>CM033347.1:1619673-2219673 GCA_019395295.1 Osmanthus fragrans
ATGTGGTCATGTGCTACCAATGGCGCCAATTGGATCCCTCATATGGGTGAGGGCCTGTTCTCGCTCGAGAATTGATAGCTTTCACATTTGGTTGATGATTGTAAATTCCTTGCACGGGAATTGATAGCTTTCAAGAACTGCAGAAAAAGAAAGAGTTGTTCTTTACGTTCCTTCCTTTTTAAAAATAGTAATTAGACATAAAAGATTCGAGACTGCTTTGATTTTGAGTTGGGGGGATGCGAACATAGTGTTCCTAAAATACCTTCTATGCAATCTTAGAGGTGTAGAACTTCCATTGTGGTTCCATGAGTGGTTTATTATATTCTTGTTTGATGTAACTCATTTTTTCCAATAACTAAAGAATAGTTTCATCTTAGTTGTGTTGATTTATTCGATTAAGATTTATACCTAAAATTGATTTTTCAACTTATTTAGCAGCTTATATAAATAAATTATTCACTCAAAATCACTGAAACCAGTCATTCCAACTAATATAAATAAAATAAGTTCATTATCTTGTATCAAACAATCTTTACGGATCTTAATCTTTACACCAACTAATGACAGTTGATACATACATTTCTATGCCAACTCTTTACAAAAAGAAAAAACAATGAAGAATATTGTTACTTTCTTAAACTCCATAAACAGGCACCGGATGTTCTTCAATTCCTTCCTTTTAACTTTACCTTTCATCTTCTTCAACAAAGGAGTCATAAATCCGGTAAGGATGTCTCGAAATGAAAACACGTGCTGGTGAAATTGAAGCTTACTGTTAACTAGATGTGTCGACTTCCTTCCCATTATCTTCCTCACGAATATGTCTTTTCAACCTTCTCAACCAAATTTCGTAATCCATAGGATAGGGTGTTCCACAGAGGCTGTCAACATAATCTGCACATGCTTTCAACACAGCTGAGATATCTCCAAGCTTTTGTTGTATCACCCTCCTTGACCAAGCCGTTTCTCTCCACTCGAGTGCCCCCTCAACTGAGTCGAGAACAGGCAAATCCCCTCCAGAAGAAAAGTAAAGCATATATATCAGGCTCTCTGCATCAGAAGCAGAGCACAGCTTCCCTTCCTGAAGGGCAGAAGTAGAAGAAAAATGAAGATTCATTGCTGGACGGTCCCTGTCATCTAAAATAGCATGTCCCCAACCAATGAGGACGTAGTAACACTGCCTTACACCAGATGTTACACAAATGACATTCTCAGGCCTGATGTCCCCATGCCTAATTCCCCCCAAGGCGGCAGTAGAAAGAGCAGATAAACAATCGTGGCAACATCTGATAGCCTCATCTAATCCAAACTGGCCCATTCTAACCATGTCAGCAACAGTAGTGCCAACTGGGCTGGTTACCAGGACAGGAGTACCACACCATGGGTGGTCACAATTACCTCCAGAGCTTGGTCTCCGACACTGACCGGGGTGAATTATCCGGCCGGATGCACTCAACTGGGGAATATATTTGCTGGACAAGCCCTTCTGTTTAATGACACTCAATACTTTAGTTTGCCTCTGAACTTGATACCACAACTCCATATCTTCCCACGCTGGCTCCAGCTGAGAAGGATGTGAACCAACATACAGAAACAGATTCTTTCTTGGGTCTTCAGCAGGCGATGCCATATAATATTGGATCTCACCATCGTTCAGCACTTCATTAATCTGATAACCATTCTGCCAATCTGAATCTTCTAACCACAAAACAGATCCTACTTCTAGCTTCATTAACTTATCCGATTCAACTCTAGCGGACTCTTCCTGTACTTCCACTATTTCAGGTGAAGCACTTCTCTGCTGGAACCGAAACAAGCCATTTCCGTTCACCCTTGTATCCCCTAACTGCCTCTCAATCCTTCTAGCTTGAAGACGGGAACTGTGGTCGGCAGCAAGATCTTCAACCGATGTCTTAGGCATTCCAACATATTGTGTGATAGAATGAAATGTAGCAAAAAGTACCTGCAGAGCACCAATATCCCCCCAGTTAGCATTTCCAAGCTTGTTCCAGATCATATCAATAGGGGAAATGGAAATTCGAGAATGATTTCTTATCCATGCAGCAGAACATTCATACACATTATTTACATCAAACTCCAACTTATTCAAATCCCCTTCGACTTTTATAACACCGCCATATTGACAATCGACTACTAGAACAAACACAGAATTCAAACTCAGAGGAGTACTTGATCTACTGAGACTTCTTGCAAGCAATAAGCGAAGAGCAAAAAACAAAGCTGCACCTATAATTGGAAGTGATGGCTTACAGTCATTTTCTACTGGAGCAATGTCATGCCTCAGGAGTGCTAATTCAAGAATATCATCCCACTTTCCTTGTGGATGTCTAGGGTTTTTTAGCATTAAAGCCGTGGCACAAAGTCCTCCAAGTTTACCCTTAGCAATTGCTTTCTCAGCTTGGTAAAATCTCAAGTTTGCATTATACAAAGAGGAAACATAGAAAGGCATTGGCTCATTCTCCTGACCCCAGAAAGATTCCCACAAGCTGTTCGCACTCGCATGCATGAAGTCCTCGAGAGCAAGATAAGCAGTCGCTTCAACAGAGCCAGGAGTTGATGCATAAATAGCACTAGGCATCCGAATCAGCTGCTGGAAGGGAACACCTTCGAGTGCGTAATCGAACTTCTGAAGATCTACCAATTCGAAAGGAACATCAAATGCAGGCAGTGTATTATCTTCAGCGTTATTCTCAAACCAATATGTAAGCTTTTCCGTCAATAGATCACTATCCACAAATCTACGAAAAAACTCTTTTCGATCCTGAGTCAGACCACCTGATGAAATACTGGATTTTTTTGTACCAGACTCCAACGAATCCCGATCTGGGGATTTACCTAACAATATATTGAAATTTACACATCTGTCAGTTGTGTCAGGGAATTCATCATGAATGAGTTTATGTTTGAGATAAAATAGAGACAGCAATTAACAGAAAACAACCTCAAAAGGATACTAACTGAAGGGAAGCAGAACCAGGACAGACAGAGAAGAACAATGTAAACATTTCACAACCAGTAAAAGCATGTGCAAAATAACTATTCAAAACGATTTCAGAGCTGTCTCTAAATGACCAACTTAAAAGTTAGTAATCCATGAACCACAACACAAAAAACCAAGTAGACTAAACAGAATTCCTCTTCAGATATAATAATTACAAAGGGCAGAGTTTTAAAAGGCCAACTTGGTTATCAATGCATTTTGCCTCCCTGACACAAAATGTAAGCCTCAATACGCTATAGAAAACCTGAAAACATTCAATTATGAAAGAAGAGCCCAATAATGCCTGTAAAGGATAAGAATACGGAGCACACCTCAGCTACCAGTAGTGGCTTATGCCCAGAGACACACGCCTCAAAAAGTCAAGGTGCAAGACTTGACAAGTGGCTGTTAAAGCATAAGCTTTGAGGCTCTGAATGAAGTTCTCGTGTAAGGAAAGCCTCATGGCAGATCCTCAAGTAGCCTTGAAAATGATGACAAGAGCAAGCAATGCAGTTGTCAAAATTATTTTGAGCAACCTCGTAGCTATACAGTTATTACCCTAACCTCCCAGTTTTCAGTCAAACAGTTATTCACCCTTTTCATTTTTTCTATTTCATTTTCTGACTTATGTCATCACTACATATACACACAAATATTATAATCGATGCCTAAAAAATTACCAGTATATATTCTAAAGTTTCCCCAACCACAAGACGCAATTCTACTTTCCAATCGCGAGAGGAGATCCATTCCAAAGTTGATCGTCTCATTTCATAAAGCAACCGCAAATCACCATCTCTGCCTGGTATCCGGGACAGAAATTTGTAAAAGAAACTATGAAAAACAAATTCTGCATAACCAATTTACCACTCCCATTGCACAGATAAAAAATTCAAACACGCAATTATCCAACAAAATACAAAACGAAACTTATACCAATCGTGTATATCCATCCAACTACAGTAATTCTCAGACAATCAAATAAATAATGAAAACCAATTCATAATTCAATCATAAACACAAATAACAAACCCGAAAGTTAGGGTTTACCTTCCATAGCAGGCAGAGAGAAAGAGAGAAAATAATTAAATCCAAATAAATATTTTGTTCTAGATCCTTGGCTTTAGAGTAGACATCAGTAAACAGCAAGTCTTTAACGATCCCAATATCTTCTCTTTCTCACTCTACAGCACACGCACTTTCTCCCTCTATAACTATGTGAGTGCTTAAAAATGCCTCGGTTTTGACATTGAATGTAATTATTTATTTTCTGGCTTTTTTAATTTAAAATAGTTAATAATTAATCATGATCGTGTTGTTGTGTAGAAATTGGTAAGGTACAATATTTGAGGCCTAAGGTATTACTCTAATTTGCACCTTGTGCTGAATTATATGTACCTTAATTATATTTTTAAGCAACATTTGACTTTTAGTTTATTATTAAAATGAATAACTTATTTTTTATATTTGTTGGAGAAATTTTCGAAATTTATTCGAAGAGTACTGACAAATAATAATTCAGAAATGCTAGATATTTAGTTCTAAGTAATAAAAATAACTATAGTATAAAGTATTTAAAAATATTTTGTCAAGAAAAGTAAGAAAATGCTTCTAAGCAATCCGATTATTCACAAAAAAAATGTGAATGATCTTTTTAGAAATGATTTCAAATTATTTTATTTTATTTTTAACATATTGAAAATAAATCGAGACAAAATGATTAAGGGAGGATGGTGATGATCTTTGACTTGAATAGTAATTAAAGTAAGTTTGAATTATACTTTTTTAAAAGTACAAAATTTCTATATAACAATAAAAATAGTGATTTGAATCATTTGATTATTTCTAATTTAGTTAATGTAAGAAATTCTCACTTGTAACTAAACTTTTAAAGCTTAGCAAAACGTATCATTAGGGCCCGTTTGATAGCATTGAATTCCATGAAAAATGTCACATTCGAAGAATTCGAATTCTACTTTGACTGTTTGATACGAAAGTGGAAATGAAGTTCGAATTTCAAAGTACAATCACTTTAAACTTGTTTTTAACCAATTTTCATGAAAAATGATTTTCTATAGTTTATGTAGATTTTTATTTTCCAACTTACATAAAATTGGTTTGACTTTTCACATTTGCCAATCAAACGAACCATAAATATTTTCATTTCAAAGTTTATTGACCATATTATGTTAAATAATTTTCTTTCTTCATAATATTTATTATCACTTAATAACGAGTAACAACTATCAATGACGATTATCATCACATAAGAAGTCGTCTTTGACTATTGTTTTAGAAAATAATTAATTTTTGCCGAGGACATTAATTTCCAATTTACTAATTATATATACGCTAATTAATAATTAATTAATTATAAGATAAGACAACTTATTTAAGTAGGTCAGAGATTCTATTCTATGGATGGTTGAGCTAATTTTGGCTTATTGGATTAAGCGCGTTAACAACTTTACAATGTAGATAAGGACATCAATTAAAAAAAATAAAATCATTATCTGTATGTTTAGAAATAGGCAATAATTTTGAACTATCACCACCTCTATCGAACACACCATCATCGTCCATCATATCTTCTCTATATGTCTCTTTTTCGTGTTTACTCTCAACCACCATCTCCTCCATCTTTATCGCCTCACGCCACTACTATGGGAAAAATAATAATTTTCTTTTGCCTTTTTTTTTTTTGTGAAATTGTAGTCTCGCTTTTTAGACGTGAATTTCTGCGTTTTGTTGATGAGATGAGGAAAAGTGTTGGTAGCAATGGTGGTGCAGGTCTATAATTGCTTTGGTAGTGGTGGGTCCAATGGAATAGGCTAAGATTTTGGAGGTCATAGTGGTGATGGTCGATGGGATGGAGGCACTTGGCCATGGACCATGGTTATGGTGGTGCAAAGGTAGTTAATGATGATATGCCCTTTAAATAGTACTTGCGAAATTCTCAATGTGTTTCTCTTCGATTTTTGTTACTTGGATCAAGAGTTTAAATTCCAACTGAACCAACAACACGTAGTTAAATTCTAATAGCCATTGGTCACAATTTATTTTTCAGTAAAAGTACTAAAATAAATAATCATTTCAATGGGCCAAGCTCGAGGCTGGGCTGTGTTCAATAGCAAAGTGTAATAATGGGCCAACTGAAATATGAACTAAAATTCATCATAATTTTATATAGAAATTAGGATCCATTTGATTGCAATGGTGAAAAATAGGTAGAAAAGAAATGAATTACAGGAAATTGAATTGTTTGGAATTGTTTTACCAAAAATTGAATTAAATGTGTTTTATTGGTATAATTTTTTACATTTATATTATAATACGTTTGACTTTTTTTTTTTTTATGCAAATTGTCAATTAAATAGATAATTTTTTTTTATCATTGGGGACAAAATATGTTTAGATTGTAAAAAAAAAAAAAAAAAAAATTATTTTTTTTACGTTTGACTCTGTTTTGCATAGAATTTGTCAATTAAATGGATAAATTTTTTTACACTTTATCTTAGAATTTGTTTCTATTGCTAAAAAAAAATGTGGAAACTAATTCCCACTATATAGTAAGGAATTGAATTCCACGAAATTACGTTTCAAGTGGTTGTACCTTGGAAAATGGGTGGAAACCAATTCCATGAAAAAAAAAAACGCTATCAAACGGATAAAAAGTGGAAGTTGAAATTCGATTCCAGCTTTCAGGAAAAATTGTGGCGAATCAAATGAAGCCTTAAGCAAAATAATTCATCTTCTTGTGAATTAAATTTATACAGATACTAATTAATAAACTAACTAAATTTCATCTTCTTATATTATATTTTAATTTTACCTATAGATATCATTTTGTTTTATATTTTCTTCCGTTATAAACATTGTCGTTACATCACTTTTGAGCCTCCTTTTCATAGTCGATATTCAACTACTACTTTAATTTGTGGCAATTAATAAAAATTGAAGTAAAACTTGCTCACGTCAGATAATTTTAGCCTCCGTTTGGCCTCCATTATATTTCATCAAATTAAATTAAATTTTTTTCTCTCCTACTTTTAATCACACAATTTTTCATAAAATAATATTACATGTAAATCGAAAACTTTTTCTCCTTTTCCAACCATTCATTTTTCAAAAAAATACTATTCCCCACATTATAATTCCAAATAATGGAGCTCAAACGGGAACTTAATTTCTTTCAAACATTGTTTCATCTAAAGAGTAGTGCTATTCATCGTCATTACACCCTTCTATGCACTGCGTCCATATTGTCATATATTAATATGCATCTCAACTTCGTTTAAAAATACAGAAATACCTCTATTATCATATAGATCGATCATAAACATTTAATTCTTATTATTTGTAGAATGAAAATGAAAAATATAGTCGTTATGAACCCCACACAATAGATAAAAATTTAAAAATGGTGGTTGAATGTGATGGATAACGGTCATATTTTTCATTTTTCTGGAGGAAAAATGGGTACCAAACGGGGATATCATTATTCTCAGCGGACTGATCAAACAAATACAAAGCAAATTATTGAAATTACTTTTCAAATGATTACTTTACTAAAAATAGAATCCCATGTACCCAACACCAATTCGGCAAGGAGCATTGTTAGTTGATTAATACATATCCAATGAGTAAAATAGTGCACATCAAATGCATTATTGTGAAATGTATTTATTTATCTGTATATTATTGCTTAGGTAAGAAGAGCAATATTAATAATTCTCCCAAAAAAAATACTATTGTGCTCAAGTTAACATGGCCATTCACGAGGTGTCCTTGAACCCAATTGGTGTGATAAAAAAGAATAATGCTAATGGTACACAATGGTGTACCGAAGGATGTCTATAATGGACACCCAACCCACCAAGCGTCCCTCCAATAGGGGGAGTCGAGTGTCCATTATGGATACCATTGTGTACACATAGCAAAATTGGATAAAAAAAATCATTTTGGAATATTCATAATCTTAAGAACTAACTAGCAAGCTCGACCCAAAATATCAAATCAGCTAAGCTTGAGACTTAAAGTTGAGGTGAGGCAATGTCCAATTAAACATGTCAAAATGCGATTCACACGATGCAGATAGTAATCTTAGATTAAGTACGAGCATATGACTTAGCTCGAATTATAAGTAGAATGTATCACAATTCTCTTGACTTGACAATACCAATATCACTATCGATCTATACAAGTTCTTCTATCGAATGCATCAAATAAATTTTACAATTAAGTTATTTGTACATTCTTATTGGCATTCCCCTATATGCCGAAAATTTGATCAGTGATATAAGAGGGTGCTAATAATAATGAATGACTATGGTGAATTTCATTTCAAAAAATGTCAAATTTAATATAAAAGTTAACGTACATTTGGCATGATCGATAATCAATTATCTAATAACTGCAAAACAGAAACATATATACACTTTAATAATGTAATAAAACACACCGCGCGTGAACATCTTGTCGGCACATTTGAAATTTTTGTGTTAATGGGCCCACAGCCCGACAATTTTTTTGACTTTGAAGCCCACCTAACATTTTGCAATAAATAATTGAAATATTCTAAAATGGAAAACCAATTTCAATTATTACTTAAGGGAATCCAACTTGCTCTGCATGATTCAACTATATCACTTATTAATATTTTTAATTTTATTTTATTTGATATCTAAAAGAGGAGAAAAAACTTGTTAGATAATATGTTGTACCTACTAAATTATAATGCAGGTTGTAGACTTGTAGTGAATCATGTATTTACGTCAAGTCAATAAAAATCACGATATTCTAAATTTTTTCAATACCATTTAAATACGAGAAAATTTATTAAGATCATTCCTTTACATACTTCTAATTAATTTTATTCTTAAAACTTGAAGTCGGCAATGGTCTTGTTTCTTCGTTTTTCGTCGTCTCCCATTTTGAAGGAGGATGAGAAAGATTGGCCAACCCACGTTTGTATACCATTTGGAGGACTTCTGCATCGACTGTTCGTGTTCAGGCTTGAAATGGAAAGATTTATTTCTTAAGGATTATAAATGACTACGAAAATTTCAATTCTAAAGAGAGAGAAATATGAATGGAGACATGATTGCTCATAGCGAGTTGAACGAGGGAGAATATCAAGCACCGAGAGTGCTCCTCTCTCTATACACGTGAGCGTGCGCGTGTGCTAGTTGTTTCAAGCTTATCGATCAAAGAATGAGATAAAGACTCTCTACAAGCAGTGAACCTTGAGGGCCAAACTTGTAGTATGTGAGAGTACCCAAGCAACAGGTTCATGACGAAGGGTGCAATTTTCCCTTAATTAAATTTAACATTTTGACTGCCCACATCTAAGTCTCTAGGGTGTCAATATAAATAGATAAATTTTTTAATTACAGGTACTCAAACTTTAAAATATTACTCTAAGGTCACTGAACTTTAAAATAGACTTCCTATCCATTCGTCAATTCGTCAATTATAAAGGGATATTTCGCTTTCTGATTTTCATTTCGTGGTATTTGGTAAATCTCGTAATAAATCAGAGAAAAGGAAAGCAAAGGAAAACACCCTCTTCATACGTTAAAATCTCACCGAGATTCCATTTAAAAGGTATTTCTATCACCTGGGTTTTTTGTTCTATTTTCTCGATGCTGAATCTATCACTCACTCTTAATATCGAGTTTTGTTGGAGAATTGGAGTTATAAATTGACCAGGTTTTCGGATCTTTTATCGTTTTACTTGTTAAATTGTATTTTTTCAGTGGTCGAAGGGTGCAATGTTTACTGTTTATTCTTTGCTTCATCTGATTCTGATCTAAAAGGGTTCTCTTTATGTATGTAAAGTTCTTTTCTTTAATGCTCAGACTTGTGTGTTTTATTTTCTTTGTAGGATCATTACTTGACAGACTAAATTTTCTTTTTTCCAAGATTCTCCTGTGTGTGTGTGCCAGTTTGTTTATGTTAGGAGACTTTTCTTGAGGTCTATTGTTTATTTTGAATTGAGTCACTCGTTATAATGTTTTGAGTTGGGGAATTTGTTGAGAAATTATATTTTCAAGTTCTTGTCTCTAAAAGGGATTTATAGGTTTCTTGAAATACTGTTTTGATTTTTATGGCTCGCGTACCCCATTTATTAGTTTTCATTTTCTCATGTTCTGTGTGTTCCAGTTTTTAATTTTTATGGGAAATTATGCATGTCTCCTTTTATGCTTATTTTGTTTAATAATTGAACTTGCTTTTAGAATTATTCTGAGAGGAGTTCTGGAAGTATTTGTTTTCTCAAGAGCAAAATTTTTAATCAACAAGAGATGGTGGAGCTTAAGCTGTGAACATTATGAGTTTGACCTATGATAAGAATGAGATGGTTTGGCTGTCTTCTTATTCTGTCCTTGGTTTGACATTGAAATCTTAGATTTTGAGAGTCAAGTAATTTAAATTTATTGATTTAGCTTATAATTTGTTTTTAGTAACTCTTTGAAAGTTAGTCTTCATTTCATCTTGTTCAATTGCAAGCATGCCAGATCCCCATGAATTGGTATCAAATAGGTTTATAGTCTTAACTGCATGTTTTGGTGTGACTATAGAATGACTTGCATTGGTTACTTCTTCTGTCCTAGGTTCAGTGTTCTTAAGTTCTACATTTGCAAGTTGGTGACATGGTTTTCATGGCACACTAGAATAAAAAATTCACATTTATTTGGGGCCATCTGGTGTTTCTATTCATATTGGTTTTTCCTTTTCCATTGTTCCACTTTGCCCGCTTGGCACAGTATGGTCGGGTTGGGTCCTTGGTTTATGTTGACTATAGCAAAACAAATGTTTAATAATATCAGAATGGTGCCAGATAGGCCTAAAAAGTGGAGATAGTTCCCGAACTTGTCATAGTTCGTTTATTATAGACCAGTTGTGGTGTTTAGTTTTGCTTATTATACACTTCCCTGATTTATTTTCCTACGTTGAAAATGTCCACCCAAACTGAAAAATAAAAGTAATTATTTTCAAGAGTTTTCGGATGAATATTTCAGCCCTTAGATGGATCCTGTTTCTAAGTGCTTACACCATTGTTTTGCAGGATTTCTTGTGGCTTGATTATCCAGTCCTCAGAACTCATGCACAAAAATTCAGGGGAAACCATTGCTTAAGTACTAATTTCTTGTTAGCAAAGTAACAGGCCATTCGAAATTGCAGCTTTGCACAACATGGTATAGTTACATTTTATCTCCAATGAAAGTTCAAATCTTGGTAAACTTTTTCTTTTGCACCTAACGGGTGAAAAATCTTTAAAGCACGAGCTGTAATAATGTAAAGGCATGTTTTGGAAGGGTTTATAAACTATTTAAATTATAAATAGATGGAAATGAATGGTGGATAAGTGGGTACTACTTGCGGGCCCTCCAAAATGTGTGGATAAAGAGTGATTTGAGTGTTTATAAATAGTTTATAAGCATGAGCCATACATAGGCTAATAGTCAGAAGAAGTATCAGATAGTGAATCTCAATAATTTATCATGTTTTGCTTTGTGGAATATGGTTGTTAGATTAATATTGTAACAGTGAAATATGTGCCAAGTTCAGCACATGTTTTCCTATTAAACCTAGTTAACTACAAATATGATCATATGTCTTTCTTTTTTAAATGATTATGTTGTCTGTTTCATGGTTTCTTATTCTCATATATTTTATTGTGCTGACTATTGTAGGCAACCAATGAAAATCTTCCTCCAAATGTAATAAAACAGCTGGCAAAAGAATTGAAGAATCTTGATGAAGCACCTCCTGAGGGCATTAAAGTTGGTGTAAACGATGATAACTTTTCAATTATATATGCTGATATCGAGGGCCCAGGTATGAATTTTCCACCTTTAGTCTTTTCCATTTTTTGTCATCAATATTTTTTTTCCCTGATTGATCATCTATAATCTTGCAGCTGGGACTCCATACGAGAACGGCATTTTCCGCATGAAGTTGACATTGTCCAATGATTTCCCACAATCCCCTCCCAAAGGTTTGTGAAATTATGTGTGTGTGAACACATTAAAGAAATATCTGCCAATTTACCTTTTCTTAATTTCATAACAATGTGCCAATTTACCTTTTCTTAATTTCATAACAATGTGATGGATATATAACCATTTTAGGACCCACTTACTGCCTTTGTAGGCTATTTCCTGACTAAGATTTTTCATCCAAACATTGCTACCAATGGTGAAATTTGTGTTAACGCATTGAAGAAAGATTGGAACCCAAATCTTGGACTGCGACATGTTTTAATTGTAAGTTCTGTCAGACAGTAGTTTATTATTATTTTCTTTCCGCAGAGATCAATTGAGCTATAGCTTCTCAAGTGAACCCATTCCTTTTTGTCTTCTTTTGAATGCCAGGTAATCAGATGCTTGTTGATTGAACCATTTCCGGAATCAGCTTTAAACGAGCAGGCTGGCAAGATGCTGCTTGAAAATTACGATGAGTATGCTAGACATGCAAGGTAAGACATGCCGTCTTAATTTTATTCCATTGTCTTCTTTACGGCGTTACATAAGTAGGAAGATGAATTATTGGAGATAAAATAGACCCCTTATGGTGTCATTTATGCTTGAAGGCATGGCCTTCATATTGAAGATTCATGATAATAATGGACATTCCTTAAAACTATGAGAGAGTTCTTTTTAATCTTTCACCAATGCATGTTTGGCCAATCATGAATGGGCATGATCATAAACAATTTCAATTATTTCATGAATATTTTACTGATGGACAATTGATTTCTGTGTTATGAGTTGGAAGGAACTCGGTGCGATTCAAAACTGTTTAAGCCGGAGCCAAGGTTTACAGTGCTTGTGACGTACTATATTTAATCACATTTTGATGTGCACCTTGACCAGCTAATATACATTGTCTGACTTAAAATTTTTGCTTTTGTGTTACTTATACATGGTGGCCGGATAGCAATCTGCATAATAGTGGATATTTTTTGGGAGAATCGTCAATACTCGTTCGAGGTGATTGTGGGTCTCACAATTATTCATTAGAAACGTTCCCATCCCTAGACAGGGATTATGCCCTTTCTGGATGTTTAATTCTTGTATGGTTCATTTGTAAGATAGATTCTAAGTACTGGACAGCATAAGAAAAGAACAAGAAGCTAAGTCTCGTCTTAAATACTGTTTAGCCCCATCAAGCACTGGATTCCGAACATAGTTTCTCGTATTTTAAAATTTTGCTTTATAAGTTGAATATGTTGCCTGGGGTTTATAATGACAGGCTTTACACTGGAGTACATGCTCTCAAGCCAAAGCCAAAGTTCAAATCAGGAATTGTTTCCGAGTCGACCACTACCCGAAATGTTGATCAGACAAACTCCTCAGTTAAGAGTGCCGACCAGAAGAATGCAGTACCAGGTGCTGCATCTCCATTAGCCCCTAAACTCGAAAACGGTCAAGATCAGCCAGCAATCATAACATCAACGTCTGAGACCGGAGTTGGTGGATCAATGACAGCTCCATTGACACAGAAGAAGGAAGTTGGGCTGGCAAAAGCACCTGCAGACAAAAAGAAGATGGATGCAAGAAAGAAAAGCTTGAAGAGATTGTAAAAGTTCCATGGATTTTGTTGCTGATGTTTCCTGTTTATCCAATTGGACATAAAATAATTATCTTTTATTGAAATTAAATTCGAATTTTTCGACTCACCTCCTTATAAGTATCATGGTTTGTCTTTTTTAAGGTTTGCTTCTTGCATTATTTCTTGAATCGCTGTTCTTGTATATTTTAGAGTTAGACTAACACACGGGTTGGAGTTAGCAGATTAGCGCATCTAAGCTTGATACACAGATACGAAAACGGACTATCAAGAACATAAAAGAAGGTAGGATGGGTAGTTTTCCACGAACAGAAAAAGATTAGTCAGTTGAATAAAGGACGAGTGACGTCTTATTTTCAACACAGAAGCAAAACTTAAATTGCTGCGAGAACGTGACACAGAACAGAGAGAATATTCACCTCCATTACAACAGAACATTACATTATCAAGGTTTGATCTAGAAAACATGACACAAAACAGAGAGAAGATTCACCTCCATTACAACAGAACATTACATTATCAAGGTTCAAGCTAAAAACCATCAAATACCATAAAATAGAATGACGAAAAGAAAACTAGAAACCCAATACTAGTTTATCCTATCCACCACTTTTTTTTAGGTTTTCCTTTTATTATTCATAAGAATAGGATTTAGTCAAGGTGGGGATATCACTTGCCGATCATAATCTTGACAAACTCTTCATAATTGATTTGCCCGTCGCCATCAACATCGGCCTCCCTAATCATCTCATCAACTTCCTCATCGGTCAGTTTCTCGCCAAGGTTTGTCATGACATGGCGCAGCTCAGCAGCAGAAATGAACCCGTTCTGGTCCTTGTCAAAAACACGGAATGCCTCCTTGAGTTCCTCTTCAGAGTCGGTGTCCCTCATCTTCCTAGCCATAAGGTTCAAAAATTCTGGGAAATCAATGGTTCCATTACCGTCAGCATCCACCTCGTTAATCATATCCTGGAGCTCGGCCTCTGTGGGATTCTGCCCCAGAGATCTCATCACAGTTCCCAGCTCCTTGGTCGTAATGCAACCTGCACAAAACATCGTTAAAATATAATTACACAACACCTCTCAGATTTCTTAATCAGGCATACGGCCAAGTCTCTTATATCCATGATCTGATTCAAGCATCCAGAACAATAAACTGATAAAAATCACGCATAAACCTAATGTAAAATTGCAGACTCCAAAAGTAGCTATGCATTTTTCCATGATAGCAATTCATTCATCCATTTGGCTGATCTGCTAAAATATTAATCTAGCCACCAATTGAAATGTAACAGACTTTCATGAGAATAAACCTTCAATTAATGTGTTCATTAGCAAGTTGAATCCTTTGACTAATGAAATTACTTCGTGATTTGTTAACAACTAGGGATTTTTGCAGAAGATCAAGAAATAGTCCAATATTATCTTCATCTAACAGCATAGAGATAGGATTTCAATAACTCGTAAACTTCTAACAGGGATAACAAATAACCAATCCAGGATAGCAAGAAATACGCTGTAGCTTTATAAACAGTACGGGACCATTTATTTCTATCCCTCGTGGCTCGACACGACTGGCTAACCTATTCCTTTTCAAGTACAGACAAAGAACAAATGCTAATCCCAATGTAAATAAGGGATACGTATCGCTACTCGAATAATTGAATATGTAAACCTGTCTACTATTATTAACTCGCTGCAGATTTCTCCTTATCACATCCATAGATCCAACTACATCATTTACCTCATTTTAGAATGTATGTCAAGAAAAAAGCTTGAATATGGGAAAAGAAAAGAACTGAGAACGCATATCAGGTTCATATTTGGATTAAATATACATTTATGTTTTCCCATGTTGTTCAAACAAATTCTCGACTCTTAACATTATCCCATCACAGTTATTATCATCCCTTCCATTTTCCAATGAAATCGAAGATCAGAATTAGAACAAGTGTCCTGAATGAAAGATCAACAAACCTATACTTGACTTCATTTTCAAATGCAAAAGAGACGTAAGTTCCATTAGTGGAAAAGTAACTAGAACAATGTTTCACAAATGTAAATATATATCACTCCTTTCTTGATAATTGACTTCTACTCCCAAGAACTTCTAGGCTTGGGATCTAGATTTTTGCAGTGATTATACACGAACGCAAGTATTTTCATCAAATTTCAAAACTGTAAAAGTATTCTGTTCAGATAAATGATCTAAAATCAAACAACTCATCAAAAAATTTGTGTCCTTGACCCAAAATTTTTATCCTCACATTCAATCCATAGCAACTAGAAAGAACAGGCTAGTAGCTACTTCAAAGCCGCAGCAATATTCATAATCAATCAACGAAACAAACAATTCCACCTCGAAATTAAAAAAACCCATACCCAAAATCCAAACAAAAACACACAAAAACCTTATAGGGTTATGTGTCAAAATTTTATCAAAAAAGAGAGAAATAGAAGAAAGATCAAACCATCGCCATCCTTGTCAAAGAGGCTAAATGCTTCCTTGAACTCAGAGATCTGATCCTCCGTCAACTGTTCCGCCATTTCTTCTTGATTCTTTGCTCTGGTGATTGTTGAAGAAGTCAGAGAGAGAAGAGAAAGTGTGCTGTAATTTGTACTGCTGATGGACTGGTTTTGGACAAAAGAAGTCAGCTTTATATGTCAGCAGAATAATAGATAGATACACGGAGGCATGAATATACACTGAATTTCCTTGAATTATCCTAGTTGTTCCTTTCTTTCTCTGTATTTTATTTTTATTTTTATTTTTTCCTATTCTTTTACTAGTCAAGAACGATCATAAGATGCAATATTGCAATATTACATTCAATATTTTTTTCTAAAAATTAACTGCGTTTAGGGGGAAAAAATGGTACTTCGAAAATTTTGTTGGCTTAAAAAGTAGATAAAATTTCTTAAAATCAAACGTATTTTTTCTTCTCAGAATATCACCATAAATTTTCCTCTTAAATTTCTGGTATTTGAAATTCTTGCTGTTAATTGTGCAATGACCTGTATATAGGAGATGGATGAGGGATTTTTAATCATTTTTATGATTTGACATCTTTCTTATTTAGTTGGAATCTTGATTAAGTTCTCAATTTCAAAACTTATTGAGAATTGTATTTTCACGATATTTGCTCATTGCTCTTAAACACTTTATTTTCATACAAAGACATGATACATTAATATCGATGTTGATTTGTCAGATTTTTCACTAAGAAGAATTTCATCCACGTCTTAGGTGGTCTGAGACCTCTAATCATATTTTCAAATGAAGTGTTAAAGTCTTACACGTTCCTTAATTAGGGCGAGCATTGACAATTGAGGCACAATTCATTCCATGACATGTTGGCTCGCGATTGAACCATTTCTGAAGTAGACGTGACATCCACGTAGACTACAATGACTCGAATGTAACATCATTCCCTCAATTCCAATTTTCATATATTATATAAATTGAAGAAATTTTTATATTTCTTTGCTTCTAATACTGAAATATTAAAACTACTTAGAATTTTATCTTATCATTGCACTTCTCTCTTTTTTCTTTTCGCCAAAGTATCATACTAAGCATAGATTGAAACATAATATGTTGGTTTTTATTTATTTCAAGACATCTTGTCGAGGCCAAAATTTGAAACTCAAGAAAATGGATTCTTATTCATTTCGAAACATCTTATTCATACGAAATCTAAAATTTAAAAGACAGCTTCTTATTCATTTCAAGATCTCTTGTCCAGACGGAATCTAAACTTAAAAAGTTGATTTCTTATTCATTTCGAGGCATCTTATAGAGAGAAAATTTAAAACTAAAAAAATTTAGCTTCTTATTCATTCAGAATATTAAAAAAATGAATTTATTTCAAAATTTACTCACCTATAAGTGAATCTTTTAACCTTTAATAAAACAAACGATGATGGGTACAAGAATTCAATTCCCATTGAAATAGTGGGAATCTGATAAATGCTATGGTGACCTCTCATAGCCATCTTTTATGACCAAGTCAAATTTCAAATCCATAGTGGAGATAAGTTTAGTTGACTAAAATTCATAGGGAAAGAGCAACCAATTCCACTGAACTTTAATAATTTGCAAAATAAATAAATTCTTCTTCAATCCACTCTTTTGTTTTTGTTTTCGTTTATTATTTATTATTTCTCATATAATTTAGAATTCATTTGATACTCATTTTTTATCTATAAAAATAAAAAATATAATCATTATCAATCATATTCAGCCACCATTTTTGAATTTCTATCTCTTACATAGACTCCATAACGATTATTATTTTTATTCTTATTCTATAAAAAATGAGAATCAAATGAGATTTTATTGTAAAAATGAAAAAAAGGTTACTAAAAAAATATAAAAAAAATTGTTCCCATTTTTTATTAATATTTATTATTTAAAAGAGAAGAATCCATTTTTCTTCTCTCCCATTCCCAAAATCGATTCTCCAATAATAATTCATCTCTCTCCCTTTCTCTTCTCTTTCTCCTCCATATCTCTCTATATATACACACACACACACACACAGAGACTCTAAGCCCAATTTATCCTTTCCCAGAGGAATTTTCAGTAAAAGTGCTAGTTCAAACGGAGCCATGGCTGGGAGGGATTTGCTTTTGTTTGTGGCAGTAACTGTAATTTCTTCATCACTAATGGCGCCGATGGCGCGTGGGAATTCCGAAGGCGACGCGCTTTACGTGCTTCGCCGGAGCCTGTCCGACCCGGATAACGTGCTTCAGAGCTGGGATCAGAATCTCGTTAACCCTTGCACGTGGTTTCACGTTACCTGCAACCAAGACAGCCAAGTCACTCGCGTGTACGTATATATATTTGTGTATCCATCTTTATATGTATATATTGTGGGTATGTGTGTGAATTTTATTTGTTATTTTTTAGTAGAATAATTGGTTAAATTTTGTATGGTTAGGTGTTGAATTAATTGCTTTCTTGGAATTTAAAGCAAAGCTGTAGTTTTTAGATTTTTAATCATATTTAGTTCAATTGTCATTTCTATGCATATGAAGGGTCTTTTTGAGAAATTTGGCGTTAAATCTTTTTCCCAGTTGGAGCGCAACTTCAAATGCTGGTGAATCTTTAAGGGCGTTCTTCGTGTTTCGTTTTGAGTTTTGAATTCATTTTGTGTTTTGTGTGTTTATTTTGAGATTATTGAAGAATCGTTCTTTTTGTCGTTTTGAAAAAATATTTTTCAACCTGTGTTATTTAAGTTTTGGCATGTGAAGAAAACTGCCAAAACGTAAAAAAGTTGTTTTCTATTTTTTTCACAAAATTTTCAGCGATTTTCAAAAACTCGTTTTCGAAAATGGGAAAGAGAACGCGTTTTCAATATTTTGAAAAATCGAAAATAGAAAACGGCCCGAAAACAGCGAAGAGGACGCCCTGATCCTCTATTCCAGTAGGTCCCTAATCCTCTATTCCAGTTGGTTCTCCGCGAAATCAGTTCAAAAGTTTGGCTAGCTGTAGAATTTTGATTTTAAGATTCACATATATGATGATATTAGAGGGATTCACATATAAAGTTGTGAGCAAGAAAAAGAGGAAGAATTTGATGTTATTTTGTTAATTTCTAATCTATATGTACTCAAGTACGCATGTGTTGCCACTGTGGGATTTCCGTGATAGTTTTGCAAATTTGGTTATAATCTAAGTTTAGTTTTGAGTTTTGCTCGCTACTCACTGTAGGATCACCAAAATAGTTTTGCATGTTTGATCATGATCTACTGTTAGTTTTAATCTTTGACATGCTCATTTGGTTTTGAGAACTAATATATGTATATATTTTAGTACTTATCAAATAAAGTAAGTGGGCATAAAAGGAAAATGATATATGTAATAACTCATATATGACAAACATAACTTTTCGTATTATTTCACGAGAAATCGAATCAGTGTTTGACTTGAGATGTCTTAGTTTGTCACAGTTCATTATTGAGAGAACATCTTTTGAAATATTATGCCTTCCTGATGTTTTGACTTGAGATGTCTTAGTTCGTCACAGCTCAGTATTGAGTGAACATCTTTTGAAATATTATGCCTTCCTGATGTTTTGACTTGAGATGTCTTTGTTTGTCACTGTTCATTATTGAGAGAACATCTTTTGAAATATTATGCCTTCCTGATGTTTTGGGACTTGATGAAACTTATAAAATTGTTGTCTCTCTTCCTAACAAATTAGTGTTCTAATTCAGTATTCACTTTAATGCTTTATGTTTTCTTGGTTTCCCCTTGTATCTGCACCTTGTCTTTTGTTTTTTGATGATTATGCATCCCAAAAATGTTACTTTGGTGTGATTTTCTGCAGGGATCTTGGCAACTCAAATTTGTCTGGTCATCTGGTACCTGAACTGGGAAAACTTGAACATCTGCAGTATCTGTGAGTATTATACATCTCTCCAGTATTAATTTTTTCATAAGAAGATGCTTTTAGCTAAGCTAAGCATATTGATTTTCCTTACAAAGAAATATGTTACATGATACAAGGCTGATTCCAGCTCTTTCACTGCATTTTGTATGCAAAATTGCTTATGTGAAGTAATTTATTCACTTTATATCTGTTTTTTTTAATATTTAATTCCAGTTAACTGTTGTATACATCAACTTAAGCATGCTGAAATAAGCTGTGATCTTTCAGGGAACTTTACAAAAATAACATTCAAGGGAAAATTCCAGCTGAGCTCGGTAACTTGAAGAACTTAAAAAGTTTGGATCTGTACAACAACAATATATCGGGGACAATCCCTCCTTCATTGGGAAATTTGAAATCGCTTGTCTTCTTGTAAGTTTGAGCTCATCATATTCTACCATTTCCATATGTCATTATTCCCTCAGGGTAGTAGCCTACGTATTGCATATGTTATTATCATCTATATTAGTATGACAAGATCTAGGTGATCAGAACTTCACTTTATCGAACCACTTCAAGAATGAAGAGCTTAAATCTCTCTTCCTCTTGTGACTATCTTGGGTCGGCCGCATGTGAAAACTTGAGCATTTGGTTCGAAGTCAATAACCTTTGGTCTACTTTGACAGGCGTCTAAATGATAATAGGCTAACTGGGCCAATCCCAAGGACACTTACTGGTATTTCAAGCTTGAAAGTTGTGTAAGTGAATTTGATTTGAGTTTCAACTATTTGTACTTTGTTTTTGTTTATTGGATAATGCTAATGTTACAATTTCTCTTTACAGTGATGTCTCAAATAACAATTTGTGTGGTCCAATCCCTATTACTGGCCCATTTGAGCACATCCCATTGGACAAGTAAGATATGAAAATATATACTCTTTTAAATAATTGTTTTGATTATTTATGTATTTATTAAATGTCCGGTTATGTTCATATGACGGTGTTATCTTTACTCGTTTACCACACTAGCCTCTGTGTGAGAGCCTCTGTTCTTAGAATGAAGGATATAAAGCATATTTGGCTGAACCTAGAAGGTAATTTAAATAACTTTTGAGCTTAACCAAACATAGTTTTAGGTTTAAAAAGTTGCTTTAAAACTACTTTCCCAACCAATGTTAGCCAAAAAGTACAAGTTTTAGTTCAAAAACTTAGAGTGTGTTCTCTTTGCTGTTTTCGGGCCGTTTTCTGTTTTCGATTTTCAAAAATATTGAAAATGCATTCTCTTTTCCATTTTCGAAAACGAGTTTTTGAAAACGGCTGAAAATTTTGTGAAGAAAACATAATTTTTTTTTTTTACGTTTTGACTGTTTTCTTCACAAATCTGCCAAAACTCAAAAAACACGGGTTGATAAATATTTTTTCAAAACGACAAAAAGAATAAGTTTTCAACAATCTAAAAATGGCCAGCCAAAACACAAAACACAAAATGAATTCAAAACTCAAAACACAAAACTAAAATACGAAGAGAACGCCCCCTTATCTTTTTAAAAGAAAGTCGTTACTTACCTTTTAGATACTTGATAGATCGATTGGAGATTGATTGAGTGCCCTATTAGAGAAGGATGATGGGTAGAACCCGTGGACATGTATTCTCCTCCAGAATCAGATTGTCAAATTCGTTTTATCTACTTTTAAATGGTGAAAATTGTGTAGAGACTTTCCCTAGTGGTGGATTATCAAAATATTTAGTTTACATTTTCTGATATATATATATGCGGACTTTTGGTACATTGAAATCAAATGACCGTACAAGGGCTTTTGTCTTGGTTTTGCTTTCTTTGCACGGTCTGTCTTCTTCCATTAATCTTCTTTAGCATATGATTTTTTTAATGAACACTTCCATTGTTCAATACCGAGTTACCATTGTTTTCTTTACATGCAGCTTTGAGAACAATCCTCGTCTAGAAGGACCCGAATTGCAAGGACTTGCTGGTTATGATACCAACTGCTCGTAAGAAAACTATAAATAGATGCAGAAAATTGCAGCTATTTCTTCTTGTTCTAAATGGTGTTGTTTCTTCTTACATATGAAGTCGCGTGTTGTACCTTAAGATGCATATTATTTTACCCGTATGAATTATTGTCTATGTAAGTTGTTATTAATGCTTATCATGGTTATTTATGGAAATATTGTCTCTGTATCTAAGTTAATACAGAACAATTAACAAGATAAAAACTTCAGTTGTGCAGTCCTATGTGAAGATAGTGGTAGGATCATCTGTTCAAATCACGACACTTCGAAATTCAAACGACTCAAGCCATGACCAAGTTGGACCTACTCGGAGTTGGAGATATGGTGAATTGAGTAGTTCAGAGTTTGAGTTGTCGTGATTTAAATTGATGGTTCACTGAAGTACAATTGAAGAATTCCTTGCCTTTGTAGCAAGCACAACTTATGTTCTTGAAATCCGCAACAATTTTTTGGGAAAGATAAAAATGAAGTGCACAATGTTTCATTAGCATTCACAAAATCTAGGCATGTTTAGGAGGGAAGTGATAAACTCACAGTAAATATTCTTTGTTCAGAAAGACACTAAGAGTGTGTTTGATAGAAATTATTTGGAAAAAATGAATTTTAAAATAGTGATATGATGAGAAATGTGTGATTGAAAAAGAATGAAAAGTTATTGATGTGATAGAAAATATTATTTTATTGAAGAATGTGTGGTTGAAAATGAGTAGAAGAATGAGAATGAAAATGAAAATGTGGATCAAACGGGGCCTAAGAGTGCAATTTTTACAAATGGAAGGCATTCATTGACAGAAGTAATATCTGCACAAAATTAATGAAAAAAGCTCACTCCAAATGTAACTTCTACATCAACAAATCCAGTACATTGGGACACATTCACAAACTGAAATAAGGTCTCCACATATTTTAAGAACACTTTGCTCGATTAGTAAGTTTATGTTCACAAATGCAGTATACAACAATTTTTTGGGCAGAAACAAGTTTCAAAACTGCCCACAGAAGTAAAACAAGAACCCGAAGAAGGAAAATCTCGCCACGCTGAAGAATTCCAAGAAATAAATAAAAACACATTCTTGAAGGAAGTCACCATCTCGCGAATAACTTGCAACACGAACAAAAACCCAATACAGTCAAGGAAAACACAAAAAAAGGGTACATGAAACACCATTATCTTCCCACTCTTATTCACTTTCTTACTCTCTGTCGGAATCACTTGAACTTGAGTCAGAACTCGAACTCGAGCTTGAACTTGACCTCGACTTTTGGGATTGTTTCTCCTTGTGTTTAACAGATGTAGTTGAACTTGTGTTTTTAGGTGTTTCAACTTCAGGATCAGGCTCTTCAGCAGAAACCTCGATAATTTCTTTTACACCATCTTCTTTCATACTTGATTCGACTTTGGCATACTCGTTGGACAAACTTACTTCATACACCTTGAATTTAGCCGGTCCATCTTCATAATTCCGCTTCAACTGTTTCTCCAAATCAATATCTTCTGAAGGCATTGTTTCCACAGCATGCAATTCTGAAGTGGTCCCTTGCATGTTTCTGGAATCCATCACATGCGGAGCATCGCCAACTGAATCTGCTGGGGTACTTTGCTTAACAATACTATCATGGACTTTGGTGTGTACCAATGTGGCATCTTCAGTCGATGTAACATCAAGAATTGGTAGTTCAATCTTGGTGTTCGTCAATATTCCATCCGCTGAACACTCAACTTTAGTTTCTTCGACTATCAGCTCAGTATCGGGTAGCTGAACAACTACAGGCTTCTCAATTTCTCTCTCGCATATTTGTTTAAATGCCAAATCAATATCTTGAAGTGTTCGTGCTTCGAGTTCAGTCATTCCAGAATCGGCATCTATACCAACTTCATCTTGATGGGACATCTCTGGCTCTGCAACCGTGACTTCAGTTTCTACTGATGTTGATTTATACTTCTTAAACATATATTCAACACCTTCAATGGATTGCACTTCAACTACAGGCATACTAGAATTATTTTTTTCAGAATTCAAATTGTCTTCGCTCTCCTTAGGAGGAAGTGGTTCTTCTTTGGATGATTTTGGATGAATAGAGTTTTGGACATCTCTTGCAACAAACTCACTATTTGATAAATCAATATGTTCAATTGTGCCAGTAGCCTCATGTGGCAAAGACAAGCTTCCTCCGGAAGAATCCACGTGTCCCTCGAACTTGTTGAAGCTTGATTGACACTGGTTGACATTGAAGTCACCAACTGCATCCAATTCTGATAGCAGCCCATCAATTTCCTCTATCTCGCCCGTGTCTTCAACCATAATCTGTTCGTCGACATGAGAGCTAATTGCTTCAGCCGGAAAATTGCAATTATCGAATGCTGGAATTGTATCACCATTTCCAACTTCACCAATGGTGCTCGTATTTGAAATTGATAAACTTGCTGCTGTTTTCATTTCGTGAGCCTCCGATTGGGTGGAAATAACATTTGACGAAATTTCAGAATATAGCACCTTAACGTCTGGGATGCTCGACCTGTCTTTAGTTCTTGCTTCCTCAATTGACTGGACCAAAGTATGAGGTGCCTCCTGTATCATTTCAGACAAGATCTTTAGTTTTTTCCTGCAGCCTAGCATGGCCATGCAGTGCACCATCATAATACAGCAATTACACAATAGATTAGAATAGCACGTGGAAACAGCAGAAATGCCAGAGCAGAGAACTGAAACAATAATCTATTTCTTATACTACAACTCTCTCTTTCTCTCTCTCGATCAAATTAAACTAATGTTTCTTTCACATCAAGTGCAAACGGGTTTTGTCGTAAATGTGCACAGAAAGTATTAATTTAAACACTCTGCCAATACATTCAATAAATAATGTTGTGTTTTAAAAGGAAAACTAATCTCAGGATTCTAGTAGTTAGAAAAATTAATGCCTGTCATAATGGTAACAGGTGTCTCAAGAATATAAGATTTATGAACTAGAAAGCACAAATCCAGATGTGGCCCCCATATTCCGTTTGAGGTCAAGTTCAATCATCATAATTGATGTCATAACATCCATAAGAAAATAAAATTAACCCCTATAACCAAATATAGCTAATAAACTGGAACTATAGATAAATGGTTGCCATAAAGAGAGCTAATTTAGCTCTAACAGAGCCCAAAACCTTTTTATTTTTCTTCCATTACCAAAAGCAAAGCGGAATGAGCAAACACCAAAGTTAAATAATTCCGTCACTTTTCAACCATCATTAGGCACATATACCCCATTAGGCTCCAGTCAAGAATTTAGAGAATGAAGCTACATATATCACAATGCACGGCCAATATCTCCCTTCTAGTCTAACTTTCTTCTTTTCTTCCATAAATACTGTCCACAATCCATTCTGTAAAGGCATCCACATACACTTCTTCCAGAGAACATGATAAAAGTTTCAAGCGTATCCTGAGGTTCTAGCTTCAAGTATAACAAGGAAATCCTTTCATTTCTCCTTACAAGAGTGACATATTATTTTGGGCATGTTTCCTTGTATTTTGTTAAATCACTGATCTAAAAGAATTGACATTACATAAGGGATATATGCACAGCTTGAGGTAATCATCTGCGGACTACGAATGTATTATTGGAAAACTTGGCAGATTAACACATATAGATCTGCTATGACATGTGCATAAGATGCAGTTTTTTATTATTTCTCCGGATGAAGGTACTATTTTTTGGAGAACTTTTCCTCACATGAAGATGTATTGACATCCACATTGGAGCAGCATTCACAATATCTTAATCTTGTCGGTCATATGGTGTCAAACTTTCTTCATAATTTAGGTGTATTTCATTATTATGTTCATGGCGTATCCTCACTTCTATGAACCACTTCTTTGAACCAAAATCACAATCCTAGGAATTGTCTCCACAACTACACCCTTCTCAGATTTGTTAACTAGAACACACTGGTAGCACCATGTTTTTAAGTTCACAAAGAGCGTAGCTTCCATATAAGGGTAGCTAAATACAGCTACCAGTGTTACTTATCATTTCTATTGCAGAAATTGACAACATTGTACTGCAAAAAGATCGAGCTTATTTTAAGTCTTAGATTTACGATAAACACCACCCTAAAGGAATGAAGTTGCTGCAAATGTCATGTCCCTAGAATGGTTCGTACACACCCTATATATTCGTTTTTCTGTAACTGATGCCCAGTTGAACAGACTGACTCATCCTAGAATCAAGAAATTTTCAACCCTTTTGACCTCTACACCCAATTCCAGAATCAGTTACCTTAACACGACATCTTCAAAATCAGAGTGATGCAGAACCCAACACAAAGAGATTAATACAGCAGAAGTAGAGAGGTAAGAGATAGAATAAGAGAGAAAGAGACAGAAAGAGGTAAGAATAACATCAGAATTCGGAAAAGAATATTTCACCATATAATTATTTAATAATTAGTAGTTTTTTTCTTTCTTAGTAAATTGGAAATCCTAGATCCCCTTTAGAGCAAGAATCTCAATTAAAGGGGACTTCTAATAAACTACGAACTTATCAAAATATTGAAACTAATCTAATTCAATCTAAACAAACACAATTTAATCATAGTAATCTTCGACTAAATTTCTTCACTCCTTAGAATTTCCATTTCTCCCTGTTGAGACGACTTGACTCCGATGAGTTAGATAAAGAGCTTCCCAGAAAGACAAACTTTTCGGCAAATCAATCTAAACAAACATAATTTAAAGTAGCCTTCAACTAAATCTCTTAGTCCATAGAATATCAATCACACAGCGTCAACTATCAATTCATTTAATCCCTTTTTCTGGGTTAATGGTTGGTTTGTGCAGGCAGTGGTGGGATGGGAGCTTTACTCAACATTTGTATAAGGCCATTAAGCATTGTACAAGATACCAGATGGCGTTTCTTTTGCTAAACAGAACTGACTATTCTTGGAAGAGAAAATTAAATGAAATAGAAAACCAACATCCCAAACCATACATCCACACTTTCTTTGCATAGCATGACCTAAAAATGTTTACCTTTTAAATTATGGTTTCATTATTATCTTTCACAAGCTGTTTTCCTTCAGAGCATTAAACAGATAACATCCTCAGAACATAGGTGTAATATATGTCAACATATTAACTCCACACTCATTTACGTGCCCATGCTACTAAATATTTGGAAGAATATTAAAAAAATGTTAGAGTGCGAGTCTCACTCGAATGTAACAACAGGTTAGTGATCAAGACACCTTCTTCTATTATGCAATGAAAATGTTGAATATCTAATTATACAAGCAAGTGCAAGTAGACACTTATAGCAGGTTTGGTAGGAAGACATTGTGCCCCTGTTTGGCCCTCATTTTTTTTCCAAACTCACTTTCAACCACGCGTTCTCTCAATAAAATAAATAACGTTTCCGAATTTTTAACCACATTCTCCAAAAAAATCTTCACAAAATCTATAAGATCTCTACCAAACAGGGGCTGTACATCATTAAGGGAACAAAAAAGATAAAATTTTATTCATTATATTATCAACTTCTGTCCAATTCTATGAATGAAACATGTTATATGTACTTTATATGAACTATTTAATACGAATTCACTAAAATTAGAGTGTTCTGACTCATGCTTGAGAACCAATTTTAAAAAAGACAACATAATTAGTGATTATTTAGGCAAATGTAGAGTGGCATTAATACCAGACTGTTTGTCCCAGCACTTGCTAGCTTGGTAATTAGTTCTAGGCATTGGAACATTGCTCCCATAAAGTTTCCATTTTAGCTTATTATATAAATTGAACAAATGTCCATTTTATTCATGGAAACCAATAGGGTCTGGTTTATAAATTATAGCTGGCACTCATACAGTGAATTGTACAGATTTTCCTGTACATTAGATGCAATAATATTTTCATGCCTTGAACAACAAAAAACAAGGAAATAGTATAATATATATAGTGACATACCTGCTCATTCATTGGTTTATCCGTGAAATCCAGTTCATCATCAGAGTGAGAAGCTGATTTTTCCTCTGAATAATGTGAAGAAATCAGCTTCTCTTCTGCTTCATTGTGAAAGCCCGGATCAAATTTCACATCAGAATCAGATGATGGGACCAGGCCCTGAGCAGACCGAACAGCTTCTTCTTTGTCAAATGAACCTTCATCGGACAATTGAAGCGTGAAAGGAGGTGTATTGAGTTGAGTAACTGAAGCTTGCTCAGAAATCAAAGAATGCTTTTCCTCCTCCAATTGGCCCAAGATTTTATCTGCAGATGACTTGAAAGTCTGCTCTGCAACAGGGTGGACCATGACATGAATTTCTCCATTGAAACTTGATACTTCACCTTGTGCATGCTGATAACTAGTGTGTTGATAAGAAATATTTTCTTCCATTGAAGCTCTAGCAGACGATTCTGCATGAATTTGGTCAACTCCAGAGAAATCAGAGTCCATAATAACATGCTCTCTTATATCCACAAGATTCTTTGTCCCTGCTTCATTTTTATCCACTGGAAGCAGCTTTGAGAATTTGGTCAACATCTCTACGTTACTAGAACTGTCCTCCATTTCCTGACAACTCCCTTCAGATTCTCTTTCAATAAAAGAAACACTCTGCTTAACCAACTCAGGCAGCATACCAAGTTCAGACTCTACATACACATCAGAGGACGTAGAGGACAAAGAAAGGTTCTTCCTAAATGCTTGGGGGCTTGAATCATAAACAGGATCCTTGTATGGATTGTCATCAACTGATGTACTAGCAATATTGAGATCAGCATTTTCTAGTGAAGGTTGGGTTGAAATGTCTTGCCCTTCAGGAAAAGAGTCTCTCCTTTCCTCCAATGTCAACAAATCATCACCTTCTTTCTCATTAAAGATCCTTTCACTCACTTCTGACAACGATGAAGAGCTTGAACTGCTATTATATCTCTGTTCGGCAGCTTCTACAGATGAATGAAATTCAGTTGCTTGGACTTCCTCCAATCTGGCTACATTTACTTCTTCATAATGATTTTCCACATCTCCTAATTGAATATCAAGTTCATCAACGTCAGCATCTCTCTTCTCAACTTGGTCTAACTCCAAGGATTCTACTTCAGAAGAAGATTGGCTTCCATGTCCAACATACTCGGAAACATCCTCAATTTTGGAGATCGACTCTGGTTCCCGAGGTATATCTTCTTCAACACTGTCTGCATTCTCGGAAATCAGCTCCATCTCCCGACATATGACCTCTTCAATGACATCTTCGGTCTTGGAAATCACCTCTGGTTCCTCAGAAATATCTTCTTCTGCCAGCTTTTCCAGATCTCCGACCGAACCAGTAGATTCTGTTTCAGGAACAGAACTCACCTTAGAGTCACTAAGTTCACTTGATTGTCTCTGAAAATGTGAAAAGCTTGTTGCTTCTGAAACCACCCCTTCTGGCACAAAATATGGCCTTAATTTGATATCCCGATTCTCTTGCCTATTTGGAGCAAAAATCGAGGGTCCCACATTAAAACTCTCATGTCTACGGAAAGCTGGTTCCTTTGGTTCAAACATCATAAACTCCTCTCTGAAATCATCGCCTACAAGATCTGGTTTCTCTTCACTTGAGTCGTAAGGAATATCAAAAGGATTTCGCCTTGGTAATAAAATAGATGGAGCAGAACCAGGAATTGGAGGTTGCCCAGAACTATCATGAGGGAGGTCAAATGGGTTATGCCTTCTTGTTGAAATTGGTGCAATGTTGAATGGAAGATCAACACTTTCTAAGTCTATCAAGTTCCTTTCCGGCAACATACTCATATTTTTCTTTGCTCTCCTTGCAATTAAATTTTCTAACCGCTGATTCCTTTCGAGCTCAGAGCTTCCCAGATCCATCAGATTCTTTTGGTCCTCTTCCGTCCAGGTAATAGCAGATTTTGTCTGCTCCTCTCTGTCTCCTTGTGTGTCTTCTTCATCTTCAGCTTCTTCATTGTCATCATCAGCAACTCCTAGGTCATGATTTTTGGTTTCATCATCTGACTCATGACTGCCAGTACTGGATTTTGGAGAACGTTCTGATGCTGCATCAGATTCATCATGAGACAAACGAACAGGTCGTGGAGCATCTTCGTCCAAAAGTGGGTGAAGCTCATCAAGCATTGGAATTATGTCAGTCATTGAAGCATCTGGAGAGGAACTCTCAGTCATATCAGACTCAGAATCTAAAGCCTTATCCTGGTCTTTCTCTTCCTCCTCCACTTCTTCTATTCGCGTCCAAGGTGACCGAGGAGGAGAATCCAGAGACTCTACGTTTACCATCTCCGAATCAAAAGAATCTGCTTGTGATTTATCGTCATCTGACTCGAGAGGTTCATCATTCGGAATAGAAGAATACTGATTCTCCACAAGTTTCTCATTACCAAGTTTCTCTTCTTTCAATTCTCTCTCCTGCTCATGTCTCAAATCACCCCACTCTCTTTGTGCTTCCTCAATTATCTTATTCTCCCATTCACATTCACGGGACCTTTCCTCAATCAATGGGGCAGTATCATCCAAACCATCATCTCCATCAACCTCACTAGTTTTACCAGCTTCTGAACTCAATTGCTCTGTCAACTTCTCTGCTGCATCCCTTCTTATATCATCGTATCTCTCAACAGAGTAGCTCTCATTTCTCTCAACAACAGTAGAAATTCCAGAAACCCCAGTTGTTAAAGATACAATCCCATGGGTTGTTTTCTCTTCTCTTTCAATTTCAGGTATATTCGGTTGCCCAAAACTCAAAAGGGTTCCAAGTAAAACAGCAGTGCAAGCAAGAATCGGAGACGCAGACACCAACAATGCAAACGCAAAAGGAAATGATCTGTGCAGAAAAATCAAGAAACACAAAAAACCCACAAGAAAAGGATGACTGCAAACTGATCTAAAACATCCTCTGATTGTACAGATCATAACTTTTCTCATTTTAACTCCAATTTCAGAGAATCCAACAGCCATTTTCTCAATTCTTACTTTCAAATCTGCTACAATGATAAAATTCAGAAACAAAGCAATAAAATCCCATCAGATCAGTCATTCACTTCCATGAAAACAATAAACAATTATAAAGTTATACTAATCTAGAACTCACCTTATACAAATCAATTGAAATGAGAATCTAAATATATCAGACTATGACTCAATCAGTACCTGAAAAGCCAAAAACAGAGGAAGATAAGTCTTCCCAGAAGGTAAAAAATTAATCGTCGACAAAATAGTTAAGAATTTTATAACAATTGGAAAGAATTATACCGACTCAAAATACAGATCAATATCCCAAAATTGAAGTGTAAAATCAAAAAATCCTTTACTTCATATAAATACAATCCTTCGAACTTTTTTCTTTCCTTTTCACCTCAACTCCAGCTATAAGAGCAATGTTTTGTACGAGTTTTTAGTATTGAATTGTAAAAAGCGAAATCGGGTACCCAAAAGAAAAAAAAAATAATGTGAAAAAAAAAAAAAAAAAGTTGGGATCTTTCTTTTCAATCTCGACTTTGTTTCTGTTATTCAAAAGTGATATTATTAAAATAATTGGGTTTAACGAAAAATTTCAGTGGAGGTAATCTAGTTTACATGTTTGTTTCATGATAGTCACCTAACTTTAATTTAATTCATTTTAGTTTTTTTTTTTTTTTTTTTCAATTTAACGAACTCATCTCTAGTAGTTTATTGAAGCTGACAGAATTGGCAATTTGACCAACCAAATTCATATTAACTTATAATTTTAACAACACAATTTACTTTGTAAAAGGTAAAAATTTTACGTTTTTTTTCAAGGGCAAACCTTAAATTTGATACATTGATGCTGGCCTTTGTTTGGGTTTCCTTATATATATATATATACTTTTTGAGAGTCGAGTGACGAATATGAAATAAAAACATTAAATTAGATGGCCTCCAATCAAAAGTTCCCTTTCATTAATACAAACTATCATTTTACTCTAACAATATGGAATCTATGGTAATCTGCATGCTAATGATGACTCTGATCCGTTGGATTGATCATTTATGATTGTATCAGATGGACGACATTGTTCGATTGGAAAGAAATCCATCAAATGGCTGGGATTCGAGATCACAGACCATGATCCCCGAGGCCAAGAGAATTTTCATCAGGTAATATAAAAAGAAAAAAAGTCCCCCCCCCCCCCCCCCCCCCCCCCCCCCCCCCCCGTGCAAATCTTATTTATTTGTTGATGAAATTAATCACGAAAATACCTACTAACATGCTTCGGAAATGAAATCGTTTGGGAATTTAGAATATTTTATGCATATAATACTTTGGAGGGTTGATTAAGATTGCCTAGCCTGATCGATCTACCGCTCTTTTCTTGTGCAATTTTCGCTTTTTAAGTTTTGTTCAGAAGCGCCATCACTGCATTGTTTATGGACCCATGGATGGCTCTAGTTCGACGCACAACGCTTAATGGCCCCAACTTATATAAATTTTCCACCACACAAGCACGTCGATTACATTGTGCAACAGTGGGTTACGCTAAAGCTGGTTGGGTTGCTGATTCCAACAAGCAACTACAGTCTCAAAGATAATAATGAAACACCTGATTTTAACGGCACCAAACAGGGGCTAACCTATAATCAATCAAATGCAATAATGATATATATAACTCTTAGCATGACAATCTCAGAGGCCTGCTGCTGGGGAAGAGAAATTAGAGGGAGTAAGGACTTAAAAAGTACAAAATGAAATCTACAAGAAACGTTTATGGCAGGCCGAGGGAATTGCATTAAAACAAATATTTTACATTCGAGGTATATTTGGCATTTAATACTGGAATTGGATTGGACTAGAGAGTACAGTAAGTCCCCAGTTTGACGACTATTATTTGAAAACTCATTTTTCTTTCTACATACTCAATTTCAATCATGTATTCGCACGATAAAATATTCTGCATGTAAATTCAAAACTTTTTCTTACTTTTTAATCACACATTCTCCTAAAAATCACTATTCAAAACATTATTTTGGCCAAATAATCGACATCAAACATGGCTAAAACAAAGTTTAAACTTAGTGCATTGTGAACTTGCAGGGTATTGGTACCAAATGCAGCAGCAGAGCGCCACAAGGAATACAAAATGGAATAGAACAGAGTATTGAAGAAGAACAAACTTCACCGACGGTAATTTATACTCCAAAGAATTTCTGAGACAGCACAAGAGCACGGGGGTGTAACGTACCTACAATATTTGCTATCGTTGCTGTCCAAACAGCCTAGCTCCAACAACTGAATAATATACTGCATAAAAACATGTCAAACGTTTGTGCACAAGGATATATTCACCGTTCCAATATTTTACTGGCGAAATGGATCCATAAGACACCCTTTAAGAAAACTCAGATAGCAAAGGCATAGAAAACTAATTTCTCCTTACACATTACTAATTCTTATGCCCTGATTAAATCAGATGCAAAATATAACAGAACGCATATGATAGAATAACTATATTATGTACCAATCAGATATAAATAATCCAAAAGTAACTCCATTCTAATACAACAGTAGCACTCCCGACACATTAACTAGGATCGCCAAAGGCATCAATTTTACAGTATGCATCTAAAGCTCGAAACAGAGCACATAAATCATGTATTACCAAGAGCAAAAAGCTTACTTGTAAGTAATAATTAAGTAGGAAATTAGAAGTAAGAAAGAAGTTAAATATCATAAATGTTTAAAAACCAAAAGTTTTTAAATGTTAATTTCTACCTTTCAATTTTAAAGCTTAGCCAAAAATGCTCTAAATGCATTTCCAAATCTTCGACAGCTTGCTATTCTCTAAACTAAACCTTGCACATTTGAGCAAAAAATGAATGAAAATGCATTGATGGTTACAGTGATTTTTGTTAGATTCTTACACGATCTGGCTAGGTTCCCCAGCAGCAACATGATCAAAACTTTTCTTCTACTGGAAATCATAGCAGAGAATTCCATTAAATCTAGGGTTTGGAGTTCGTGCACATTTTCAAACACTTGTCTGGATGAGTGCTGTAAAATATTTATTTGACAATTGTTGTGCTTCCACTGTGATTTCAAATCTCTTGACATGCATGAAAAAGAATTATGAAAAAGGATACATAAGTCAGATTACTGTTGATTTGTTGCAGATTTTATTAAATGCAAATATTGATTTGCGAATAATTAGATGGTAAAAACATAGCTAATTTCCAGTATCTCTTCTACATTTACATACATCCACTTAGGTTTGCTCAGATACAATAAATTTGAGTTACCAGAAAATTGAAAAAAGGTCAAAAACTGAAAATTTTGACAAAGAAAAAGAAAAGAATAGCCATATCAAACTATAAAAAGTCTACGAGTCAGACTCAGTCATACATAGCTTACATAGTTACATTCGATGTTCTCCATGGTGGAAAAGGACAACAATGGTTAGAAAGAAATTCTCTATTTAATATCTCACAATTTTAGTCCTTCAAGTTGAAGTTACTATCTTAACGAGATCACCTTTTTTCTTTTGCTTTCTGTAAATAAATTCCAAAGCTTTCTTAGTGACCCCTCAATTATTTACAAGAGAAGTAGGTACATTTGGAAGAGTAAAGTTTCTAAGCATAAACCCCAGCATTGACAACCCAAGGAGAGATATTTCCTCAATGCTTTCGACAATCAGCAATGCTTCTGATAATGCTTTTATCATTTGTTACGCATTAATAAGAAACCACAGTTCACGACAGTAGGCAAACAACCCCCAATTATGATCTTCCAGTTGCAACTTAAATATCAGCATTTTCAACCAAGAACCAACATTACTCTACTACAACAGAAATAAAATGACAAAAAAGAAAGGAACTGCATTTCAAGTTATTGGCCGATGAAAGCCAAAAGATGCATCAATTCAATGTTACCATCAAAGAAACTGTATTTGCACTCTTCCTCAAAAGATTCTCCAAGATCTCTCCAAATAAAAAGACAAGTGAAACAAGGAAATTAGCATCTTTCTAGATCCGTCAATTTTCTTTAAAGAGTATAATCAGAAAGAAGAAGCCGCAACAATCAAACCTAATAATCAAGAAGGAGAAACAAATTTCTGTGTTATTTACACTATGTAGAATTGAGTTACATGTAAAGTAACATAGTTTTTCAAGATCAAAGCCATCAACAATGAACCGAACCTGAAAATACACAAGAATTCACTTGTAGTTGCAATACAAAAATCTGCTGAAGTTGTCCCAAGGCATTTACTCTCTTGTAAAAAAAGATGATCCATATCTTTGAGGTCATGTGTAATGTCGCAATCAGTAAACTTCATTTGTGCCACAGAATGAAGCAGAAAGGATTAGAACATCATCAAACTAGTAGAAGTCTCAACAACAAACGGTTCCATTAGCAGTCTTGTCAAAAAGTAAAACATGATCCCCAAAGTAATCGAAATAGGAAGAGCAGGCAACGCATGATGACAAACTGCCAACAATATGAGAGTACATCCAAGTCCAGATATAATCGCGAGATAACAAGCATAAACAGTCATCAAATCATACATCGCTGCCCTACCTACCAACACACTATAGAAAACAAAATCCCCGAGGCCAAGCTTCAATCCCCTTAAACCTCCAGCAGCATCCTCCCTCTGGCTCTCATTCTCTCGGGATGCTCTGTTATTACTGTTACCCTGGAAAATGCTAGCATTATCATTGTTTCTCCTGTCACTTGGGGAGGATAGCCTTTCCACTAAACTAGTACCACCAATCAAAGGAGAACTCTCCCCTACATCCTCTCTCACCACTTCAATCTCATTACTTTCATTTTCCAACACATTGATTATGGACTCCCCATCCCGATTCTCATTTCCATTATTATCTTCGTTCCTCAAAACTGCCTGCAACTCAACTTCAACACTATTACTTCCACTATTATCTCCCATAACCCCACCAACCAAAAGCCCCAAACTGGAACCCCTAATGCCCGACCTTCCCATATCCACAGCAGGTCTCGCCTCGTATATCAAAGCTGGCAACTCCTCATCCCGACTAGATGCCAACTCCACCAACAATTTCAATGGCCCACCAGGCGCCAAAACCGCCACCAAATCATAAATAGCCAAGGCCACCAACAAAACCCAAGTAGTCCATTCAGGCAGCTTGGTAAACCAAGCCGCCACAATAATCCCCAAAGCCACCATATAACTCTGCTTCAACACAATCGGCCCACCACTCGACAGAACACAAAGAGTACCCACAATCGTAAAATTAAAATGCAGAACACAGAAAGTAACAACATCAACAGGAAAATTAAAATGCTGAATCAGTGAGAGCAGAACCGACCCTCCCATCGTGGAAAACACGGCAAAGGCAGAGAAGCGCGTGTAATACACGAGAAATTTAGTAAAGTTGTAGTAGTATAGGAGAACAAGAAGGAAAGTCACAAGGGCTATGAGGATAACGAAAACAGCGGCGTTTAAGAGGGAACCCTCAAGTTTCTGAGAGGTGGAATCGGTGGGGGACTCCATGTATACCAGATTTGCGGCGGTCCTGATGGTTGTGGCGGTGGCGGGGTTGTAGAGGGAGTAGACAAGGAGGACAACGAGAAACATACAGATGGAAACTGGTGACATTACGCCTATGATTTCTTGGCCGATTGATTCTAGGATGCTGCCGCCCGGATCCATTTTGCGAGGGTTTGGCTATTGGCCGTAGGATAGCGTAGGGTGGTGGAATTGGGGAAAGAGCGAGGGATGACTGATCGAGGGGTTGTTTGGTTGGCTAATTAGCAGAAAACGTCATTTCTTGCAAAACGTGTTACCTTTTATTTTTTGATATTTTTATCATATTTTCATCTCTAGTTGCAGAAAAAAGTTATTTTTTCAATAAAAAATATAAAATAACAAATATACTTTTCTATTTAAATAAAAAAAAAATTATAATTATACTCTTAAACTTAAAAAATATATAAATGAGTCTAAATAAATTATTAAGATACTAATTAGTACAAAACGTTTATACCTTTCAATATTATTGTGCATAACATCCCTACATTTCATTTTTTACTTTTCCACTCTTATTTTCACATTTTTATTGCGAAAATCCTCATTTTTATTCATTTTCTCAATTAAAAGTTGTAAACTGACGAATATACTTTCATATTTAAAGAAAAGAAAAATAAAGAACATATTGTAACTATACTTCTAAATTTTATTTTTTTTTAAAAGTGCAAATAAATAATTAAAAAATAAAGAAACTTATTATTTTTATTTAAATAGGAGGGTATATTCATCATTTTACAGCTTTTAATTTAGAAAATTGATGAAAATAATAATTTTAACAAAATACAATGTGAAAATAAGGGTGAAATACAAAAATAATGAAAAGTAAGGACATTTTACACAATAATATGGAAATGTAAGGACCTTTGTGCTAATTACTCTTTTAATAATTTATTTGAATCCATTTGCATTTTTCTAAGAGTATAATTACAATTTGTTTTTTAATTTTTTAATTTTTTTTGTTTATTTAAAAATGAGAGTATATTTGTCATTTTACATTTTTTTTTTATTAAGAAAATGACATTTTTCTCAATGAAAAGTGAAAATATGGATGAAAATGCCAAAAAACGAAAGGTAATGACGTTTTGCACAATAACATTGAAAGATAGTGACTTTTGTGTCAATTACCCTTGTTTGGTTAGTTTACGACTATTTGAAATAGTTAAATTGGATTCTTGCAAATGATGATTATGGGTGATTGATGGATCGAACCATTTTCCCATAGGAACATGAATAACTCATGCTTCTCTCTTTGAACTTTCAAAACTGTTATTATCAAAAGGCACTAATCCTTTAAATGATGTATTTTCTTCTATTTCAAAATTAAAAGACCACTAAAAGACATCCAGGACTAAAACATGACGTCGATCGATCAGATCGAGTAATTGGAGTCAAGTTCCATCTCGCATTGACACTCGAGTGTCAATCTCCATCCAAACGGATGCAGCCAAGTGAATGAAGACAATAAATTGTGAATTCATCATGCGCGAATTCTTGTCAATTAAGTAGATACTAATATTTTATACCAAACCGTGTCAAAACTTGGAAATTATAGTTGAAGTGCAACGGATGTTAGCTTTGTGCATCTTCAAAGATAATTCAATTTTTCCAAGTTTGCATTGGATTGGAGATAGTGGGACAATTAACTCGCAATTATTTTATTTGTACAAAAAATTGTACACATAGCATAGCATATCTCTCAACTCCGATGACTAGCTAAAAAAAGTATCTATAACACAAGACCCGAGGCTCAAAAAACAATAACTACTACCAAATTAAGCCTATGTTTTTACGATTCTTTAAAACTCATTTTTTTCCAAATCCATTTTTAACCCCATTCTTCTAATAAAATAATTTATAATTTTGCCTGTTCCCTACTTTATACTACAAATTCTTTCAAAAAAATAAAAAATCACTAATCTATTCTAAAAAAATCTACCTCAAACACGTCCTAAGTGATTCAAGAACGTGCACGTGCACGTGCACAGGCAATAGAGATTGCTGAAGCCATCACACACACAAGAGAAAGACAAGATTCACAAGAGGAAACTAGAGATGTATACAGGCACTACTACCATTATAAGAATATCTCATGGCCAGAAGTCGAAATGGACAAATCCGATTCAAGCTGCTGCTGCTGGGACATTTACAGTCGGAATAGTAAGCTAATAATAATAATAATACAAGCCTCGGGAGTTCGACTGGTACATAAAACAAGTTTCTACACCAACTGCACATAATTTTCAAGCCACGCAAAGAATGCAACGCCAGAGAAATAAAGAACTCTTGTCAATTTGGAGTCCACGAAGAGAAGCAAGATCAGCTAGAAAATTAATCAAGTTGAATCCTACGCAAAAGGATTTCCTCCAATTGATGCAACAGGGCCTTGTGCAGGTACATTCCTGCAAGAATACCAAACAAATGATCGTGGATGATAATAATTTTATCCTCAATTAGTATACAAAAGTAATTACTCGAATCCAGAACCCAGTTCGTAAAAAAAATTATGCATATGAACTTCACAATTTAATCATTTGAAAGCCATCTCATCACTAAAATTACACACTTTCTTTCATCCCGTTACATCTGAAAAAGTTGGAACGGTGCAGGTAACTAAAATGTAGAATCTCTGCCCTCTCACATGTGCCCTTCTCCACCTGCACTTTACAGGAACAGCTTAATGCATTCAGTAATTTGCTCACCCCAACTAATTTTCTTTCCTCATCTTTTCTCTTAGTTTGGGATCGAAATGGAAACCCTGATGACCAGGGGATTTCCTCACCTATCAACAAATGAATGTGTTGCGACTTCATAACAGCCTCCCAGTGTTCAACTTGAGGCTCCATCCCATCGATAGGGGGCAGGGAAGGAGGCCAAAAAGAAGTCGTCAGAGGAGGGGGACGGCAGGCGGAAGAATTTCTGTCATCCTGCAGTTTAATTCTATATCTAAAGATACATATTTATTTCGTTTCTGCAACCAAGGTCGAGGCATATGAACAGATTTCACGAAACTGATAATATGAAACAACCATCCAGAGTTTGGTGACCATCCATAACAACAAAAATAATTGTAGAAACTAAGCACCCAAATAAAAATCTCAACAATCTAATTTCTTAATTTCCCAGGATTTGGAAAAATTAGGATAGTTTGTTTGAAATCTTATAACAGAATTCACAAGAGCAAATAATCAATTAAACTATGCCCCCATTAAATCAGAAACTCAGAAGAACTTTTGCCCGTAATGTTCATCAGCGCATTGTGAGTCAATGCACTCAACCTTAATATCGTAAATCACTCAACTGCCAACCACGAAGCTCTATGAAGCTTCAACCCCAAGGCCAACCACGAAAGAAACAAGCCACAAACAGATTATAACATAATGTAATCAACAAACATACAATCAGTCAAAATAGGGAAAAAAGACAGAGAAATGTGAAGAAAGAGAACATACTGTATCTGGTTGCTTGGTGCTTGTCCTATAAATCCCAAAGAGCCTGCAAGGAAAACCATAGTCAGAAAGGACACAAAATGATATATGAAGAATTGTTTTCTTGAAGATGATAGCCATTCGGAAATGAAATACCAATGGGAGGGTCAAATGTCACTCCACCAGGAATGTAGGATGAAACTGGATTTTGGGGAAACCAAGACTGAGTCACGCCATCAACAAAAGAAGTTGGTATACTGCTATTTGGCAGTGCTGACTGCAATGAGCCCATGTCCCAGAACTGAGACTAAACATGCATCATCAAAATTAGAAATTATTCCCATGAATATATTTAATGATTTAACTAAAAAAAAATCCACACTTCGCGATCTGATTAATTCATACAAGACAATTGTATAAAATAAAAAAACCCTCAGTATCACACTCAGTTCTGATTAACCATGGCATCATACACCTAAGACAGTTCCAGTTAAATGCAACTTAAAGAATGAAGAGAAGAACACAAATGCATCTCCGTACACTACATACCTCACTCTTGAAAATATATAGGTCAAAACAAATGCTAGGCAACTAATGTAACAACAGAATGAAGCATCTAGATCCAACTTTTTTCAACTAACTGCCTGGTATGTGCAATTACTGAGATTGTATTCAACCAAATCAAGGAAGCATGTACATCTCTTGGAGGTCACAAGTCCATGTCCTGGATGTCTGAGACACAACATGCCCCCAAACACCAGACTAGCGTTTGACATGTTCAATAAAATCAACATATGCATCTTTCTACAATCATGCTACGTGTACATTCTCCTTTATATTAAGTTTGACACTCTTCCACATGTCATCCATCACAGCCATTGATTTCTACAACACACCATCACATCACTGGCCAGATTTTGACACAGAAGGGGGAATGTTAACAACAATGTCAAGGAGAATGTACAAATAGCTTAATTCCTCATTCTAATGTGAAAATAAAAAGGGGTGTGGTGTTTTACCACTACTTAGAGTAAAAACCTATTTTGGTAGCACGAGCATGCTGCATAATTTCTATTACCATAATTGTCAAACGTCAATATTCACAAGAAATGATGAAGGCAAAATTTACACTACAGACATAATTTTAAGTCAATTTAATCCAATAATTATGTTTTCCTATCTGTGGCAAGAGGGGATTTAGAAACTCGGTTATGGGGTTCACCAATTCGACCAATAGGTTTTTTCAGTTAGACCAATAAAAAGATGAATATCAATTGCGCACATTTAAAAGTTCATTGGGAAGTTGCAGCTCTAAAATGGTGCGGACGCGTTATGAAATTCTTGTAACAAGAATTATATAATAAATAAAAATGATATTTGAGCAATCATGTCATGTATATATTGAATAATAATTGATTGTTGTTGAAAAGTGTACAATGCATCTATATTTATAAGCAAAATTATTCCCTACTTCTACTACTACTAGGAAACTAATATAAGGGAACTAAAATAAATCCTAATCTAAAAGAAATTAGAAATCCTATTCTAAACAAGAAATAAGAATGAAAAGATTAAACCTATTACTACTAAACATCTAATTATAATTATCTAACTTTTATCCTAATTACAATAGGATTGTCCTACATCATAAAAGGTAAACACTGAAGGGTAAAGGCTCAAATAAGTAGATTTTCTACTATCTTGTTAGTATGAATTTTCTATTAATTGGCACCATAGCAGTGCACCAAACATTAAAAAAAAAAAACATAGGATTTATCCATCTAACAGAGGTATATGCTCTCCAAAAGGATTTACAATATGATCTAGTTAGGAGCTCTGTATTGAAAATGTAAGAAATAATTTAAATCAAACTTTGTCATGTATAGATCAAGCATAAACAAAGAAAACATCCATAATGAAGCAAAGTCAATGTTTAGTTTCATGGCTCACATAAGAAACATTAATCAAACCCCACTCCTTTCTTTACAAATAAAAAACATGCACTCCATTCCACATATCCCTAGATCTAGACGGCAAGTCATTAAGCAAATGACCAATGAATAAAGACACCAAACAAGCCATACCGTATTACTAGATTCCACGTCATAATCATCGGGAAGATCAAATGGATTGGAAGACTTGTGATTTGTCAGATTTGAATGTACTCCATCCTATTAACAGAGTGGAAACTCATCATAAATGAAAGGAGTGAACACTAATTTAAACAAAAGGAAGTCATTAGTGCAAGAAGGCTCAACCAAAGTAATGGAACAAACCACTGCAGGAAGTGTGTGGAAATCAGGCGACAACACACTGGCATGTGATGATAAACTAGATAAAAGGGGTCCACCATTGTTAGCGTTTCTTTGAAATAAATCATTACCCAGAGCCTGCAACAACAAAAGTTTGCAATTGAGTACAAAATGAGCAACATATTTATCCGCATTAACAGGAAGATATTGCAACCTCGTGGTTACTAAATCCAAGATATTGATGAGCATCTGAACTATGGAGGGTTGCGGCTGGTTCACTATTGACAGTGTTCTCGATTATCTGTTCTCCTTTGGAATCTTCGAATGCATTCCATGACTGCATAATATGAATATTATATAATTTCCATATACTTCAAAATCATTGAAAATAAACATAATCAAGTTCACGTTCCTCCGTTCATAATTGTCTTACCAAGGCAAAACTTATTTATCTTCTTTTAAAAATATGCAGAAAGAATTGTGCTTACTTGAATGCTCGCTACTTTTGGGGTTGCTTCAAAATTTTGTGCACCTTCATGCCATAAAGTAGACATGTCTGGAGAAGGCCGATGATTGGAAGAATCCTGAGAGGATGGCATATGCACAAGCGATTCTGAATCTATGTTTCCTAGAAAACTCCTGTCAGAAGATGGTATTATTGCAGAGGTAGAATTTTCAATTCCCATTGATTGAGGCATGTCAAACGTTGCCCATCCTTCATTTTTTGACATTGCCTTGGGGATTTTTCCATTGTAATCTGCAGAAAATTGCTGCTGAGGCATCCCAGTGAATAAGTCTAAAGAAGATGGGAGGGGTTGAGATGGTTGATGTGAAATGACAGTTGGAACTGAAGGAATAGAAGATTGCTGGAACAAATCAACAGACTGAGCTGGAGATGACTCTGGAAATTGAGTCATACAAGCTGCTGGAGACGCAGAAGTAACATTTTGAGGTGCAAAGGGTGCACTGAAAAGATCCAAGCCATCGAAGTTCGCAGATACTGAACGCTGTGGTTGAGAAGGCAAAAATGGCAACTTGTTATGGTAAGTCTCAACAGATTGTTTGGATTTTGAGGCAATTTCCAGCAAGTTAAAAGAATTTACTGATGTGAAAGACATGGAATTGCTATCAAATGATCCAAAGCTTCCTAAAGATGCAGTTCTCTGGATTTAACGTTATCATAGAGTCAGAAAATTAGCTAAAACAGTAAGTGACAGGTAAAAATAGCTAGCCAAAAAATTCACGATAATTAATAGCCAACAAATAGATACCCAGTCAACATACGAACTAGAGATGAGAACTCAGCTAAATAAAACCATATCTAAGTTACGTGGATTAATGAGAAGACAATGTTTTGCAGTTGCAGCATCATTAATAAAAAAATTATCACGTTTCTCAAAATTTCTCAATTACTAATGACTAAAATGTTTTAATTTCATAAACAACCACAATTAGAAACCTACTTCTTATTTTTTTATGTATAACAAGTGTAAAATATATTGATAATGCACCAAGGGAGGTGCAATTCATGTAGATAAATCAAAAAGTCATTTTTCTATCACTAGTAATGGTGTACACCAACCAGAAACTCTACATAAGAGTTTTTATAACGTCAATCCGTCCATAAACTAAATGAGGGAAAACAAAGAAAAAGTACAAATTTAAGATCTTTCTCAACTTCTAAATTGTCTTCCAAATTTAACCACCACTTGTACACTGAATTTAATTTTAAAACACACAGGTTAACATCACTTGGAAGATCGAGTCAGGCAAATTAACAAGATGGTAACGACACTTGTACAGAGGAAACTTCAATTTTTAGTGACAAGATTTGAGAATTTTCATTTTCACCTTTTTCCTTTGCCTTCTCTTTGTTTCTTTGCTCTTGGAGGAGAAACGTTGTCATGCTATTTATTCCTCAATTGACATTACTATCCTACTTCATTTAAAATTCAGTAAGAAATGCACAAATTCTTCAAATTTTGCAAGCATGCAGGAATAAGAGAGCAAAGAACTCCATAATCAAGGATTTTAATACAGAGAAGTACCAGAATACCAATACCGGCAGAAAATGGTTTATGAAACTTCTTGTTTTACCAGAACGCATATAGAAATGAGAGAAACCTGACCTGTGGATGCAACATTCTTCCACCATCTCTTTTGGTGTATGCATCTGCGTAGTTGGAAACTGTATGATGCCGTGCAACTTCACTTGAACTATCTTTTGACGCAGCACTAATGGGGCTTCCAATGTTTTTCTGAGAGGAAGGTGACAGCACATCAGACCCCAATGAGTGGCCACCATTTGAAACGGAGTAGTCTGAAGCTCTGGGATTAGATCCTTCATTTGCAAAACTGTCCTCATATACACGATCACTAGCACGGCCAGGACTCAAGAAACTAGACAGCTTTCCTCCGTACAGGCCTCGATCTGACCCAGGCTTTCTAGTGAGTTCAGAAGCGTGTTTCCCATAGCGACGTTCTTCATACTGAAAATCATACGGTGGACTTTGTGAATAAGAATGGTATGAACTTGCTCGCCTTGTCTCATCTTCCAGGACTTTTGCATTCTGACAAATCAGAGTATGATCATAATTTAGTCTTTGTTAAAAGTTGCCTGGAAATAATGTGATGGGTAAATCAAAAGAAATAAACCTAACAAACGTCTTTTCTGGAACATTCTTTAGGATCACATTAGTCCAGGAACCTAACCTGTGTATCTCTTGGAGGTCTGTCAGATGACTTATCCAGGGCATATTTTTTATCCACATAAACATTCTTAATGAAATCACGAACTTTGTCAACATTGCTGCAAGAGAAAGACGTAGTTAAGCTTCCAGTTATGCAGTTGACTGGTACTTCTGATCATAAAATAGATCTTGCACCTATTATCAGGAAGTCTCTGCCTTTGTGGATCCCAGGCTGTTAAGAATATCTCTCTGGCACGCTGAATGAGCGATTCCTTGTAAGCAAATAGGAGCAAAAAACTGTCGATCAGAGAAAAATGGGGAACATAGTCATACGCATACCTGATTACCACCCTTTTGAAGAGCCTCCACTTCTTGAGAAGTGAACTTAGCCATAGAAACAGACTTCACGCGATGAGTAAACTCACGACTGCACAAACAAATATGTTTCTAATATTGATGTCTTGAAATAGAATTCTCCATTAATATACTAAGCAAAATAAAATGATCACGATTAAAAAACTTGATCTAATGAACACCACAAGGAAGTAATCTAAGGACATATGGCTCGCTGAAAACACATATAGTCATGTGTATTGCATAGAAAACACAAAACACTAAAGTCAACCTCAATAGCAAGATACAAAATGATCATCTTAAAAAATTTTAAAAAAAATTCATAGATGCATGGCATGCAATAACAATATGCATACATTCAGAATCGTAGATTTTCCTCTAACAAATATTTGCATGATGCAGAGTTCAATATCTATTTTTTCTTCTTCTTTGGAGTTTATATCATTTAGTTGAATCAATCACCATAAGTAAGAGAGTTACAATGCAGGGAAAAGAAAATCAGCTAGTTCTGTTCATAGATTATAGAAATATATCACCCAGAACCCAAAGTCTGTCCCCAACGGATCCTCAAAACAGAAAAATGACACTTCTATTGTAATTTTCATAATTTGTAATTGAAACCCATAATTCAGTTTTATTTATTTCTCATACAAGTAATCATGCACAAATAGGAATAGCAGAATCTTAAATGGTAGTGAGCAAAATGCACTTACTGTATTCCACTGCAAGTCATGCAAACAAAAGTCCAAAAGTTTGTGCAAACATATTGAGGTCCCTGCAGCCACAAAATAGTATTCAACTCAAAACATTAATCCCAACAAAAAAGTATTTGATGCTATATAAATCCTAAAAATTTAACAAAAAGAATATAGGAGACGTATATTTATTATTTTAGGTTCTTTAGCATTGTTTGAGGCCCTACAGCACGTATTACAAAATCATTTCTACATAAGCTAAATAATCGTATTACTTATTATTCGAGTATTGTTTCAAATACAAGCAGAGCTTAATGTTTTCTGAAAAGCCCAAAATTACAGAAATTTTGCAATCTAACAACTTAAAATACTGTTCCTATATCTCAATCGATTGGAGGTTGTCAAAAAAGGAAGAATTTAAAAAATTTGAATGGAAAATTTCCACAAATGGAACAAAATAATATTATTACCAAGTTGTTACAGTTGATGCATCTTCGATTCGGAGGGAGCTTCATGAGACCCCTTATAATCTTCTCGTTTCGCTCCTCTTCTTTTCGGCTGCTCATTTTCCAGGTTCCAAACCCCAACCTCAAAAATTCAAACTCCAAAAAATACCCAAAATAGGCTTTTTGAGCTCAAATTTTGATATAGAGAGAGAGAGAGAGAGAGAAAGAAATAATTGATTCAAATTTGTGGGTTTTAGTTCGTTTCTTTCACGGAAATAGAAAGACCGAACTGGAATGGGGAATCGACCTTTCTCTCTCTACTCTCTCACTCTAATTTCGACATTCCTTTACTTAATGATAATGAGATGATTGGGCAATTATTGCCGTTGGAAATTGATAATGCCAGAAAGGATTCGGTTCTGTTGGATTTTAATTTAGATTGTACATTGTGCTTAAAAGGTTGTGTTTTTGGATTGGAAGGTTAGGAATTGTCGTGGTAGCACTAAAAATCTAGCATCATTATTGTAATTATGATATAGTCCTTTGAGTTTCAAATTACTGTAGTGAGATTCCTTCTTAATTATTAATAAATTATAATTAGTTTTCAGCTTTTTTCCATGTTTGAATTTGAATCACATGTTAGTTTTCAACCATTTTGTGCTGGTTTTAAAGTGAGAAATATATTTGAGAACTAGTTATTTTACTTAATTAAAATAATGTTATTTGTCTAGAGGCTAAATGATCACCAATTTATATACCAATGGAGTTACCGATGAAGTTCTAACACAATTTTAGACATTGAACTATGTGACCTTCACTTTCATGAGTTAGCAATTTTTAATCTTTTAACATTTATTTTGCAAAGATGTGACACATTTTAACCTCATTTTAACAAATTTTTAATTATTTATAAATAGGAATAGTATTGAATCACCATGAAATGTATGTATAATAAATGAGTAATTATTATAATATATAATTGAATAATTGAAATTTATGTTAAAAAAATGTTTAAAAATTACTTTGTCAGAAAGCAGTTCTAGTCGAGTTTGGGAAGTATTAATGAACGGTTTTTATTCTAAATTATAGAAATAAATAATTAATAAGTAACTGATAAGTGAGTAGTACCAATAAATTCTCTGAAACATGTAGATAGAAAATAACTTTTGAGTTTTATAAACATTTATACACATGAATCAAACATAAACTAAAACTAAAAAGGTAATTTCACAATCATATTTATCAAAATAAGTAATTTAAAAGGAAATTTACCTTACTTTAAAACCCAACGGAACGTATTTTACCAATGACATAAAATATTAATAGAATTAAGTAAAAGTCTCGTGGTGTTGTGCCCACAAAAAAACTTTGCTTGAAAAGACAGATTGTGTTTGTATCTTCATTCTGAAAAATAATTAAACTAAACAAGAAGCATTATACCTTCACTTTAAATTTCTCAACTTCACGCCACAATATGCCATATTCTCAATTGTGGATATAACTTTTAAGAGAGAAGAATTGTGCAGTAACATATATAAAAATGTGTTACCTAAAAATTGTCATAAAATTATAGTGATCTCAAATCCGTCATCTTTTCAATAGTAGATTATAAGCCGGCAAGTCTTTTATACTGTAGATATCATCAAGGGCAAGCTCGCGCTCTTGTGGACTTGAGAACTTCCTGCAAAGAAAAATAGACGAATGACACGCTAAATCAGTAATCTAATTAATTTATCCAACTCAATACAGAGGGAAACAGAAAAAGAAGGGATAGTGTTTCTTTTACGTTGAATTGCATATAAGAGGCATGCTTCGCAAGCCACTGTGCGTCCAACATTTCAAACGCAACGCAGAAAAGGTTGTCAAAGGCCATTTCATCTTCACTTAGAATTTCCAGAAATCGAACTCCAGCTATCGTATTTGGCTTTCCTGTGAGAATAATGCACATTTAATAAATGCCAGGATTCTCATTGCCAATGAATTTTGAACTTTGAAGTAGCGATTCATATTTTATACTAGGAGGGCCCAATTGTTGGAGGAACAAAAAAAAACCATAGCTACTTGCTCCATTTCCAAAAATGTTACAAATGCAGTCTTAGTTTTCTTTTTTCAACGGAAACACAAAAATCAGCAAATGAATTTATTTTCTATACATACCATTATCGTTTCAAGAATGTGTTAAACACATTTTGTTCAATTTACTATTATGGGTGAAATATAAAAACACTTCTCAAAGAAAAGGAGAAAATTTACAACCTGCTAGATAAAAAATACTTCTCAGGTAAAATTAGACATAAAACTCTTGCCACACAATTCACATGAATAACGGCCATTAACTCTAAAATTCATACCTGCTTGAAGATCTAACATTTGCACCAGCATAAAAGAAATATTGATGCCAGCTACAGCAAAAGGATACTCCCATTCTGACCTGTTTCCGTCTCTCTTGTGCAACAAATTTTGAAACGCTTCCTGTCAAAAAGAGAAGTAGATAAAACTACTTTCACATTTTCAAATGACCAAATGGAGGAAAAAAAACAGAACGCACTTGTCAAAATCTCAATTATCTAAAAAGCAGATTCTTGTATCCCCCTCTAAAAATAATATATGCCATTAAACACTTGGATAACACAAGCATAACGCCAAAATTAATTAAAGAAAATTTCCCAGGCTCCTTGATCCCTCCCTTTTACAGGAAGGATTGCCCCTCTGTTTGTATATATACTTGGGGAGGGTGATCCTTGTGTTGTGTCCCAGTTTCATGATAAAAAAAACGCTTAGCTACAGAAGGAAAGGAAAGGATATGAAATTATACATCAATCAAAAACATCAGTCAAAAGAATTTAAAGTTCTGATCCCAATTGAACTATCCAGAATAGTTATAGTTCCTCCACACACGCTAAGATTTTTCGTTTTTCTTGATACAATATGAAGTAAGACTGTCCACAATACCAATTCCAACAAGCTTTCAGCTCAGTGCTAGAGTTCGTTGTTACTTGAATTTTTCTTTCTAGTTAGATTAGGACAAAGCACGCCGCAATATGAAGACAGACTGTCCACAGTACAAATTCCAACAAGCTTTCAGCTTGGTGCTAGAGTTGGCCACTACTTGAATTTTCTTTCTAGTTAGAATGGGACAAAGCAGGCCGCAATGGTGCTTCAATTATTCATTATGATCATTGTGGTTCTTATTGACTAGATGCCCCAGGCGATTCAAATCATATGTTTCTAGGTGCCTCCAACTTGACATAAATTTCTGTTATTTGCCTGCAGACTCAGCTAATAATTCTAATGAATTTACACATTCATGAATTACTCAGTCTGCAAAGAAAAGTTCCTATTTGTAGGTAGTACTGTTAACACTCCAATTGTGATTACCACTCAAAGAAAATGTTTAATTAAGTTCTAGATAACTACGTTTAAAAAAACAGATGAAGTCATAAATAATCAAGTTTTATTAACCTCACAAAGCTCAGTTTATTCATTTCTTAGATTCAGGATCTAAATCAATCTTGGAGGACACATAATATCTCGCCCCTTCTCAATTGTGAAGTGATTTCTCAAATTGGCTAAGTTCTCAAGTCATAAAATACTTTTGCACATGGGACACCTATAAAACACATACAGTGAAATAATCCAAGCTGCAAGTGAAACACCTACGCTTCTGACCCTGGCCTAACATTTCGACTAGTTTAACAGATTATATTAGAGGACAGCTCCTTCCAATATCTTTCTTCTCCCCAGCTACACTGCCTGTGTAATCTGATCTCCCATCCTAATATAAAGTTACTGAAATATTGACTGTGTTCATGGCAATGAACTCTTCCAGTTCAGTTCCTCTAAAAGATACTACTGGATGCGTTGTTGGGTTGAGTGAGGGGAAGATTAAAAAAAAAAAGAATTTAGTTTTTGAGACATTCTGCTTTCTTCGTCTATTACTGTGACACATTTTCTCCAAATTTCTTTGCAGTTATTGTCACCTAGAATACATAAAATGTTTTACCAGTGCTAATTATGAAAGATCTAAGAAAGTCGTGGATGAAGAAAATACAAACCGGATAAGTCTTGGCAAAGAAGATAAGGTTCTCCAATGATATGAATCCTCCACCCCTAAAATTTCGTCCATAATTTTCCAAATAAATACCACTTTATACAGAGTTCTAATAAAAATGGCTTTATATTCCCACACACCTGAAATCTGTTGAAGGATCAGATCCCTGCCATCCCATCTCTTTCCAGAGCTCTGATTTCAGTGCCGGGAGTTCCCTATCAGGGTAAGCTAACCTCCACAATTGTTTTAGTGCATCCTATCACCAAAAATTCAGGACTGCTTAGATTTTCAATTAGCAATATGATTCTTCTCCACTTCAAAAGTGGGAATAACATTACGAGGGAAACCAAATAGCAAATGAACAAGATAATATTATAACATCACGAGGGTAACTAACTAGCAAATGAACAACACAATATTATAATTGCTTACATAAAGTAATATATTTCCAGCACCTGTTTGGTGGGGATTAGAATCAGATTTTTAGTAAATTTTGATAAAAGTTGATGAAATGCGTGGTTGAAAAGTTATGGATCCCATAGAATGCGTGGTTAACATTAATTGTTGACTTTAATTCGGATTAAAATTTAGATTTTAATTTCTACCAAACAAGGGCCCAATTATAAAATGAAACTAAGGATGAAATGTCCCACGCCTATATGAAATTTTAAACAAAGCACTTAGTATCCCATCAGAATGTCTAGCTCAAATAGGCTTAAAAAGAATCATAACAGGGGGGACCATTCATTAAGCTAGCTGAATTTCTCTAAATCAAAATGGTATCAGAATGCGTGAAATCAAAAGCTTGATCACATCGTCTAACTATAATTACATGATCCATATGGTATAAACAGTTTTCCACAAACACAAACAGTATATCAAACAATTCGTGTTAGTCCAAATCCGTAAGAGAATCATACACAATAAGATGCATGAGGTAGGCAACAAATATACACATATAAGAGGCACATTTGATTAACTTGAAATTCCATAAAGAACATGGATACTTCAACCTAACATTAACAACACTCTCAATAATTTTATAATGAGAAATGACTTGAAATGTCCATTTTCTTTTCTCTAATTTTGTAAATGTTTGTCAGCCCTACATAAATTAAATCTGAATTCCAAAGTAAAGAAGAAAAGTGTACATACCTGATGCTCCAAAAAAGAACCATCAAAAGGAACTGCCAGCCTTTGCTTTAGATAGTTGAGTCTTGCTTCCTATTAATAAACCAACTCAAGAATCATCAACAAAAATAGGTAAACATATAACATATTTATGTAAGAACATAAAAAACTAGAATGACAGGAAACCAAGTCTTTTGGAGGTTGAATGGAGTAAAACGACATTTCAGCGCTATAGTATTGATTAGAAAACAAAAACAAGCTAGATCTTCTGGATAATAGATAACAAGGAAAAAATATTGTACACTAGAAGATTCATGTAATATCCCAAAAACATTATTGTTTAAATTATTCGATTATTCTAGGTAGATGGCCATGGGTAAACCAAAAAAATAATCCACAAAACCTTTTAGCTCCTCTAGTATCTATCTACCTTATAATACATCTTTCATTGTTGCAAATTGCAAGTTCATGATTTAAAACTTGTTTGGGGGCATTTAAATTATAATTTAAATAGTGGCTCCACATAATGTGTGGATAAAAAGTGGGTAATAGTCGTGGATCCTAAAAAATGTGTGGATAAAAAGTATGTTTGACTAAAAGTGATTATAATTTAAACACCTCCCAAACAAACACTTAAATTGCACAATATAAATACCACATATTGCACACATCCTCTAAGAAAATCCACATTTGAACCCGAATATTACTTCACTATTAAAAATACTAGTTAGGGTTGAACATGCATTGCAATTATTCTAAAATGTTTTATAAGTGCTATACAAGTAATATTTGATACTAATTTGTTGGGGAATTTGACGAGTCTCAAACGAATTAAAGAAAATAAAATTTAGGATAGAAATTTAAAAGATGAAAATTGTGCTTTGCAAACTCAACTTCTATAATTCAAATGTTTTGTGATGATTAAATACTACAAATGAGCAACATTTTTATGCTACATTTGATGCATAAAAATTAATTGCTAATACATGAAGTTGTTTAATCCATTAAAATTCCTAGATACATGAATAAAAACAAATTTATCTATAATAACTCTAGATTCATGGAGATCAAGATTCAAACGAATCTTGATTAATGTGAATGTTAATTAATTGATAATTAATAACACGAAATTCATACATGACAAGGATATTGCAGAATTTATTATATATTGAAAAACGAAAAGTAAGATTTAAAATAATTGAATTATAGTAGGGTTAAAATCATCCAAAAAATTATTCTCACTTGACGTGATATTTAATATATTATAGATATTTACACATCATCCACCCCATATTACTTATTTTGAGACTAACAGACATGTTTAAGTGTGCATTTTTCAAATTGCTGCGTAGCCTAGGCATTCCTCATGTCATGCAAGCATAAAAAATAGCACAGAAATAAAGTAATAGGTTAAAATCTGAATATCAAAGTTGAAAATAGTTGTATAAATGTTATAAACAATAATCTACAAATTAAACTCATTGTGAAAAATTTTGTTTACAATTATATGAAAATTACATGCATCATCAAATGATTGAAAGTTCAATCAGACATTTCTCAATTTTTTTGTAAAAACAGAATCTATAGTCAAAATGTTGAAATTCTATATGATACAAATACAAGCACATGCAACAAAAGGCATGGACCATCTCTAGTAAGTGGTAACTTATGATCAAAATTAAAAAGCTACTCAACTAGAGAAATTGCAAGAAGAAAGTCAGTGCTACTACTCCCCCCCCCCCCCCCCCCTCAATGAGATAACATGCCGAATCCAAACACAAGCACGACACGGAAATAAAATATTCAGCATAACAAATGATCGAGCGAGAAGGTATTAGAAATGGAAAGCCGTGGCATACTCCTATATTAGCCTCTGTTTGTGAAAATTTATAAACAATTTAGTTTATAAATATATAGCAATAAGTGGTGGATAAGTAAATAGTACTTGTGCGTCCATTAAATTTTGTAGTTTTTTTTTTTATAGGTAATCCAATTATTTTATTAATCAAAGAATAATACACAAGGTGTGCATTATCATTTTAAACAAGATAAAAACGAAACAAAATTAGACAGCCCCTCTATCGGGTTAGTAGCCGCCGCATTAAACCAGTTATACAATGTTAGATAAAATAATTCTCTAAACTGCTCTGTCGACCGTGTTTGATCTTGAAAACAGCGGTTGTTTCTTTCTCTCCACACACACCATACAAGACAACCTGGCATGAGATCCCAAACAAGTTTACTATTCTTGTCTCGAAGTTTTCTCCTCCATGCTTGTACCACATCCTCAATGCGCCTTGGTAACACCCAATTCATCTGTTGAGCAACCAGAATATCGTTCCACAGCCAACGCACACATCGCAATGAATAAACAAGTGGTTAATAGTCTCTCCATCCCTCTTACACATATAACACCGCTCTGTAACATAGCAACCTTTTTTTCGAAGATTATCCACCGTTAACACCTGACCCCTCACAACAGTCCACGATAAAAATGCCACCCGTGGAGGCAATTTACATTGTCATACCCTCTTCCAAGGGAATGAATTATCCCCAGGTGTCAATAAGAATCTAAAATATGTGCGAACAAAAAAAATACCATTTGTTGCCACCTTCCACCTGCTACAATCGTCATCTCCTACTCAGATGTGCACCTCATGCAAGGAAGTCAAAAACAACGCATAATCATCCAATTCCCAATCCTGTAATCCCCTCCCGAAGACAATGTTCCAGTTAGGATTCCCGTGATGTATAGTTAATACATCATTCACCATTGCAGAAGGTTCCACAGCGATGCGATGCAGAGAAGGAAACGTCGACTTTAGAGGTTGATCTCCTTGCCATCTATCATTCCAAAATCTGACATTGTCACCATTCCCCACCACAAAGGTCAATCTATTCTGAAAATCGCTCCATCCTTGTTTTATATATCTCCACAAACTCACCCCATGCGAGCCCCGACCCTCAACTGAGCACCAACCCCCCTCCATCACACCATACTTCACCCCTATGATTTCTCTCCCAAAACTCTCCCTCTCAACCCCAAATCTCCACAACCACTTGCCCAACAGAGCCTTATTGAACAGTACGAGACTCTTCAAACCAAGACCCCCCACCATAGTAGGGGAGCAAACGTCGCCCCAATTAACCAAATGGAATTTCCTCTCCTCTCCCAACCCCGTCCATAGTAGTTGAAGATGAGGTTTGACCATTTATAAATGATTTATAAATTTTGCCAAAAACGGAGACTTAGCTAGAGTCCCACGAGTAAGGTAAAAACGTGCATAAAACTTTACCTATGATTACACATTAAGATACACATATTTTACTTACAACCATGATATGTGTAATATATCATTGACTCTTATAAAGAAAAACAAGGAAAGAAAAATGAAGTATATTACACCCAAAATCATCAATGACCTCACTAGAACATACCTGTAAGGGACTAAGTAAAGGGGGCGAGATCTTCCTGTTCGGTCCATTTTGAGTGCCCGATACATATGGCAAAAGCCATCCAATGAATGACCCAGATCCGAGGACAATATTCGCTGAAAACATAATGTTGAAACTATTGATTCTTCTCGTTGCATTAAAAATTCATTATTTCAAAAGATAATAACAATGCAAAAGCAGTCCAGTAAATAACCCAGGCCCAAGACAATATTTGTTGAAAACAAAAGGATGAAATTATTGATCTTTATTTAAAATTGATGAAACTATTGATCCTCACTAGATATTTCATTTTTAAAAAAAATACAATAACTATGATAGAAATGATAATTATTCGAACAATTAATGATACTGTAATGTTCCATTAGAAATTTTATATGCTCCTCATGTTTTCAAGGCACTGGAATATAATATACTGTCTAATACGAGGCCCATAAGCTTGACAATGAACTGCAATAGGAATTTCCTTTATTTACTACCTGATAGACTTAGTTAAAGTTTATGGCTGATTCCCCAAGGAATATAGCTGTTAGCGGATCTATTGGGTTGGATATGATGCCAATCTTTGTTAAAATCACACTATTATTCTATGAGCTGCAGCTGTCATGGATTGGTACTTGAGCTCAAGTCCAAAGCTTGTTAGCCATTTTTGACAGTGTAATTCATTCATCCTAATTCCTTTCCTTGTAGATAACAAGTTCAGATTTCAATTTGCTTAAAAACATCTGAAATATAGTTTGCAATGAAAAGGCATCCCCGATGTCATCAAATCTGAGCTCAATGCCAAGTGCATTAGCCATCTCTGCTGCCAAATTGAAATTGGGAAATTGTAACTTATTCATCTTTCCCCCTCTCAAAAGATATTTTGGTTACAGAAAGGTGCCCTAGCTTCCATGCATATATGCTTATTTCTTATTATGCAGAAACACTGTGATTTTCAGATTCTTAATATGTGAGTAGTTGTGTGCATGAAAGTATTAGACTCGTCTACAAAGAGTGTATAACTCAGCAACACATTACAGAATTAGAAGTCTCTCTTCGTTGTTAGGAAATAGAATGGCAATTTAGCTCAATATACAGGAAGCAATTCTATAAACGAAAAACAAAACATCTAATTTACTCAAAGAATCCTAAATGGAGACGCTGTATATACTCAACTTGGAAAGTTGTAGTGTTAAGAAACCAAATTCAACATAAAAACATCAGAAACATGAACATGTAAAAAATCGAAATTTCACATCAACATAATTAAATCCGCACACCTAACCACTGCGCCCATTGAGCGATTATATGCGAAAAAAGCATTGTCCAATGCAAGTGTTCTTTACACCGCCCATCATCCAAAATTTCACCAAGCAAATAGCCCTACACAGACCAATATGCTAATTTTTATTATAGTTATATCCAAAACAATAAATCAACAATTTAACAGCCAATTGTCACACATTTCTTACCTCTGAGTGCAGACCCTCATATTCTCCATTTCCTAGTAATGGCTCGTCTAGGGAATCAAATCCTGAAGTCTCAAAATGCTCGTTTCTTCTACCGTCAACATCTCCGTGGTGGAGCCTTCTTCTCAATGTCCGGGATGTCATGAATTCGAAATAACCAAAATTCCCTTAAACTGTTTCTCACAATTACGACAATAATAAAAATAAAATTTGTGATCACACGATCAATTGTAAATCTGCAAACAGAATCATAAAATGTATAATCTAGAAATTAAATTCTGAAAATGTGAATAGAAATTCATGAATCACCTGAAACAGATACAGCTCACAGTAAATTTGGAAACCCTTAAGTAAATCCTGAGTAAGCCTTTAATCTTTTGCAACTTTGGATATTTTGTTTGTTCTGACGTCGATTTTCATTCTTAATTGTTAAGGAAGCTGTGAAGTATTTGCTAAATAATGATTTGAAGAACATGCGAAAAGAATCCTTCGGTCAATTTAAGGAGGGTACCGGGTAGATTGAAAGATAGTCGACCTAGAATAATTTATTTATGAATTCTCGGTGACTCGGTGGATTACACTGAGCCGGTCTTCGAGTCAAATTATGGAATCTGGATCTCGATCCAAAGCTATTGCTCTTGTAACAAATGAGTCCATAACTTTTAAAAGGAAACAAATTGATCCCAAATATATTATTATAGTTGCATAATCAATAGCATAAATAAAAGAATCTAAAATCTATGTTTAAATCATCAAATAGTGTTGATATTATGAAGTTTGATTTTGCTTTCAACCACGATTGATACTTAGAAATTGAAGCGATATCTATTTTTAAAATGTGACAATTGACGATCAATGGCACATTTTCTATCTAATTTAAGTTTTGTGCATGCTTTGCACATTAAATATACATATTTAGACACAATACAATGATGTACGTAGAAATAAATTGTACATAACGACAGTTTTTAAATTTTTGTATAAAAATAGGGAATATAGAAAAATTCATTGTTTATTTCTACTTTCTAGTTTAACAAGAAAATAAAAAGATTTATCATTCTCTACTATCATTTAAGAGAGTATCTTTAGTTTATGTTTGACCGTCATTTTTTCATAAGTTCGTTTTTAGTCATACATTCTCTCATAAAATATTTTATACGTAAATCGAAATTTTTTCCTTATTTTTTATCCACACATTTTTTCAAAAAATCATTATTCAAAAATACATTTTCTTACAAAAATTTGGCTCGAACAAAATGTTCTTCTTTTTTCTTCATCCAAATTCTTTTGAATGTATACAGAAAATTAAGGTCGGACTCATCAACCTTTCAAATAGCATAAATTTGGAAAGTCATCGATAACATGAATTTCAAGCGAAATTCACTTAATTCAAAAATGGAAGTTTAGTGATTTTACGATTTTTTCTTTTCAACTTTAAGTTGTGCACGATTTTAATGTCCACATAATCATTTTTAGTCACGTTTGGAGCTTAACTTTGCATATTTAAATATGTCGAGAACTCGGAACATTTTTTTTTAAAGGTTGAAGAGAGTTAATTGTTCCAATGATCACTAAATTTAGATCCATATTTTAAATTGATCACTGAAGTTTAAAATGTAAAGTTTTCATCACCAAACTTATGTTCATATCTTCGATTGCTCAATAAAGTTTAAAATATCAAATTTTTGATCACTAAACTTTGAAAAATGTTGTACATTACTCACTGTAAATTCAACATTTATACTAATGAACAACGTACAACACTTTTCAAAATTTAGTGGCCAAAACTCGACATTAAATTTCAGTAGACAATCGAAAATATGGACCTAAATTCAGTGGCAAAAAATCATCATTTTAAACTTCAGTGACCAATCAAAGACATGGACGTAAGTTCAGTAACCATCGAAACAATTAATTCAGTTAAAGACTCGAAACACTAAATTGAAAAATGAGGTCCTAATTTTCCCTACTATTTATAAGTAGCAGTTGAGGATTCTGCAAGGATAGAGCTTTGTAAATGACAGTTTCAAGCAGTAATATCTCGTGGGCAATGGCTTCTCCCAATTCTTCCTTCTTTTCATCAAGAAATCCATTTATTTCCATTTGCCCGTCACATTCATGTTCGAGTTTGCGTTCTTGCTTTTATTTTAAACAGAATTCTTTAAAATGTTCGAATCAAAATTCCCTTTCTTACTCTCCAAATTCAGTTGCTGATAAAGTGTTGACAGATATTCAAAATTCTGGTATAATTGCTTGCCTTCGCGCTCAAAGGTAAAATCTTCATGCAGAAATACAGTGTCTATATATCTATTTATCTGTATGTTGAATCAAAGCTTTTGGTTAGTCTTAATATGCAGTATAGGGATTCTCTTTATTTAAAAAAAAAATGGTTATATATCTATAATGTATGCAAAACAAGGATAAACACGTAAGACTTGTTTGGTACGGAGTATTAGATTATGCAAAATGACAGTATTGAGTAAGAAAAAATGAAGAAGCTAAAATCTCGTTTATATTCTGCCTGATTTTAACTAGCAGCATGTACCAAAGATGCACTTGGTTAAAATGTTATGACGATTTTTTTATTTACTTATTTTTAGTTTGAAGAATAAGGGAATAAGGGACTTTACTATCTCAAATTGGGCGAATTGTTCCCTGCATTTATGTCTCACGTATAATTTGTATGTCTATCTCTGTTACCCAAATTGCAAGAGAGATGGTCCCTAAAGGGATATCAAAATGAGAGATTTTGCAACAGGGTAAAAACACATGCCTCACTGGTTATACCTTGCTGTCCTAGGAGAGAAATGGTTTCATGATAACATTTTGCCTCTTTTCCTTATCCGGGGTTCAATATTGAGTTGGGTTATAGATACGGGGATTTTTCCGTGTTACTTGGTTATTGTTGTTTACTTGCTTTCCCTAATCGATCTGTTCAGTGCAGAGATAACAATTGAAGCTGCACGTGCAGCACTGCTTGGTGGTATCTCAGTTGTAAGTTTGAATGTTCAATGTCTTATTAAAATTTGCATGCTAATTGGAACAGCAGTATTACATTGTTTATTGTCTTCCCACTCTAAAGAATACGTGTAGCGAGAAACTAAGTACCTAGTAGTGCTATTTGAATGGCTTATACAAAACAAGCAATTGCACTATTTATTACTTTCTTTTCTTTTTTGAATTAGAGTGTGCACCTCCAATGCTCATAAACCAAACTGAGTTCCTAATTAGGATTCTCAGTGCTTCAGAAATTGTTGATAAATCAATGCTGAAAGAGGCACATTTTTTGCATTACCTCTGGAATGTGCAAGGCAAAAATTGTTACTGAAAGTTAAGCAATTAAAATATCCATTATTTTTGGGATTCCAAGGTGTCCCTGTCTTGCTTCGGAAAAAATTTAGGAGATGAGTACATAGCTAAACCTTGTTTGGACTTCTTTCCAGTTCTAGGAGGGAAGTACATAAAGTGGAAATATTTGGACCCTTTTCTTTTTTGGATCTTCCCTTAGAATATTACTATGGAGCCTTCTGACAGAAACTAATGCTTTCTCAATTTGCAGCTAGAAGTTGTGATGTCTAACCCAGGTGTTCTTGAGGTAAGAGTGAATTTTTTTATCTTCTTGCCTTCTTTGCTCCTCAATGCTGGAAATTTTTGCAGTCAATATGGTTTTCTTTTCTTCCTACACAGGTCTTAGAGTGTTTGGTCCAAGAATATCCTTCAAAATCAATAGGAGTAAGTATTTGCTAGTCAGTTGTTACTTAATTTTTGTCACTCTTGGATTGGATTTTATTGTTTTTCTAACTACATTCCTTTTTGAGGAACATTGAAGGTTATGGAAGTAACTAGGATTAAGATAGATTCTGTAATAGAGAGGTAGCAGTGTCTTTATGTCCTAGCTCTTATATTTGTTTCTGTTAAAAGAAATCTTGGTCACGAGTATATGTTGCTAATTATAATATAAGAATGAGTTTGAAACAATCCCTGATGATTGTAAAAGCATTAGAAGATAGTTTCAATGGGTTAATCCTCCATTCATTGAAAAATTGTGGTCTGGGGCATTATGATCATCCAATACTAAAGTTTGTCTTGAAAATACTGAATGTTGGAGTTAGTTAACTGGTTCTAGTGCTAAATTTTCTAAAACAAATACTCCAGCATATCTTCATGCTTGGCCTTTTTTCTTTTTTGGTGTTTTTTTTTTTTGGGGGGGGGGGGGGGGGGGGGGGGGGGGGGAATGAAAAGGAAAACTACTCAGGAAAAAGAAAAAGAAATAATGATTGTATAATTGGTATTTTAGGTGGGCACCGTTTTAGATGGCAAAGATGCCAAAGATGCAATGAAGTCTGGGGCTAAGTTCCTGATGAGTCCTGGAACGGTTAAGGTATGGCAAGGAGTTCAGATATATCATTTCAAGTCGAAGCTAAGAGTTTCTGGTCATACCAGTCTCATTTTCAACGCATTTTTCTTATATTAGTCAAATTTTCACGAATATAATATTTTTTGGGTATCTATGAAGTTTAAATGATGTGAACAAATGTAGCCTCATAGTTTCTTTATCGTATTTGATTGTCTCAGGATATTTTAGATGATGTTACAGGAGGTCAAGCCCTGTATATACCTGGAGTAATGACCCCAACTGAGGTATGTTCCTATTAGTTTTCTTTTGACGATATCTCAGACTTATGAACTTCTTTAATTTTTTTAATCAGTTAATACAGCTTCAGGATAGATGAAATCTATATTTATCGAGTAAAGGTGATTAAATAGACAATATATTAGTTCGATTATTTTGAAGACTCTAAATCCCTCATTCCCTGAGCGACCCAAAAGAAAGAAGAAACTTATTCCGTTATCTTTATGATCATGCAGATATTGTTCGCATTCAATGCTGGTGCTAAACTTGTCAAGGTAAATTGCTATTTTCCCAGATGAATTTCTTCACAAGCAAGTTATAATTCATGAAGCAGTTATAATACGTAAGGGATTGCAATATGAAAGCAAGTATGGGGAAACACATTTTTTTCATTTAATGAGGCTGGTGTATTGTCAGAGACTGGCTTTTAAGTATGGGGAAACCATTCAACTTTCCTTTTCCAGGAGATCACCTGATATTGTTCTCACTGGCTTTAAAGTTGAGTACATGTATTGTTTGGAAATCGTTAAATTCCAAGTTTTATTTGATAAACTATAACGTAACGAAAGAAATAATGGCAAAAGCAATTATGTTTCTCATTAAATGCATATTTGTTAAGAGGTCTACATATCTCTCAATTCTGGTGCATTGTATATTTATCCAAATATTTCGCTTCAAATTCTATGTAATTGGCAATAGTGGTCTGATGATGAACAAGGTGATGCTCTAATGAAATTGATTGTTTCGTTTTTTATGAACGTTAAAAATACATTTTACTTAATGAGGTACTTCTGATTTGTCTTTTCTGTTGCAAAGGTATATCCTGTCTCTGCATTAGGTGGTGTTCAGTACATAGCAGCTCTCAGAAAGCCTTTTCCCCATATCCCCATGGTGGCATCCCAAGGCATAACTATAGGTTGGTTATCCAAAATATTATGTTGATCAGTTTCAGATATAATTATTTACTTCTCTATTTTATAGACAAGTGAATCTTCTTTGTATAATTTCAACAAGTCGGTATAGGAAAAGAATCCGAAAAAGAATTGAAAGAAGTACTCATCATCTGGTAATATAGTCAAAGCTAGAGTATATTTTTGTCTTGACAGAAAGAAAGAAAAAACCACTTTTTCCATGAGGTTATTGATAATCTACAGCCTCACTCTTCTCGATAAAATGATTTATACTACAATATTTATTAGAAAATCAGTCTACAACAAAAATGTGACTTGTATGAAACTTCTCGTGTCAATGCAGATTCGATTGGGGAGTATATTTCTCAGGGAGCATCATCAGTTGTTTTATCAGATGCCATATTCAATAAAAAGGCACTGGATCAACTAAATTTCGACAGAATATACCAGCTTGCTCACCTTGCAGCTTTACGGGGCAATGAAGCTGTAGAAAGGTCAGGACTTGTTCTTTACATTGCATTTATGACTTGTGCTCTTTGCCGGTCAAGTCGAACATTTTTATAACTATCAATTACATTTTATAGGAAAGGGTTAAGAGTGAAACATAGAAACGAGTGTATAATCACTAATTCAGCAGGATTTTGTCTGTGCTTTGCTTATTTTACTCACTGTTTGGTGGTTTACCATAGGCAACAATTTTCGGGTGGCATCAGAAGGGAGTTTTAATGCTTTATCAAGTTTCTTTAACAAATATATGACACCCTTACACGGATTTATGCAGGATGGACTAGTTGTTTAGTTAAATCACTATATCTTGCCATTTGCCAAGAACTTGAGAAACTAGGTATTTTCATTCTGTACAATGAGAAATTATACATTGAAGTATCCTTTTACATTTTTCGTTTTGTGGACAAAATCAATCTCTTAAAAGGGTTGAGGGAATTAGTCGTAGTTCGAAAAGAAAAGAAGGATTATCTGCAAACAGGTAATATTAGACGGATGGCAAAAGGTTGCCTGTCCAAGAAGCGGAATCTACAGATGAATTTGAGGATGAATCTGCTATAAATAATGTGAATACTTAGAACCAGACTTTTGTTTTTGTTTGAATAGTTTCTGAACAACCTTATACATGTAAATTTGAGTTTAGTGTAACATACTATATATATATATATATATATATATATTTTTTTTTTTTGACTTAATTCATTAAAATGCAGGAAGAATCGAGTATATTGTGCTTAGATGTGCTATCGTCTGTAAGATGGATGTCTGAGATGCACTCTCAGATCTATACTAATTCCACCAGATTCTATGCCATTGCTGCCTCTTCGGTACAAGAGGGACGAGAGAGGACATTGAAGCAGCAAGTTTTGCAGTGACAAGACAGCGAATTCTTCTTGCTCCATCTATTCATGAGCAACCTGCAGGGCGAAAAAGCTGTTAATCACAGACAAGTGAAGTGAAGAGCATTATAACATCAAAATGCATCAGATCACATGCCATCACATAATGAATTTTCCAAGAATATGGAACATTGTGTTCGCATTTTTATTGATGTTTGTTTCTTGTCGACATTTGTCTCGGTCCAAGTACTCGGCTAGTACGATGATGTCAAACATTAATTTCCTCCCTTAGTCATCTGAACTTCAATTGCTTGAAATCTGTACAAGGCTATCTTTTACATTTTTTTTTCTTGCACCCCACTTTATCACTTGGAGCAATGTTTTTCAACTGCTAATTTGTAAACTAGTACTCCTTTTCAGTACGTGTCCAAGTTAAAATATACATGGTACTTCGCCAAACGAAGCCAATGAATTCAAATATTAAAATACTGCTACTTTTCAATGGTCGGGAAACCGACAACAAATAAACTTGTATTATCAACCGAAACATATAAACTGAGTAATGCTGCTGGTGTCAAGCATTAGTTTAGGTGACAATTGCATGATATTAAGAGTGTGTTTGATAGAGATTATTTGGAAAAAATGAATTTTGAAATAGTGATATGATGGGAAATGTGTGGTTGAAAAAGAAGGAAAAGTTATTGATGTGATGAAAAATATTATTTTATTGAAGAATGTGTGGTTGAAAATGAGTAGAAAAATGAGAATGAGAATTAAAATGTGGGTCAAACAGGGCCTAAATGATAAATTCACTTAAATTCAATGTCATATTATTCTTTTATTTGAATCTAACAAATATAGCCACTTAGATCATTGCTCTATAACCACTGGTGCTATATATAACATTATTCATATAAACGATTGCCCTAAGTTTTGTACAAAAAGAAGTGATCACCGTCGTGGTCTGGGCTGTCCCACGGCCCGATTGAAACTTAAATTATTTTGAGCATCAATAGGGGTCCAATTGGATCAGATCTGGGCCCGTTTTGGCAGACGCTTCGAAGACATAAGCTAACATAACTGATGAAAAAAAAAGAATTCATACAATCAATTAAAATTTATTAAAAAGAGAGGACTTAATTTGTTATTATTGACCTTGGCGGCGATTGAAAAGTATTTGTAGCAGCAATAAGCACACGACTAGACCCTCGTTCGACACAACCCATACCCAGACACAGCCTATCTAGAGACTAACGGCCGGCCACGCAGCCCTTTTATCATTTTTCTTTTCGAAAAAACCAACAAAAAGGAATTTTCTGCCCCATAGCACGTGTCAACTTTATCTTTATTATAGTTCGATCCATTTTACACCTCTATGCATCGAAACAAGAAGACTTGAGATGTCCATGGTCAGGACATGCTTTCTCGCTGTTTCATTGTGCTTTCTTCAATCCTGCAAATGCAAGAAGTACTCCAGAAACAGATAGTATGTAGGTCAACCTGCAAAATGCCAGATTTCAATTGTTTGAACCTAGATTAGACTCGTACACCTATAAATAAAGAAAAAAAAAAAAAAAAGGCTCTTAAAACCCAAAATCAATGACAGAAATACATCCAGATTGCTGAAATCAGCCTCAAATTTCAAGTCGCAACTAAAAAAATGTACAAACAGGAAAAGGGTTCACTCGAAAAGTTTAACTACCACTAGTACATAATCATTAAGATGACATAACATAGTAAATCCATGTAGCCTAGAGAGGGCCCGAGCGCGTTCTGCGCAGGTGATACTTGGGTTCTGGTGGCGGTATACTAGGTAACACCTTCTCCAGTTCCTGCAAGTACAATTACAACAATGAGTAAAATTTACAAATGGAGAGAATGCAGCAGGAAGAAGAAATCAATACGTCAGTCAAAGAAACAAGCAAACGGGTTGGTGAAATACCAACCGGAAATACAATTAGATCCACTTTTCATATGTGTACCCGTGATTTGCAGTCCTAGATTGCAAATCTGTCTTGTCTACAAACAAATGCCACCACCATGGCCTTTATATATACATGATGGAAGGCTGACCTAATCTATGTATGAATGCCAGCATAATATAACACACAATAGAGGAGAGTGGGAATCCTAAGCGTCTTCCGCATTAAGGGAGAAGGAATTCTCAACTCCAAGGAAGAATAAGTAGACGAATAAATAAATAAAAATCAATTTCAACAACAAATGACACTCATTGTTAGGCTCTTTTGACCATAATTATCAGATATCACTGATGCCATCATCTATATATCGATTATAAAGTAATATATGAAAGAAAAGAAATCGTGGTTGACATTGGAAATACGAATCTTACTGAGACTCGTGTGCATCATTCCATCAACAACATCATGTGACAGCACACGTGACACTGCCTCTAGTGTTAAAACCAAATTAATTTTTTAAGAACAAGCATAACATAAAGAAATAGCACACTTTTATCTTAATAAAAAAGTAATCAAACGTCTCGGATTCAAATTATGTAAAAAGTCTTTCTAGCTATCGAAATAAAAAATATATGGAAATAAATTGCATTCAATAGGATTTGAGCCTATACCAAAAGTTAAGGACAAGCACTATGGTCGAGCTGAAGTAAACAGGGTAACCATGGAATTTTTTTAGTCTTTGCCATTGGTTACTAGTTGAGCCACCGGAATGGAATGAGATAAGAGAACCCCAGAAAAAGTAGTAGAAAGAACATGCCTAGCATTCTGATTAAAAGGATAACGGAAGTAGGGTGCAGGCAAATGCTAGACGCCTTCCATGTATATTTTGTTTTGTCAGCATTTTATCTGCCTTGACTCAAAGTTGATTCATTTTCCATCGCTTCCTAAGGAATAAATTATGAGAATAGAAAATTATTACATGAGAAGTAGGTTATTACTATTTTATCAATCAATTTTATCTAGAGCTTTTCTTTTTGTTTCTATAAATTCTGAACCCCAAACCAATATCTGAAGGAGCACTGGCTAGCCACTAATTCTTCTTATAGTTCATCTATTGCTCTTTCAAAGATCAATTTCGAGTTAATTTACGGCAAACTGGGAACTAAGAATTACCTATATGCCTAAAATCCAGGCAGAAGGGCCAACAAGAGAGGTGAATCAGCTTGAGTAGGGAAAAGCTAAATATTTCAAATCCACTAATGATAAAAATAAAAAAAATAAAAATAAAAATTGACAAGATGAGTCTCATGTTGAGAAGATATATTATTTTGAAAGATTATTGTTAGCTAGGTGTAAGAAATCCCAAAAGATCTATGAGAATTATGCTTGCTTAATTGCTGAAGTGACAAATCTCAGTGTCACTGGTCTAAAGAACTAAGACAAACACATACCTAAGACAAATCTAAGTGTCACGGACTCGCCTGTGCTAGGAAGGTGTCTGTGCATCTTAGGTTAAATGTAAAGCACCAATTTATATGAAGCATGTGCTACTTCCAAGAGAAATAGTAACCCACTTAAGGCAACTTCACCACAGGCAAGTTATGAAGTAATTGTCTAGGTTAGGGTTGACATAACTCTCGAACTGAACCAAACCGAGCAATTCGATTTGGTTATTTTTAAGTTAAATACCTAAACGAGGTATTAGAATTGAGAACCGACATGTTTCATTCGGTTCTAAACCAAGAACAGAAGAACCAAATAAGAGCCGAATCTCCCTAATTTTTTTTATATTAACTAGTCAGAGTTGAACACGCGTTGCATGTTATTTTGAAATATTTTATAAGTGTTGTAAAAATAATATTTGATACTAATGCGTTGGGAGAATTTGATGAGTCTCAAATGAACTAAAAAAAATAAAATTTAAGATAAAAATTTCTCAAAAATCAAATTCTATGATTCAAATTTTGTGAGATGATGAAAACTGCAAATGAGCAACATTTTTCCACTACATTTGGTACATAAGAATTAATTGCTAATACATGAATTTAAACATCCATTAAAATTTCAAAGTACATGAATAGAAATAAATTCATTTATAATAACTCTAGATTCATATAGATCAAGATTCATCGAGTCCAGATTAATGTGAATGTTAGTTAATTGAGAATTAATAACACAAAATTCATATATGACAATGATTTTGTAGTATTTATTGCATATTAAAAAATCAAAAGTAAGTTATTATTGAAATAATTGAATTGTTGTAGGGTTAAAATCGTCCAAAAAATTATTCTAACTTGAAGTGATATTTAATATATTATAGATAAGCTAAATTTTTTTAATTTTTTCTATATAAATTTATTGAGCCCAAAAATATCATTTTCTTGTTTTATTTGTCAACTAATTAATTGAGCTCAAAATATTATTTTTATGTTTACAGCCCAACCCCAACTTTATAATTCAAATTTCAAAGAATCAAAATTGAGTGACTTAAAGTTTTTTTCAATCATTCTGTCGTTTATCAAATAATCAAAATTGAGCGACTACGCTTCTCTTCACTTTACCCTTTTTTTGCCCTATTCATTGAATTTCTTCCACTTTGATCAAGGTAATTTGAATACATTGGTGAATGAATTTTATTAGACAACTTGTTATTTATATATTTTTAAATTGAACTATGTTATTTTGAAAAATGAATGTAGTGTTGTTGTAAAAGGTAAGATTGAACATGTCATTAGTTGGATTAATGTAGTGTTGTAAATTTCAAAATTTTTAATTATGATACCCAAATTTCATAACTAAATTTAGGGCCGACGGTTCCACTTACTAAATAATCGAAAATTCTAGTTCGGAGGACCGAACTGAATCGAACTATGTCTAGCCTTAGTCTGGGTGCACTATTAGACCAAAAAATCAATTTTGTGCATAGTGATGCGAAACCCTTTTAAAAATTTTAAAGCAATGTCAAGCGATACGTCTGATAGCTAACAAAACCAAATTCAAACCATTTTTTGGATTTTGGTCTTTTTGGTAATTTGGCTACGCTCGTGAAGGTTACAATTGACACATCGAATGAAAAGAATACATACCCTATTTTCCCTACTTCAATGTCCACTTAGTAGTCTGTATTTTAATATTTCAAATGTCAACATCAATTCTATCAAAATTTGATAAAAATCTTCCAAAACAACTACATCAAACAGGGGCTAAATGACTGACCTCACAAAAATTTATGGTTGTGCCACTATTGTAGCATAAATATAAAAATACTCTAAAGAACTTTAAACGAGTTTGACATAATGTTTTATATCAGTTAAAATTTGCATATGGGATGAAAAAAGAAATTGTTCAGCTCATGGAAGCACTGCCAATAAAAAGTCAAACAAGACTGCAACACAGCACAGATTTTCAAAAGACATAAAACAAATTGTAGGACAACAACATGCTTGCAATTTAAAACCATCACAAAATACTATTAAGTGTCAATACACTGCAGACATCTTTACAGATTGTGATATGCTGAATAAAAAGGGAAGGAGGGGTAGAATAAAATTGAACAAAAAGATGATAAAGCTACCTTCCGTCTCCGAAGCCGTTCATTCTCCTCTTCCAGACGTGAAACCTTGTTTTCCAGCTCATGGGTGTAAGCCTACCAAATAAAAGAGAATCTCCAACGAACTTAGCCACAGGAAAGGAACAAAAAAAGTTAAAAACTAAGCATGTCAAGAGTATGAAACTTACCTGCTTCCTTGCTCGAGACCTTGCTGCCGACTCCCTGTTCTTGATCATTCTCTTCTGCCTCCTTTCGACACTTTTTTCAACCATACCATCAGGAGCAACCCTCTTTCTTCCAGGTGTCTGTGTGTCCGAAAAAGTTCCCATCAAAGTGGATGGAGACATGGTTATTTGGGTCTCGGGATAAGCTGCATCTACAATCGAGTTTCCACCAATGGGAATAGGCTGCTGAAGTGAGAGGCCAGGGATAAATACAGGCAGCATGTTCTGTTGCAGTTGCTGTGGATTATTCGAGGGGAACTGATATTGTGTCCACTGAACTTCTTGTGGTGATGCCATTGGATCAGCAGGCACGACCGCTGAGCCCAAACTTTTCTTCCCAGGAGACGACTCAGCTACAATTCCTGCCTTAACCAAGAAATCCTCCAATGTTATTTCCCCAAGAGTAGCTTTCCTGTCAAGGCTATTCTTCTTCTGTCCCTGTTGAATATCATGCCACACCTCATCAACAGTCTTCTTGCTCAGATCCCTCAACAGCGTGGGGCTCGACTGTCGATTAAACGAGGACGATATCCGCTGACCAGGCTGCTGCACGTTGGGCCCATAGTCCGTGCCCTCCACTGCTTGATTACTAGCTTCAGCACTCCACACAGTCTTAAGAAGCTCATCAAGATTCATGCTACTCAATGGTTTTCCTATATCCCCCAATTGATTTTGCACCTCATCAAGAGTGAGGCTATACAACGATCCCTGGCTAGCCAATGAATTCAATTTTGGCTCTTGAGTTTGGATTTGGGTTCGGTTACCACCACCGCCCTGAGATCCCATTGCCTGAGTCACCATTCTACAGCCCCTTTTCTCTCTAATCACTCTCTTAAATCAATTTTAAAGAAATCAATGCCAAAAACTTCTTATATCGCATGAAACCCACATTCAATCTAAAAACAAAACCATCAAGTAGAAGAACACAAGAATCACTACAAATCAAGAACAAGAAGCAAAAATATCAACAATTGATGGCAAAAATTAAAAACCCATTTCAAATCCCAGAAAATGCATGGAGATAAAAAGGGAAAAAATGTAAAAACAAGACTTACCAGATCAATTAGAAAAAGCCCAAAAGAGAAATAACTCAAATAATCAGATTTTCAGTCTGCACTCTGCATGCAGGGACCAACATGCGCAACCCAAAAAACCTAGAAGCCATGAAACGAAAACCCGAGCTCTTCAATCAACTCATGGGAACACAAAAATTCATACACGAACAGATTAAAATATAGAAAAGAGGAAACATACCCACATTCTATTCTCTCCTGAGTGCAGACTTTTACATAAAAATGGGAGTATTAATGTATTATTAAATCGCTCGACCAACTTCAAAGAATTGAAAATAAGTGAATAAAAAAAATCAAACCCCCCATGATTCTTTACAAAAATTAATTTATTATTTGTGCTTTTCGGGCACTGGGAAGGTACTAATTTATTCATTTTTGGCATTTTTCTATTTATTTTCTTCTAGTCGTAAAATGAATTTTTTTTTTTTTTTTTTTTTTTAAAAAAATTTCTTGTTAGAACAAATTTAAAAGTTGGTGTTGTGGTACGAGGTAGTCCCAATCAAAATCTTATATTATTTCACATGATGATCCTGTTAGGCTAAGTTTAAAAAATTTAAAGTAATTTTTTATTTTAAAATAAGAAGATTAATTTAGAAGGATGCTACATGTACACCATGCTTTACAACATGGTGTACAGTCCCTTCATACAAGAAGAGGTCTCATGAATTTTTTATTCGTGATAGGACCCCATCTCATGTGAGAGGGTTGTATACCATGCTGTAAAGCATGGTGTACAAAAGATATTTTTCATTAATTTATTCAAGCTCTCTTACTTATAATTTTAAGTTTGACCAAAATGTTGTGTACTTAAAAAACTACCAAGACTTGTACAATTACAAGCTCGAGTAAATAATATGCAAAGGGCTTATTATTCCATTAATAGAAAGAAAATATTATAATAATGTCATTTTTAATTAAAAAAAAAAGTGCTACTAATAGGGAAGGGTTAAATGAAAAATAAATTTCAAGTCCCCATTTTAGAATTTTTTTAGAATAAAGTCAAGTTGCATCATTTTTTCATATGTCCAAAAGGCCAAAAGATGTATCCAAATTTTTAACGGGACTGTGCTATTTGTACAGATATATTTTACAGATTTTTTGACAATCCCTTCACAAATACAAATAAAATTTTCCTTTTCAACATACACTGACTTCGAAACTTACTAAATAAAAAATCCCAAAGTTTAGATTGTGAGAGACGGCATAATAATGCTATCTGTATAACTTTGTCATGTATTTAACAATTGTGCTGGGCGTACAACGTTACTTGACAACGTTACCATATCAACCTACGTGGCAGTCATAAATAAAAGAAAAAAGATGAAACAAAAAATTGAAAAGTGTAAAGTGAAGTTTCTCTCTCCTTCTATCGTCTTCCCCATTTAGCCCCAAATGAAAAGGTAATCCTCGCCTCTTTCACTCATATCCCCCGTTTCTTCCCGTCCCCGTCCCCGTCGCTATCATTATCTTCGTCTATGTTTCTCTTTTGAGAAGATGATGTCGGGAGCTCCTGGACTGAATCATCTCGGCCATCTTCATCGCTAATACCTTCTTCCTTTCCAGCATTTTCACCTTCATTTCCTAGGTCCAAGTGACTACCTTTGGTATCTACATGTACTTGCCTTACCAGTTGAATAAGGTAATCTTCTTCCTGCCATTAAACGAAACTCATTTTAGTTTGAAATAACCAGAAAGAATCTACAGAAGGAAGCTAGAATTCACACTACTTTAAATCACATACACTAGCTTAACAAAAAGAAAACATCTCAAAACTTGCAGCAATTTCTTGACGAACAATCACAGAGATTTCACAAGAATTCAAATACTAACAAATCAAAACTTAACAGGACTGCAGATTCCAGCATTTCAACCCCTTTAAAGAGTATGTGAAGAAAGGAGGGAATGTATGCAGAACTACGAGGGGTCACCAAGCTACTGTCCTAGAATTCATGCACCAAACATTAAAGAAATCCACTCAGAAACATATAAATTCATGATTAAAACAAAAGCAAATATTTTCAACATGCTAATAAGAAAACACACTACACGACAAAGTTCATTAATATCACATAACTTGGGAGGAAATTGAAAAATTTAAAGCAGCTCCACCAAAAATAATACACAAGCAGTAGACATCAATGCTTACACTAAATTTCGCAGACCCAACAATTTGCATATCACACACGGCTGTTTTGCTTGTCAAGGGAGGTGTAGGAGCGGTGGATTTGGTCACAGGTGTTCAGCTTCGGGTCGAATGTGAGGATTTTGCTTCGGGGTAGGATGTATCAATTGTTACAACGGCAAAATAGCTCGGGGAATGGTCGAGCTGTAGTCGGTTTCTTGCGTTAATTATTTTCTTTCATTTTCCATCTTAGCTGTGAAGAGGAGTGGTGGGTGGGTTTCACGCATTTGGGCGGGTTTCTTCCATTTCAGAGACTGAGAGAAGTAGTGGGCGCCATTTTGGAGGTGGGTTTCCTTCTTGCATTTAGCCCTTGTTTGATTCTCATTTTTATGAAAAAATGAATTTTGGAATAGTAGATTGATGGAGAACGTGTGATTGAAAAATAAGGAAAAGATTTTGATTTACGTGAAATATTATTTTAATAAAGAATGTGTGGTTGAAAAGAAGAAAGAAAAATACATTTTAACAAAAATAGGAATCAAACGGGACCTTAATTTTTTTTTATTTCTTCCATCTGAGCCGTCCACGTTGTTGTATAATAAGCCGACACGTCATGTTGTCAAGTAATGTTGTAAACTATTATTGTACAAGTAGAATTTTCCTATATATATATAAATCATGTTACATGTACACAATGCATCATCAAATGCATTACACCCCCCTCACATGGAGGAGGGCCCATACACAATAAAATATTCGTGGACTCCTCTCCATGTGAGAGGGGTGTAAACTATTATGTACACCTCATGGTGTACACATAACTTTATTCTATATATATAGAATAAAGCTATTTGTACACAATCCCCTACACAATACCTTACACCCCCCTCACATGGAGGGGGGCCCACACATAATAAAATATTTGTGGGCCCCCCTTCATGTGAGGGGGGTGTAGGGCATTGTGTAGGGGTGTGTGTACATGTAGCATTGTTGATATATATATATATATATATTTTTTTTTTATTTTTTATTTTTTTTTGGTACCCAGGTGTAATCTCATCTAACCTAGTTTGTGAACAAGATAACTGGCTTTTCAATTAAAAACATAATCCACGAACGTTCTGTTTGTAAGACAACAACATCAAATTCAATTTTATTCTAAAAGACAACCGCAGGAATCTCGTTCTGCTAATCAGTTCATCTACGAGTAAGTGCTATTAAGGCATTCCACCCAATAGGGAGGGGGATACAAAAAGAGATCCAATCTGAATAATGCACAAGTTAGTCCACTTTTTAAGTAAAAGTGAGATCACATTTTTCCAAGTGAAAAAGGGGAGTCTTTTTTACTTTATCTTTTAGGCAAATGGGGACTGTTCTAAGGAAGGAAATGATAAGTGGATATCATGAGCTCCACCACTTCTTTCCTCTATTTTGCACTGGAGCAACTTCAAAAACATATTCTAGCAAAATGTCATAGGTTGTTACTGATCTTTCAGCAAAATTTCAATTGGATTTTAATCTGTCTAATTTGGGTCATTGATCTTTAATTTGGTTTCAAATTTCACTTTCCATCACCAAATTGACAAGAGTAGCTAAGATGCAATTCATTTCATGAATCTCATCCCTATTCCATTTGACTAGAGAATCGATGAAGTCCGAAGATTTATTTCTCTCGACGACATTGTATTTTCTCTTTTGCAGACATTCAGTTGATAGACCTAGGAGAATCTTCAATGGTAGAGATACCAGATGAGCACAACTTGGTTTCTAAGATTCGCGCGTGTTGGAACTGCAGGGTGTTTTGGCTTTGTTGAAGGAAGTGGAGGGGGGTGATGGGCCAAGATAATGACGGGTTTCTCTCTGAACAACAAAATTGGAACAACTTCATAGCATTAAAACTGGAAAACATAACCAAGTGAAGAATTCAAGCCTAGAATGAATGATGAAAAATGAAGCTCTTGCTTAACATTTAAACGAACCCACAGTATGAAAATCTTTCTATTCAAGTGAGATTAAGGCTACAAGAGACAAATATTCAGTGATGGGAGGAAAGACCAAGAGAATACACTAACCAATCTGATATTTCAACCATTCTCCATTTCAACCAAAGATAATGGAGTAGGATTGGATCAATTCAGTTCAGAATTGAGGTGGCAAATGGCAATTCATTAAAACTTAAAGCAAATTTGAACTCAAAATCAAAAGAGAAGACAAACATTAAATATTCTCTAACAAAAAAACACTTGACAAAAGATCTCAAGCCCTCAGAGCTCAGGCCTCTGCATCCTCGATAACTTGGACAACCTTGGCAGTCGGCCTTGCCAAAAGATCAGTGTATTCTTGGTAAGGAGATTTTGAGAAGCGAGTCTCCCTCCAGAAGTCCGGAGTGAGGAAGCCATAAGTTTTCAGTAGGCAATCAAAGGTCGCCTGTAAAGCGAAAAATTCATTAGCATCCGAAACACCAGTTACATTATGGTGTGACTACAAAAGCAGAATAAACCACTAATGCCTTCACTTAGTGTTTCAGTACTTTTTAAAATACTAAAGAACATAAAACATTATAAAGTGAAAATATGTCAAGTAATGAATATTTCATTATTTCAAGAACCAGAAGCTTAAGCCGTGCTCAGCAACTACTCTCTACTGCAGAAGCAGCATAAACCAACAATACCTTCACTTAGGACTTGTTCGGTACAGATTCTCAAAATCAATTCTCATTTTCAATCACACATTCTTCAATAAAATAATATTTTCCATCACATCAATAACTTTTTCTTTTTTTTCAACCACACATTTCCTTTCATATCACTATTCAAAAATCAATTTTCCCCCCAAAAATCACTCCCAAACGCCCTCTTAGTGTTTCTGTGCTTTTAAAAGTACTAAAAAAACATATAGCATATTCATTTTTAGCCTCTAATCTTCTCTAGAGAAGCAAAACTCGAACGGATAGAACAGATGGTCCAACTACATAACTTTTTCTTTTTAATTACTTCCATGGTTGAGCCTCGTTGGGTGGGTGGGTGGGTGGGTGGGGGGGGTAATTGACCTTTATAGAAAAAGGGGCGAAAAGAGAGAATTTTTTTGGCGACTAACTAACTAACATTTCACGATTTCAAGAACCCGAAGCTTGTGCAGAGCCCGATAACTACTCTCTACTTCAGCACTGTTCACTACAATCAACAAAACCCCAGTATAGAAATTTGCTATCTCATTATTTTAATTACGAGCTAAAACTTTGGTAATCATCATCGCATATTAACAAATTGAAACAAGACTCGAGAATATCAACAATTATACGTGTTGCACAAAAAGCATTCAGAAAATAGAAATGCATAAATTTTAAAAAACACTAACAGTTGTAGCATATCAGAAAATTCCATTTGGTTGAATTTCAGATCAAACTGCAATGCAAATAAATAAAATAAATCAAAACACACCTTGACGAAGTTTCCAAGGGTCTTGGTAGAACCTCGGGAGGAGGTGAAGACATCATCTATACCAGCAAATTGTAGAACCTTCTTGGGGACGCGGGCAGCGACAATTCCAGCGCCACGAGGTGCAGGCACCATGCGGACAGTGACTGAACCACATTTCCCGGTAACCTTGCAGGGAACGGTGTGTGGTTTACCAATCTTGTTCCCCCAGTACCCTCTCCTGACAGGAATCACAGAAAGCTTAGCCAATATAATCGAGCCACGAATCGCAGTTGCCACTTCCTTTGAGCACTTGACACCGAGACCAACGTGCCCGTTCCCATCTCCGACCACCACGAACGCCTTGAACCGTGTCCTCTGACCGGCCCGGGTCTGCTTCTGGACAGGCATGATTTTCATAACCTCATCTTTCAAAGAGGGACCAATTAGTATATCGATGATTTGGTATTCTTTGATTGGGAGCGAATGGAGGTAAATTTGCTCAATGGACTTGATCTTCCCGTCTCTCACTAGACGGCCAAGCTTCGTTACCGGAACCCACTCTTTCTCTTCGGAATCACGGCGTCCACCACGGCGCCCACCGCGTCCACCACGACCTCCCCTATCTCCTCCACGTCCGCGGCCTCCAAAGCCACGGCCAAATCCACCACGGTCTCCAGCGCCTCTCTCCGCCATTGTTAGGTTTGAGAAATTTGAGCAAGAATTTAGAGTCTGCAAATGTGGACAGTGCAACTGAAACCCTAGAAAGGTATAAGGCTATATAAAACACACACAATGGGCTTAATTTTGATAAATATAAGCCCATATTGTTTGTGGCCCACATGGCCTAATCTGTATAACAATCACATAATGAGCTTAGAGTTGACACTTCAATAGAAATTCCTAAATTAGGCCATTTTCCCTTTCCCCACTCCAATTTGGCCCTTCCCAATAACTTTCCCAGTTCAGGTTCCTTCCAAAGCGAGACATACACTTGTCCTGAATTCCTCTACAATCTCTCTCTCTCTCTCAGAGGTCGGTGCTCATTCTCGAGATTGCATCAATTTTTTTTATATCTTGATCTTGATAATTTACAGGTTACGTTTTTTACTTTGTAACAATTATAACTGCCTTTCAGCTAATCTTTGCTAATTAGGTGATGCTATGTCTTTTAATTTTTAGAAAACTATTATTATTTTTCTTTGTATTCGATCTTGATTCTTGATATTGATTATATTCAACAGTATTCTGATTAAATTAGTGGCATTGTGGAAGTTTTTAAGAAAATAAATGTAATTTCTAGAATATGCTTTTAGAATTAATAGTTTAGATTTTGGAAAAAGGGAAGAAAAATGGTTTGGTTCAGATCTTAGCAGTATTTTGTAATTTAGGTTATGAAAAGCGACATAGTTGAGATGAAAAAAAATGTATATATGAAGGTGATTTGTCACTCGACCACGGTGAGGTATTGAAGGAAGTAATGAAGCAGGAAAGCTTCAATTATTGGAATTCTCTGGATTACGATTTTTAAATTCAAAGATTTGGAAGAAATGTTTTAAATGGTTCCCAATATGTGTATATTACAAATATTTGTTTTGAGCTTTACACACATTCGATAATTACTTAAAAAAGAAGAGTTCCACGCTAATTTTAGTTCTTTACCAGCTACATTTAGTTCTTTCTGGTTGGTGCAGTTTGTTATCTCATTTAGTTCTTTTTATTTGGTCCTGCAATGATGAGATTGAAGGTAGTTTTTGAACGTCTTATTGAGTTTATGGGATAAAATATTGATTCTGTTTTCATTCTCTTTCAGATACTTGTTTTAGATTGTTCCAAGAGTAACATACAGGACCTGGGAGGTTTAAATCATCTATCTTTCTGAGAAATAATGGTGGGCCAAGCCAGTTATGTTCCTCCACCTTATATTCCATTGAGTCAGTCAGAATCTGAAACAGAAATTGCACCATCCAAGGACGAGATACCTCCTCAGCAGCATAAATATGATGGACCGGTGCAGTGGTCTTCTGGAATCTGTGCTTGTTTCGATGATATGCCGAGCTGTACGCTACTTTCTGCCTTGTGATCTTGATTTATCAGAAGGAAAATTTGAATGAAGGTGCATTTTTGAGTAGTAAAATGGAAATAAACGATAAGCATAATCTGTATTACATGTTGTGAGGGAAGTTGTATTTAGAAAATTATGTTTTGTGTTTCACCTTTTAGCTTTATAGAAAATGGAACACCGCACATTGATTTTATGACACAATAATATGGACGGCTAGTATGCGTGATCCGTGCAATGGTCTGCTGAAGTAGAAAAAGCTTTTCTACTTCTTTCGTAGATTGCTAATAAATTATCTGTAACGTGTGGAAGTCTTATCAAATAGACTCAACTACCTAAAAGTGGGGAAAAAATGACCTTTTGAACAATGGATGAAAATAATGGAAGTCTTAGCTCTTTACTGCAATGGCCTCGACAAATTAACTGGTTCTTGTTTATGCATTAAGGTAACAATCTAAATGAACCTAATATATAAGATGTATTTTCAGATAGGACAAATAATCTCTAGCTATGCTACTATCCCAGTGACCGATCCTCAATTGAAAAAGGAAACTTACATTACAGAGTTTTCACCTGGATTTAAACTTTTTTTTCTGTGATATATGTTTAAGGAGAAACACTGGATTACTGGTCTTATTTAATGTGGTACTTGTTTGTCTAAAATTTGTGTACTTAAAGTCATTATAGTTATTGGAGTAATACTCTCAATATACTTTGTCATAAGGCTACAGTGGTTGAAATTTTTTAATAGTGTTATTGTTAAATCTAGACATTTTTACACACTGTTGAACAAATCAACAGCTTAATTTGAATATTTCAACAGATATTCTTTTTATTCAGGGAGTATTAGAACAAAATAATAATGCTATTGATACCATGAATACATGGCGCAGAACTACAAGCTCATAGAATCTACTTGGGGAAATATTATTGTTATGTAAATTCTTTAAAGCTTAGTGCATTTCTATTGCTTTCACGTTATCACACTTACAGTATGGGACATTAATACAACATGCAAATCTTCAGGATTTGTTACTTTCTTCATGGAAAAGTTCTTAGCTTACATGGTAGGAACCATAACTTTATGTCTTCTAACAATTAATTTAAGCAAATGTGTTAAAGGCTTCGTGCTTGGGGAATAACTCCTTGCTTCCTTTGTAAAAAATATTCAACAGGGTTTTTCAAGTGTTTTACTCTTAGAATGATAAAAATTAGTCTACTGCACTACAAATTGAAGAAATGTTGACTACATTGCACATTTGAAAAACTAGTAAGGCCTCTAGATTGATTATATGCATGTATACCTTAGGTTCATTATTCTAGAGACATATTAACCTTACATCCATTTAGTAAATATGCCATTAGCTTATGATGCGAATCAATAAGTTTTTGAGTTAATATGACTGAATTTCAGTAGACTGTTCTATTTTGTGGTCCCAGATGATTTATATTATTACTTAATGTCCTAATAGTTATTTACTAATTGTATTTATCTTCTCAGGTTGTATTGGACTTGTCTGTCCTTGCTTCCTTTTTGGGAAAAATGCGGAGTTTCTGGGGTCTGGAACTCTATTTGGATCATGCATGACACATTTTATTTTGTGGGCGCTGGTCAATACGCTTTGCTGTGTGTTAAGTGATGGCATTGTATGGGGTTTACCTGGATGCTTTGTTGCGTGCTATGCTTGTGGCTACCGGAAGACTTTAAGATCAAAATACAACCTGCAGGTACAAGTCACATTGCTTTGCTACCTGTAGTTATACCACAGACATCTTCAATCGTCAACACTGAAAAGAAAAAGTTATATAACTTTTGTGTCAATTATGTTAGTTCTGCTTTTATCCTTCTTTTTTGTTCTGTTGCTGTAATGGTTTTGACAAGTGATCTTCTAAGAACATGGTGGTGATGGGTGGCTTGGTATTTTGATGATGGTGGTATGGTTTAGGGACTTGTGCTGTTTGATCGTTGACAAACTTGACCAATGTTTTAGGCCCTAACAAGTTACTGCCTTCTCCGGTAGTTGGACCTAGGTCATTTGATTTGATCTCGGAGCTGTGCTCGTGGTGTTATCTAGATGATTCTGAGTTTACAACTGATTCATTGGTTGTTTGCAAGAAGGACATTGTGTACTTAAGTTAGGGTTTGAATACACTCTCAAACATTCAACGATGTGAAAATTTATGATGTGATTTATGACAAATTGATTTGCTATTAACTGAATACTTGGGATACATATTTTGGACAATTTTCCCAGCTGGAAATTTAAATGCTTGTACTAGTTGTTAGATCCAACTTGTTACAATTGGCTTAAGAACTGTCAGCTAAAGTGATTCTGAACTTGGACAAGCAATCAACCTGAGCTCTAACCATTCGATGGGCCACCATGATTCCTTGACCTTTCGGTGGGTAGTTTGTAATCCCCTAGCCCTGCACCTCTACTATATCTGTTCAAATAGAATAGCCCATTTATTTCTCTGTTTAGTCCCCTTCATTTCGAAAGTTGTTTCTATCAAGAAATGCATCGTTGGAAATGGGTTGGAATGAAAACAGCTCACAGTTTTTTTGTTCCAGTTTCATTTACATGGAGGCTTTGCGAGGTACTTGAAACTTTCAGAAATCATGCCCTATGACTTGTATGCGTAAGAAAACCCTCATCTCCACTGCCTTGAGGGAGTATTACACTTAACCTCAGAATTGTCTTCGACACATGTTGGCTTTGCCTAATAAACACTTGGTCGCATTTGGTGCACCGTATTAGACAGTAGAAATAAGTTATATGAATCTAGAATAGAGTAGTAGGTGATTGTTGGTAGTAAGGGATAATGTATCTCATGCCAAGTGACTTTTGTTAGCCTCTATGGACAACGCTGTGAAAATTGACTATAAGTGAGGCTCATCCCGCGATAAGATTGTGACGTCACAAATATTCAAGGGCATGATATGCAAATTCAACTGCTAAAGACACTTCAACACCATATTTCATTTGAAAGAGAGAGAAAAAAAAGCCAAAGGGTCAGTAGTCAGAAATTGCTGTGTAAACCTTCAATAAATATCCTGAATGACATTAAGAGCCCGTTTGATGCACATTATTTTGGAAAAAATGCATTTTTTTGATGTAATGATGGTGAATATGTGGTTGAAAAGTTATTGATGTGATGGAAAATATTATTTTATTGAAGAATGTGAGGTTGAAAATGAGTAGAAGAATGAGAATGAGAATTAAAATGGGAATCAAACAGGGCCTAAAAGTGCAGGAAGGACTTCGTTTACGTGACTGTTCGTAATTCATCATGAATAGCGGTTAACAATTACATCTGATCTTCGCCTTCTTAGCAAGATCAGTATCACTATTTAAAAATGCAAATTATTTTGATATTATCAATTGTTTCTGGTGTTACATAAATAAGTTATTGGCTTTCCCAATGAATCATTTTCCTCCTTGTGGATTCTTAACACAGGAAGCCCCATGTGGTGATCTCTTCACGCATTTTTGTTGCCATTTATGTGCCATTTGTCAAGAGTACAGAGAAATCCGCGAAAGGTCTGGAGGCTCAAACTCTTCTGACCTGAGCTTGGTGGAAGTTACTGCCCCTCCTATTCAGACAATGGAATCGGCTTCCACATAATAAGTTCCCTCATTCACCTTGTATTATACTGTTCACTTTGTGCTACTTCTCGTCTGCATGGGATATTTCTTTCCGTATCTGACTTTTCATCTTTTTTCTCTCTCGTTTCCTTGCAATATAGAACTCTGAAGAACCCTGCATATTTGGTCACATTGCCAGATTTTGTGTACATCAGAGCATTAGAGTGTATGTAGGATTGTTTTTATGCCAGTGAGCTTTTATGGTCTGTAGATAAAAGTGGGTCGAGTGCAGAATGTTGAGTTTTTCTGGTTAAACATGCAGAAGAAGAAGATGATTGCAGTGAAGTTGTAATTCTAGTAATTTTTTCACATATTTTTGTTCTATCTTAAAATGCACGAACTTGTCTGGGTTTGAAGGTTATGCTTATAAGTTAAGTTGAAAAGTTCATTTGAGCTTGTAACAATAGGATTGATTGTGACTCGAGTGACACAAAATTGGACCATTACCTAAAATTTGGTCTATATCGAACCTCCTAATTCTCTACGTGGGCTGCGTCACTATGTTTTGTACTAAAAGGGAAAACAAGCACGACGAAACCAACTTCAAAACATTGTTTCATCCCATGATTTTCATCGACAAAAATATTCTTTTCGACTTCCACAAATTCTAGTGCTAAGTCATTTCAACAATTAACGTAATTAATTTTTAAATAAAATGATAATAAATTGCATTTTTAACCCTAAAAAGTAGATTATGGACAATTACTTTTATTCCCACATGGAATTAATTATTTAATCAAGATTTCAAATAACTAACATGATAATGACGAGTTTAGGCATTTGTGAAGCCCAGTTTATATCATAGAATGTGATGGCAAAAAACTTACAATAACTTTGTAGTTGTACGTCAATGGAATTATTAGCCGACATTGTTGAACTTGTGGAGTTATTATAATGTTGTTAAAGTATACGACAATCTTAATTAATTATATTTAGTGAAAAGTGCTTTGAATAATTACAATGACTTGTGTTAAAGTATACTTTAAACCTAATCTTCGATGCTTTTCGTTCTTGTATAATGAATTCGACAGGATTCAATATAATTAAAGAAGAGAAATGCATGATATATTTGTTCGTTGTACTATTCAAATTGTTTGACTTGATGAACGTGACATATAGGTTGAATGAAGAGTTTAATGGTTCTTGAAAACGAAAGGAATTTGTAGCATGTTCGATTATTCAAAAGTATACTACAAAAGTAAATTACAAGATCCGTTCATTCATACATAATATATTTATTTAAATACAAAATACAAAATATCTCATTTGTTTAATAACCATTTCTAGTGAATTTTATCTAACAATTCAGAGTATAGTCAGCAAATTATTCTCGAAACAAATATAGATTTTCATAAATTAACAAAAATAAATTTTCTACAATTATTTTGAAATTTCACAAAAATAAAACTCTAAATTTCAACTAAATAATAAAATTAATGTTCGTTCGATTTCTAAATCAACAACATTTGTTATAATTCACGATAGTTTAAGAGGCTTGAATTTTCAAAGAAGCACATTTATGTTAGATACCTCATAGACTCATACCAGTCCAAACCTAACTTCATTAATTTCAGAGTTTCAATAGTCAGATTCCTAATTTCTGTTTATGTATCAATTACACAAATTAGGTTTAAAATTAGGTCTAAAACAGTGAAATAAATAAATTTAGGTTTAAAATTGATTTTCTCAACATGGGATCAATTTAGGACAGGTGGTGTGATGTGTGTTCAAATTAAAGGGTTTCTCTTTTGAGTTTTGAATAAAGATTTTCAGAAAAGAGACGAACAGATTGTGTGTTTTGATCTCAAATAATAATATCAGGAAATAAGAGCAGTTCAATGGGGACTCCCACCACCACCCACACGTGGGCTTCTCGATTTGCATGCACACACGCCACACATTAAGGTCTCAAAACATGGACCTAACTCAAATAAATTGAGGACAAAAGAGGGTTTGTTAAAGAAAAACACATTCTGTTCCTCGTCACTGTCTCTTGAGGTTACCAGTTACAGTTAGAGAAAGACCCAACTTTTTTTTTTTTTAGTCTTTTCTGTTTCAAAAACCTTAAAAATGAGATTTCTGTCTGTTTATTTAGTTGAAAGAATTCCCTTTTCTGCTTTTGTAGCATTGTACGAGCAATAAAGGAATAAGTCAATTTTTAGAAAAAAAAAAATATCCAGTTGATTTTCTTGTTAGATTGTCAATTTCTGTGGAAGTTTTTTCCTAGATTTGCAGTTAATGAGAGAGATTTCCTGTGGATTTCAAGATTTGACATTTATGGCCTCTCCTGAGATAGGGTTTCAATATTTGAAAGCTCCATTGCAAAATCTGAAAAGACCTTGGTTTTCTCCTCCAATGGAAGAGATAAGACCAATAAAGTGGGAAAATGAAGGCACTGAGAATGAAGAAATTGGGAGAAAAAATGGACATAAAAAGTTATGTGCCAGAGGCCATTGGAGACCTCATGAAGATGCTAAGCTCAAAGATCTTGTTTCTCGATATGGTCCTCAGAACTGGAATCTCATTGCAGAGAAGCTTGAAGGAAGATCAGGCAAGATTGTTTTTCGTTTTGAACATGTTTAGATAAATTGTTTTTTGTTGATGTGCTTAGAAGCCGCCTTCCAGGCATACTCATTGGTTTTCATTTATTGATTGATCTATTCATTTTTCAAACACTTATTTCTTGATTACTATTTTCATTGGCAATTTTCAGGGAAAAGTTGCAGATTGAGATGGTTTAACCAGTTAGATCCAAGATTAAACAGAAGGGGTTTCACTGATGAGGAAGAAGAAAGGCTTTTAGCTGCGCATAGAATGTATGGTAACAAATGGGCTATGATTGCTAGGCTATTTCCTGGAAGAACTGATAACGCAGTCAAGAATCATTGGCATGTGATAATGGCAAGAAAAGATAGAGAACGAATCAGTGTTTATAGAAGAAGAAAACCCTCTTGTTTAAGGGTCCAAACAAAGGGTTTTTCTTTAAATAACATACAAAATAATGCTTGCAGTGAATCAACCATGGTTAATGACAATATTGTCGATGAATATGCTGCCTCAACCTGTACTGATCTTTCCCTCACTCCCTCTTCTGTTACAATGCCTCAGTTTTTCAGCAGGTTAAGACCTATCCAGCAACACAACCTCTTGGAATCAAAGATAGGTATGGTGATTTTTATCTTTTTAAGTCTTGAACCATGTAAAGTCTAATTATACTTTAAGAGGTTATTATTTCGACTGCGAATCAACCTAATATTCCTACTATTAGGAGGCCTATTATTATTTTTAGCTGGAGAGGCATTTAATCACTTTTTCCTATTCTTCGTTTAAGTGAAACTGGCAAAATAGACGTAGTTTTCAAGTTGAGGACGAGCTAGCATTAGTAGGAATTAAGTCTTAAATAAATTATGGCTTATTTGATTATATGAATCCCTTTGTTTAACTTGAGTTTCAGGTTTAACAAGAGAAGTTATTGTGCTGATTCATAGAAATGAGCCAATGGCAAATGCTGCAGAAATGGATCGATCAGGTCACTCAGATTCAAATTCTGAAGTTACTGAAGCATCTGAATCAGTAGCCAACAAAAGGGCCGAACTTTACATGTTAGGGGAAAATGAGAATGCAAAATTTGAGAACAATGCGTTCATAGATTTTCTTGGAGTGGGAGCCACTTGAGGAATACACTGCATGTACTGTAAATTCCATAAATGGAAAGAAATTACAGCAGTGAAAATTCTTGAAAAGTGGGGGAGAGAAAAGAGGATTTAGAATCCATGAGGAATATAATCATGACTTGCAAAATAATTCCTTTTGGAGTTATATTCTTGTCAATTTTCTCTGTTAACTAATGCAGTAATTTATTGCTGCTTATATTATGGAAAAGTGATTTTTTTTTTTTTACCTACAACACTGAATAATCGATCAATGAATCTGCCTTTCTTTTCAATTTCATGCTATTGGACATTTTGTTGACTTTAAATGAACCTTTTGTTTGGTTTTTGCATATGAGCTTTGCTACATGAACATCACAAATGATCGCAGGGGTGACCGCATGTGAGTGTGCAATGGGATCATGCGTTCACCCATGCAGTCATCCGTGATGATCAAGTAGCATTTTTCTTTTGCATATATTTGTCCTTTCATCCCTTACATTTATGAACCATGCTACTTTGCCATGAGGTTGACCACCCCCATGACAGGAACCGTGGCAAATCAGTTTAATCTTACATTTATTACTGATTCTTTGTGTACTTCAATGGACTGCACCACTTGTATGGTTGATAAAATTTCTTATACACTTTTTCCTTATTTCTTTGGGAATATTATTTGGACTACAAGGTATTATAAAGTTTTGCACTGGTTATCAACATAATTTATCCTATTTTTTGTATAGATTTTGAAAGGTTATAAAAAGTATAGGAGAAATTGTATTGGATGGAATTTATAAAGATATAAGGTTATTTATTTATGTTCGAAATAAAAATTTTTATTTAAAAAATTGAGTGTGTATTTAATAGCACATATATGTTGTACTCTCGTGTGTGTGTTGGGGGGGGGGGGGGTGGGAGGGCATGTACTGTCATAATTTTCTCCATTGAGGACTATCAACTCGAAAGTCCATTTTAAGTGTTAGTGATGGAAATGTGTCACCTAGAGCGAATTGACGTAATTGGCCGATGTCGGCATGACTGTAGGTTTTCTTGACTAGACTCCTTATAATAAGACAACATGAGTTCAACTTTATAGTTAAGTGCGGACCAATGACAACCAATTTCTTCAATGGAGAGGGCAAAAAGCACTTATTCTAGAATTCAATTAACTTGAATTTCAAAAATAATATGTAACTTCTCAAGAAATGAAGTGTAAACAACAGTAATCATTAAATACATATGACGTTTTAAACTATTGCTGATAGAAGAAATTGTCACAATATGACTTCCACTAGAAGAAGTAAGGCCTGTTTGATTTCTTCCATTTTTCATGAAAAATGGAAATGAAGTTTCATTTCCACCCAAACTTCATGTTTGATAGCCAAAATATGCTAGGTAATTGGTTTTCCCGTTTTCCACCTCATGTGCACAATTTTTTGGATTTTGAGGAAAAGTTTTTCACATGATTTTGGTGGAAAAAGCTTTTCTATGCAGCTTTTTTTTTTGGCAATGAAAACAAATTTTAGCCTCAATTGTAAAATATATATATATATATATATATATATATATATATCCTTTTAATAGACAACTTTCATGAAAAATAAAGTCAAACGAATACCAAAAGATCCAAAGTTTAAAAAAATTTCGGATAAAAAATTATATCAATCAAACATAATTAATTGATAATTTTCGATAAAATAATTTTTAGACAATTCAATTCTCTGTAATTCATTTTCTTTCCATTCAAATTCTATTTTGCAATCAAATGGTCCTAATTGCTTTGACTATGATTACAACAAAATTAACTTTTCATTAAATTAATTGTCGTGAACAACAGCCAAAATACAATTTGGAAAACAGTCCGACCAAAGGTACACTGCGATACCCAATATAATACCTCAAGCTAGCTTGTGACTACTTCATTCCCCGTATGAGTGAAACAGTAAGTTCTACAACTGACTTCAGACATTACTGTTACAATATCTAACACAACAAGTACATCAGAGATAGGGGGAGATGTTTTGCACACTATTTGCAACACGATTCTCGCATATACTATTATTCTTTTGAATTATTCATGTGCATCCTCATTAACTTTGTTGACCTCAAAAAATAAGTCAATAGAATTTTGGCCACCTCCCATCTACGTAGACATCACTTGCATACTAAAACACCTCATTAGAAGGCAAATGTTGTCGGTCGAGAAAAATATCCGACGATCGTTTGCACTCCGATGATCAAGTCAACGACTAGACAAAAAAGAAATAAGTGCAAGAAACGGAGAAGGAATTTGGCTAGGAGAAATGAAATGGGCCCAAATTCAAGCCCAAGATGCAATTGTTTAATAACATAGGCTTAATAAATTGAATAGTCGATATCATGTCGACATATATGAAATTCCCTCCATCAGAGCTTGTCACGTAAATTATAGGTGTAACAAACTTGAGTACCAAAAAGTCTTCAGAATTGCATATCCACCTTTTCTAACACGTACTGAGAATTTTCATTCTCGTAATTAACTATGGCATGTTCATTTATGCTAGTTGATCAAATGTCCAAAATCTTTCTTGATGTTTTCTAGTTTCCCTCCCTCTCCTTTTCTCCATTCTTTTTTTTTCTTGGGCTATCAATCAAGGGTCCATCGTTTTGAGAAATGGATGTGTCAAAATTATTTAATCGAGCCTCAAAATTTTAGAGATAATAGAGCTAATGAAGAATAGAATCAAATACAGTATTCCAAGCTCGCGAAAATTAAAAATTTATATAAAAGAAGTTTGAAGATAGTTAAATACTTTAAAAAATGATCAAATTTTATTTTTAATCACACATTTCAATGAACTCATGAGTGCTATCCTGTTTTTATTTATTTATAAATCAAATCGTTTAAAAAAAATTCAAATGAAAGCTTGCAAAACGAATGAAATAATATGACACGACATGTAAAAGTGTTGTACTTTTAAGACGGTGCCATGCAACTAAAAGTCCCCATGACAGAAACTACAACTGGATCTACCCAAGCCCACAACGGCCCAACAGTGAGAGCATATCCAAAATAAACAATAAAATGGGCCTAAATGGGCTTCACTGGAATGGTATGTTGAGGATAGTGATAAAATCCACAATGTGACATTTGTCCCAAAATCTTAGTATAAAAAGAATGATAAGATATGTGATGGGGTGATGAGCGCCAACGTTGGTTGATTTGTTAGAACATCGAGAATTAGCATTCAATATTTCAGGGAATATACAAATCAACGAATAATTAATTTTCAAATTCTCGATATTTGAAGATTTTTTGACAAATTTTACATTGCATATTGTAACTGGTGGTGGCAAAAACTTAGTGGTTGGCTCGAACTCAACCTACTATGCCCGACCTTAACTCCCACCAAAAACTCTATCGATGATGTCGGGGTACGTGTGTTTGGGCCTATGAGGTCGGGCCATGTTGATGGGACTGTAGCCTTATCTCATGCCTTCTAGGAAAACACTAATCCTACCTTGACAATAATTCTCCATGACCTTATCCTCATTAGTTACTTTTCACGGTTCGATTAAAACTCAAATATAACACTTTCAGTACAATACAAATACCTTGCAGGATAATGATTACAGATGGTAGAGTCCTTTTACAACTCTATCATCAACATCTATAAATAGGGTGCTATGTGTACATAGCATTTAACATAGAGGTTGACATATTGTGAGTGAGGTGGGACCCATGCTGCAGTATTGCAAGCTTCACCTCACTCACATTATGTCAACCTCTATATTAAATATTATGTACACATAGTATTTTTCCTATAAATATATTACTAAAGCTCATTATTTAAGTACATTTTTTACATTATTTTTAAGTTCGTAACCTCACGCATAAATTTTCGTTCTAACTTAAGAATCGAAGGGACAACGAGAACACACATCAACGTCTTTGTCTTGGGTACCGAAATATCATGTTCGCGATCAATCTAAGTAATCAAGCTCGAAAATCTGCATGTACAATTTTTGGTAGCATCGATAACTAAAACACTATCCTCATTATAATTAAAAACTAAGGAATCTTTTTTAAAGATCCAATGTTGGTTTTTTTTTTTAAATTACTCATTTGATATGTAATGTGAATTTTTTTTTTAACGTTTTCTATTTATCGAGAAAAGTAAATAGCTTAAAAAATGTTAAAATTAGAAGGTGGGATAAAGCAAAATAATCTTACTTGAACGTGAACTAATTTTGGAGAAGGGTAAGAGACAGGAAATAGTTATACTATTTGTACATAGGGGGGATGACATCCCCTCACAATAGGGGGTCCACAATTATTTTATTACGCATGAACACCCCTGTTGGGAGGGGATGTCATTCAGAGTGGTAAACCTCATATGCACAAATAGCAAAATCGGACAAAAAATAAAGAGAAAGTCTTGGGGTTTTTTCTGTCGAGGAAGACCTTGAAGCGAATGAGTGACTCTTGGACTCTTTGAAGAAAAAAAAATTTAATTCTATCTCATTTTAGATTCATGTAAGATAATGGTGGATACCACATAATTAATAAATAAAACAAATATTTTTTTCTACTTAAAAGGCGTGTGAATTAATGGTGAATCCCATTAAATGATTAGATTTTTTGATAATTAGTACGTCATATTATCGGTATTTAACATAAATTAAATATCGGTACTTAGAAGATTAATTACACACACAGGGCACATACTCTTATGATAGGCAACATAAGAATTTTTTGCTATGGACGAAAACCTAACAGAGCAATGTCTCGTGGAGTTAGAAACCCCATGGATTGTAAACTTCTTTTCTCAAAAAAAGAAGCAATGATGGATCCGGGGAACAAACATCTGCTAACTCTATGCCGATAGTCAGGATGCTTACTTCACCAACTAGCATTACTTGCGCTTTTGTGTCTCTCAGTGTGATCAACATTGGGTGTTTTCGAGGAGCGAATATATAAGGTTTCTATATTATTTTATAATACGGGCTTAGGAGCCAAAAGATGAGGCTAGGCGCTTTCTATATTATTTTATTTTCTTGTCCAATTTTTTAATTTTTTAAAAAGTTAAATCAATCAATTGGATAAAATGAATAAACATAATGGTCTTATTGAAATCATTAGTAAGGGTCTTAAGGTTTTACACCTAAGCTCTTAAGGTTTGAACTTTCTACCTTACTTTTAGATTAATCTTTATTAAAATAGCCATTGAGTGCAACTTAAACAATGTTAGAATTTGTAAAGCAACAATAAGATGATCAATTGATCTAATTAATTCATTCTCCTGGGAATTGAGGTTTCATCTTAAAATAATAACTTATTAAACGAAGTAGTCAAATCTCCGATAACTCTGTCTTCTACTCCATATTTAACTGATATGAAACTTTGTTCACACTTTTCCAACATAATCAATAAGTACTTGATATAATTTTGAATGGGGTCGACGTAACAAGGTTAAGACAACTGACAACACAAAAGACATTACGATACATGAATCTAAACACATTTTTAAATGATCGCGACTTTCGCAGTTTAATAGGTCATCAAGATCCTCACAATAACCTAGTTTATCTCTTTTCTCTTAGGCTATCAATATTGTGTCGCTTCCATAAATTTAGGCAAGACATATTATAGTCACTTAAATTATTCTTCCTTTTTGCGTCTAATCCTTCTCTACAGATTACCAGTGTCCCATCCGAACATAACTTTCCGCTTTGTTCCATAATTGGGTAGAGATTCCTTTTAAATCAGTAGCCAAACGTAGGATGGCATCAAGAACACACTAGTAATTATCAACATTAATGATCTTTCACTTTTAATCGTGCCAACCAATTGAATTAACTTGATGTTTTTTCAGTTTATAATCTTTATTATTTTTTTAATCTGGTGTTAATGTTAATGTACTAAATAATAACTCTATAAAAATGTTAGAACATAGATTTTCGATGAATCTGTTGGGTTGTGTGTCCATATAGTATATTTTGCTATAGTAAAAATAATAATTTAAAATAAATAAATTGTGAATTTATTTATTTATAATTGGGCATGCGAATTAGAGTGTATATAATCACTTGTGATAATATAAATTAGGTACTTGCGTTGAGAATTACAGTGTGAAACAACTTATATTTTGATCATAAATAATTTGTTCACAATCAATATATAAGGATTGACATCTTGTATTGGAAGGTTGTAATGTTGATCAATTCACTATTTAAATTTGTAATTTGTCCTTATCACAGAAATAGATGTGACACTAGTACATATCCTTGGAGTGTATTGAACGGACCACGTGTTGAATTTAATTTTATAGTATGACCGTGCAGATAATTAAATTTCACTTGACTGTTGTATATTTCATATAAATCACTTGACAAGGTTATGTATATTTTTTCGTGTTTTTTTTTCTTTAATTCATCAATGGGTGAGATCAATTTGACCAGTCAAGTATCTTGATGAGTTGAGAACTTGAGAACGAGCAAAGTAGAGAATATGAATTCGTTTCGGGAATCGTCGAATCGAAAAATGGGTAGAGTGACAATTTAAGTATTTTTCATTGAATGGTTAAAAATATAAGCTCGGTGTTTAGTGACGACTAAACTTCGACATATGTGATTAGTTCACAGAACCGTTGAAAAAAATGATACTTAAACTAGTGAGAATATTTAGAAAGACAAAACGATCATTTATGTACGCACCTAATTCTCGGATGAGGACAAAATACATATACAGCTGGTCAGATGAAAGTATTACAGATTTATTGGTTTCTGTAATATTATATATTGCAAGAGTTCAGTCTTTTGTCTTTAGTGGAAAATGCAAAGATTAATAATTAAATTGGGTGGTTTATAGTTGACTAAACAAGATCTAATGATAATACATGTTCGACCATGTCCCTGTGGAAACTCCATAAAATATTGAAACTTAATTGTGGTAATTATAATATTTTTGGACTTAATTGTAATTACAATAAAATTTGTACTTAGTTGTAATTACTATGAAAATTGTAAACTTAATTATACTTGTAATTGAAATTCTGGTACACACAATTAAATGTGATCTAATTGGATTTGTACTTTAGTTAAAACGCATGCTTGGATTTAATTAGAACTCTTATTTGAATGTTGAATTATTATTGTATTAGGATTGAAACTATTCTATCTCTATGATAGAACCTAGAATTCCTACAACAATCATAATACATAATTCTATAGTGTTCAAATTTGGAGAGAGAAAAAGAGAGAATAATTATTTTCTTGTTTTTTAATTGTCTAGTTCAAGAATTAGTTTCTTGATTTAACTAAAAGACGGTGCCCATCCAACGTTGTAGTCTTGACTTTGGAGAATACTATAGAAAATTTTGAGGTTTGAAACGTCAAGTTCTTGAAATTAAAAAGTTAGAAGTTCGTGATTCAGAATTAATTAAAGAATTGATCATCGAATTTAGGTAAAAATTCGAATCATTTATTCTTGATATAACATATATGTGAGCATTTAAACGATCTTATTTATTGAATTAAAGATTTTTTTATGTTATTTCTGGATAATTTCGCTTCCACATTCCAATAGAATCAAGTTAGAGTTTAGCTTGGGTTTTGGAACTATAGAATTGAAGAATCAAGAAGAAGTTATTGTTTTGCCTTCTTCCCAACTTGACATCTCTTTAGTCCTTAATCTTGGTGATGAACTCAAACTCGAATACGCGTTCTTGTAATTTGATGATGAAATAAACGTGTTAGATAGGTTAACCATTTAGCCTATTTCCTACACTTAATTTCAATTTTCCTATTTTTAATTTGAGGTGTGCTTTCAAGTGGAGTTTTTGTTATTGGTTTTAATGTTTTTTTTTTTTTTTTTTTTTTTTTCAATCGGGCTAATAGTTAAGTACTATTAGTTCTTATAGTAAACCAAAAAAAAAAAAAAAAAAATCTAAACGAAGACCATGATATACTTCTATAGTTTGTGTGATCTTGTGTAAATTTCTATTGTTTTTTAATATGCTTTTGTATATCGCTGTTTACATAGAGATATAATAAATGGATAATGATACATGTACTAACACATTTTTACAAAATGGTTTACTCACTACACACAATAGGAGTGGAGACCACACAGCCGACATTTTTAAATTCAAGTGGGATCCCCATTTTATGTGAGAGGGAGTACAATATTTAGTAAACCGATGAGTACATATGTAATAATCCATTTAATTTTTCATTGTTTAATCAGATTTAGACCTCGTTTGATTTTCATTTTTTTTTAAATGCATTTTTCTCTTTCTTATTTTCAACCACACATTTTCCATTAAAATAATATTTCACGTAAAAAAAAATTCATTTTTTTCAACCACACATTCTCCATCAATTTACTAATCAAAAATACATTTTTTTTTCATAAAAATTGGACTCAAACGGGGTTACAAATCCCCCTAAATTGATTGTTAAAATAATATTAAAATTAATCGATTTCAATACTTAATAACATAGTCTATTCGCGTGCTTTGTTATTATTTGTATATTCATGCACTTGCGATATCACACAATCCCTTGGAAAGAGGTCGCAAAGTGATTATTTTTGTCTGGTGGCTGATGGAAATACTTAGTAGTACGGAGCCGCTTGATTTGTCAAATATTATTGTATTAATACTAATTTAATTAACCTAATTACCTAATGCTAGATTGACAAGGAACAAGTACGTGACCGTATTTCTATAATTTTAATTAATGTATGAAAATGGTCCAAGATAATGTACTTATCGTGTAAAGCTCGTCTGTAACGCTCCAAATTTCACTAATAACTCGAGGCGCTACTTAAATCAAAATAGCCTGTAAATAAATATTTTCAAAAGTCGTCACAATACGAAGGCAAACATATACTTTAAAAATTCATAGCAATTTTACACAAAACGCAGAAACATCATTTCTAAAATCATTTTTCTCATATTCAAGAGTTAATACCAAATGTAATAAGCAAAACCAACATTTGCAAAGATACCAAAATTCGGTATTAAAATGTCAAATGGAAACCAACTATTTAAAATGCTTATTTCAAAAATTGAAATTTAAAAGTTCTATTATTAAATTAGAATTTGTCACGCTCGTTGCCTTGCCCTGCCAAACTCCTTAACCTGAAAGGTTGGAAAATAGTGGGGTGAGCATAACGAATTATACTCAGTGGAGTTACAGCAATCAGTCCAAATTAAATCACAATATGCAATCAAGTGGTGAAAATAATATCAATACAACATACTATAGAATTATGTACTGTGGGCATTCCCAAGGACCCAATTTCGATCCCGGACCTATTTACGGTCCCTGACAACATGGCATAAGTTTAGCAAATTTTAGCACTGTGGGCATTCCCAAGGACCCGATTTCGATCCCGGACCTATTTACGGTCCCTGACAACATTTTCATATGTATAAACATCATATCACAATCAAAATCACACATCGAGAATTAACATGGACAAATAACCACAATTGCTTAAAAGTAAACCCCACCTCGAAGTCTTGAAAGTTTTTCTTGGAAATTGAACAATCGAAATGTTACCGTGCTTCACACTTTGCCCGCGAACTCGTCTAGCAAGAACAAAATTAATTTAATTTAAGATATTAAGTTTAATTAAAACTTTAAAAACTTTTAGGGACTAAATTGAAAGGGTATTAAAACTGAATTTAAAAGTTTAAAGGGCTGAAATAACTTTTTTGGAAAATTGTGGACTAATTTTAAAAGTAACTAAAACATAGGGCTGAATTAAAACAATTTGAAAAACTTTGAAATTGAAATAATAAACATTTGAAACTTTGGGCTAAATTGAATAACTTTTAAAAATCTGGGATTTAGGAAATAATTTCTCAAAAATCAATTTATACAAATAACACTATCTTTACTCTCTCTCTCTCTTTCACACGATTTCACAGGGAGGCTCGAGAGGAGGAGGCGAAATCGGCGACGGGGAGAGTGATGGAAGGGAGTGGTTTTCGGCCAAAAGTCGAAGGCGTCGCCGTCGCGAGGACGCCGGCGGGTGAGGGGTCGATTGGCGGTTGATTGGGTGTCCTTTTGGGTGTCGACCGAGGCCAAACCGAGGCTAGGAGGCGTGAAATTTCTTGGGTTTTCCGGTGGAAAGTCCGGCCGAACGTGCGTGGGGTCGAGGTAAGTGTATGGGTATTGTGTTTTCTTGATTTTGTGGTTGCTTGGGGTTGATTTTGGATGAGATGGAGGCGGTCGATGGTGTTGTAGGCGGTGGGTTGGTGGCGGCTTGTTGGTGGTTCGATTTCTTGGTGGCGGGTCGACTGGATTGGTGGTTGAATTGTGGGTGAATGAAGGCGGCGGTTTGGTTGAACCTACTTGCAGTGAAAACGGGATGGAATTGGTAGGTTTGAATTCGGTTTTGACATGGGTGACATGGTGATGAATCTTTCAAATTTTTCAGTTGCTAATTGATCAAAATTGAAGGGAGATGGAATGTGGATTCTTACCAATTTCTGTGGTGTTGAGAGGAGGCCGTGTGATTGGAGTTACTGTAGGTGCTGCCAGACGTGATGAAGATGAATGAATAGTGAATATAGGGCACGTAAATCGAGGTAGTAAATTGGGCCAAGAGTTTGTATTGGAAAACAATTCTTTGGCTAATAGGATTTAATAAAATTGGATTAAAAACTAAAATTTGGAATTAATAAAATAAAATTTGGGCTAAACGAAAATTGGACATTAAATAGAATATCGAACATTAAAATTGAATTCAAATCGATAAGAATTTGATACTTTTTAAAATTGTTCGAAATTGAACTCGATAAATAAATATTGAAATTGTAAGATTAAAATCGTTTTCGAAATCCTTAAATTAATTGTTTTTGCTAGACAATTCGACGAACGTAAAATAAATTCTAAATTCTGACGGAATGTCGTAGCGATATAATTTAAATTATGAAATTTGTATTTTGAAAATTCGGGTCGCTACAACCTTCCCCACTTAAATAAATTTCGTCCTCGAAATTAAACTTACTTGAATTGAGAATGTCCGGATATTTGGCTAAAATCTCATCTTCTCTTTCCCAAGTTGCCTCTTCTCTACCATGTCTATTCCATTGGACTTTAACTAAAGGAATATCTTTGTTCCTTAAGGTATGAACTTTCCTCTCAAGGATAACTGCAGGAGTTTCCTCATATGTCATATCTTTGTTAACATCCAAGGATGCATAATTAACAATGTGGTCCGGATCATGGACATATTTCCTTAACATTGAGATATGAAAAACATTATGTACTGCTGTTAATTCTGGTGGTAAAGCCAACCTATAGGCCACATTTCCAACTCTTTCCAAAATTTCAAAAGGTCCAATAAATCTTGGTTTAAGTTTCCCTTTCTGTCCAAATCTTACCACTCCTCTCATGGGAGCCACTTTAAGAAATACTTTTTCACCAATTTCAAACTGTAGTTCCTTTCGTCGCTTGTCAGCATAAGACTTCTGTCTGTCTTGTGCTATTTTAATCCTTTCTCTGATCTTCTCCACAGCCTTTACAGTTTGTTCCACTATTTCTGGCCCCAAAACTTTCCTTTCACCAACTTCATCCCAATGGATTGGTGATCTGCATTTTCTGCCATAAAGAGCTTCATACGGTGCCATGCCAATGGTAGACTGGAAACTATTATTATATGCAAATTCAACCAAAGGTAAATGCGTTTCCCAGTTACCACCAAAGTCTAAAGCGCAAGCTCTCAACATATCCTCTAAAGTCTGTATAGTTCTCTCTGATTGTCCATCCGTCTGTGGATGATATGCTGTACTGAATTTCAATCTCGTTCCCATAGCTGTTTGCAAGCTTTCCCAAAATTTGGATGTAAATCTGGAATCTCTGTCTGACACTGTAGAAACTGGTACACCATGCAATCTTACAATTTCTCTGATGTACAACTGAGCATACTGGTCCATACTGAAAGTCATTTTCACTGGTAGAAAATGAGCAGATTTTGTCAAACGATCAACTATAACCCATATAGCTTGATGACCTTTAACTGATCTAGGAAGTCCCACAACAAAATCCATTGTTATATGTTCCCACTTCCATTCTGGGATTTCAAGTGGGTTCAACATTCCAGACGGACGTTGATGTTCGGCTTTAACTTGTTGGCAAGTCATGCACTTCTCAACAAATAAGCCAATTGACCTCTTCATGTTTCTCCACCAATAAATTATTCGCAAATCCTGGTACATCTTCGTACCTCCTGGGTGTGCAGTATAAGGTGAAAAATGTGCTTCTTCTAAAATTTCCTTCCTCAAGGCTTCATCCTTCGGTACACACAGTCTTCCCTTAAACAGAAGAGTGTCATCAGTTGATACTTCAAAACCTTTAACACTGCCAGCGAGTACTCGGTCCTTAATCTTGCATAAAAATTTATCCTTACCCTGAGCTTCTTTAATTCTGTCTCTGAGAGTCGGTCGAACAATCATAGTAGCTATAATTGCAGTTGTGTGATGTGGAGGAGTTACAACTTCAAGTCTCATATTGGCAAAATCATTGATCAATTGTTCTTGACTGGTTAAGGCAGCTAACTGCCCTTTACCTTTCCGGCTAAGTGCATCAGCAACAACATTGGCCTTGCCGGGGTGGTAGTGGATAGTGCAGTCATAATCTTTAACTAACTCCAACCACCTTCTCTGTCTCATATTCAATTCCTTTTGAGTGAAGAAATACTTTAAACTCTTATGGTCTGTGTATATCTCGCACTTACTTCCATATAGATAGTGTCGCCATATTTTTAAAGCATGAACTACAGCAGCCAATTCCAAGTCATGTGTAGGGTAGTTCTGCTCATGTGGCTTCAACTGCCTAGATGCGTATGCAATCACTTTTCCATGCTGCATCAGTACGCATCCTAAACCTTGTTTCGATGCATCACTATAGATTACAAAACCTTCCGACCCTTCTGGAATAGCCAAAACTGGTGCAGATACTAATTTCTGTTTCAATTCTTGAAAACTCTTTTCGCACTTTTCTGTCCACTGAAACTTCACTCCCTTCTTGGTCAACTGGGTCATCGGTCCAGCAATTTTTGAAAATCCTTCGATAAACCTTCGATAATAGCCAGCCAATCCCAAGAAACTACGAACTTCATTTATATTGGTTGGTGCCTTCCAATTAGTGACAGCATCAACATTGGCTGGATCAACTTCAATACCATCTGCGGTAACCACATGTCCAAGAAAACCAATTCGGTCAAGCCAGAATTCGCACTTCTTGAATTTTGCATACAACTTTTCCCGTCGAAGTGTCTGTAATACAATGTTGAGATGCTCCTCATGTTGTTCTTTGTCCTTTGAATAAATCAGAATGTCATCTATAAAGACAATTACAAACCGATCCAAGTATTGATGAAATACTCGGTTCATTAAATCCATGAAGACAGCTGGTGCATTAGTTAACCCGAACGGCATCACAGTGAATTCATAATGTTCGTATCGAGTCCTAAATGCAGTCTTTGGTATATCACTGTCCTTAACCTTCAACTGATGATAACCTGATCTCAAGTCAATTTTGGAGAATACAACGGCACCCTTTAACTGATCGAACAAATCTTCTATTCGCGGTAAAGGATACTTATTCTTGACTGTGAGGCGATTCAACTCCCTGTAGTCAATGCACATCCTCATTGATCCATCTTTCTTTTTCACAAACAGAACCGGTGCTCCCCAAGGCGATACACTCGGTCGAATAAATCCTTTATCCAACAGTTCTTGTAGTTGTACCTTCAATTCCTGAAGTTCTTTCGGTGCCATCCTGTAGGGTGCTTTAGATATGGGTGCAGCTCCAGGTACCAAGTCAATCATGAATTCCACTTGTCTATCTGGTGGAATACCATCTAGATCCTCTGGAAATACATCCACAAAATCAAGCACAACAGGTACATCTACAGCAGTTACCTCAGTTGCCTGAACACTAGTGATGCTCACTAGATATCCTTGATTTGTACTCTTTCTCAACATCTTCTGTGCTTTCAACACTGATATGACATGGGGCATGGTTTTGACTTTTGTCCCGAAGAAAGTAAATTCACATTCTCCTGGTTTCTGAAAGAGCACTTCCCTCTCATGACACTTAATCGTAGCGTGATTGCAACTAAGCCAATCCATGCCTAAAATAATATCAAAGTCCCTCATGTCTATTAAGTACAAGTCTGCTTCTAAGTTCTTCCCATCTATTTCAAACTTAACAGCTTTCGACATCAGATTAGTGATTATAGTTTCACCTGAAGGGATACTAACTTCTAAGGCATCATTCACACTTTCACATACATTCCCAATCTTAGCATGAAAACTAGTAGAGATGAAAGAATTCGTAGCACCGGAATCAATCAAAACAATAGCAGGTATATTGAATACTAATAGAATACCTGTCATCACATCTGGATCTTCCTCTGCCTCCTTCTGAGTTAAAGCGAAAACTCGAGCCTTTCCCTTCCTGGCATCTTCCTTACCCTTGAATTCAGGACATTCACCAGCAAAGTGACCGGGTTTCTTACATCTGAAACACATTCCTTTCCCGAGTAAGCACTCTCCATGGTGACGCTTATCACACTTCGGGCATACAGGTTTCTCAGTGCTAGCCTTTTCCTCCATTTTTCCCCATGATTTCCCTTTCTTATTCTGATATCTTCCTTTGCTCATATTCTGATTGTCCCACTTCCTTTTCACTGGTACCTCTGCGGGTTTCTGAGTAGTCTTTTCCAGGTTTAAGCGAGAAGATATAGCTTGTGCTCGCTCAATTGCTTCGGCATAGGTAGTGAGTCCCAAACCTGCCATGATTCCTCCAATTTCTGGGCGTAAGCCCCTTTCAAATCTTCTAGCCTTCTTGATATCTGTGTCAACCAGATGGGTAGCATACCTGGACAACTGGTTGAATTTCGTTTCATATTCCACCACAGACATATTTCCCTGCCTAAGTTCAAGGAACTCTGTTTCTTTCTGATCCCGGAAAGACTGGGGAAAATACCTCTGTATTATTAATTCCTTGAATCCATTCCATGTCAATTCGAGTTGTTGTGCCTCAGTTCTAGTGCGCTGATATGATTCCCACCAATGATCTGCATCCTCTTCAAGTTGGAACACAGCACATGACACTTTCTGAGCGTCCGAACAGGCTATACGTTTAAAGATCCTCTCTAATGCCCTTAGTCATTCCTCTGCAGCTAAAGGTCCTGTTCGACCATTGAATGTTGGTGGTTTATATCGGCGAAATTGTTCCACAACCATGCTTGTGTTATCTGCATTAGCTGGTGGATTATGGGCATTTCGCGGAGCTCTTGGGGCTTGTTGTTGAATGAGCCCCTGGAGAGCATTCACGAGATCCCTTAACGAATTATTTCCCGCATCGCCAGTAGCAGCCTGGCCTGGGGTAGCTTGTCTTGCAGCAGTCCGATTCGCGGGAACTCGATTTGTTCTACGAGACATTTTCCTAAATCACAATAACATTTGTCTCAGCATCCACTAAGTTGTGAAGTTCACAATAGCCATTTAGGAATAATAAAATCTAAAAGGAAAAACACAGTAGAGCTAAAAGCAAATTTTATTATTATCTCAAATTTTCCAAAAGGAAAACAAATAATAAAATTGCAACCAATATCTATAATCCGAAATATGTTCTCCTATTGAATTTTCCACAAATAGTTCTTCACACATCTCTATCTCATACAGTCCTTTTTGACCTATCAATTATGAAGGTAAATTCTATTGAAATGAGTTACTTCATGTTTTAGCCTAATTCCGAGGACTAAATTTATAATTTTCAAATATTTTTTTTTTAAATACTTCACATTACAAGTTCAATTCCCAAACATAATAGCTCATGGAAAATTTTTATAACATGTACTGGATACAAACTTTCAAACATTTCAAACTGCATCAACTATAGCAAAATTTCATTCTCATGTAACTTTCTGTTGTAACAATCAATTTCAGATGCAGTAATATAATATTCATGGTATCCAGCAATTGAAAATTTTCAGACTTCATCAAATAAAATTTTCTAAACATTTTTACCTTTTCGGAGTAGGCGTGGCGCGGCAAGAGCGGGTAGTATTTAAATTAAATATTAAACACTTTATTTTTTGTAAAATTTTCACAAGTCTACAGAAAGGTAAAACTGCGCTCTGATACCACACTGTAACGCCCCAAATTTCACTAATAACTCGAGGCGCTACTTAAATCAAAATAGCCTGTAAATAAATATTTTCAAAAGTCGCCACAATACGAAGGCAAACATATACTTTAAAAATTCATTGCAATTTTACACAAAACGCAGAAACATCACTTCTAAAATCATTTTTCTCATATTCAAGAGTTAATACCAAATGTAATAAGCAAAACCAACATTTGCAAAGATACCAAAATTCGGTATTAAAATGTCAAATGGAAACCAACTATTTAAAATGCTTATTTCAAAAATTGAAATTTAAAAGTTCTATTATTAAATTAGAATTTGCCACGCTCGTTGCCTTGCCCTGCCAAACTCCTTAACCTGAAAGGTTGGAAAATAGTGGGGTGAGCATAACGAATTATACTCAGTGGAGTTACAGCAATCAGTCCAAATTAAATCACAATATGCAATCAAGTGGTGAAAATAATATCAATACAACATACTATAGAATTATGTACTGTGGACATTCCCAAGGACCCAATTTCGATCCCGGACCTATTTACGGTCCCTGACAACATGGCATAAGCTTAGCAAATTTTAGCACTGTGGGCATTCCCAAGGACCCGATTTCGATCCCGGACCTATTTACGGTCCCTGACAACATTTTCATATGTATAAACATCATATCACAATCAAAATCACACATCGAGAATTAACATGGACAAATAACCACAATTGCTTAAAAGTAAACCCCACCTCGAAGTCTTGAAAGTTTTTCTTAGAAATTGAACAATTGAAATGTTACCGTGCTTCACACTTTGCCCGCGAACTCGTCTAGCAAGAACAAAATTAATTTAATTTAAGATATTAAGTTTAATTAAAACTTTAAAAACTTTTAGGGACTAAATTGAAAGGGTATTAAAACTGAATTTAAAAGTTTAAAGGGCTGAAATAACTTTTTTGGAAAATTGTGGACTAATTTTAAAAGTAACTAAAACATAGGGCTGAATTAAAACAATTTGAAAAACTTTGAAATTGAAATAATAAACATTTGAAACTTTGGGCTAAATTGAATAACTTTTAAAAATCTGGGATTTAGGAAATAATTTCTCAAAAATCAATTTATACAAATAACACTATCTTTACTCTCTCTCTCTTTCACACGATTTCACAGGGAGGCTCGAGAGGAGGAGGCGAAACCAGCGACGGGGAGAGTGATGGAAGGGAGTGGTTTTCGGCCAAAAGTCGAAGGCGTCGCCGTCGCGAGGACGCCGGCGGGTGAGGGGTCGATTGGCGGTTGATTGGGTGTCCTTTTGGGCGTCGTCCGAGGCCAAACCGAGGCTAGGAGGCGTGAAATTTCTTGGGTTTTCCGGTAGAAAGTCCGGCCGAACGTGCGTGGGGTCGAGGTAAGTGTATGGGTATTGTGTTTTCTTGATTTTGTGGTTGCTTGGGGTTGATTTTGGATGAGATGGAGGCGGTCGATGGTGTTGTAGGCGGTGGGTTGGTGGCGGCTTGTTGGTGGTTCGATTTCTTGGTGGCGGGTCGACTGGATTGGTGGTTGAATTGTGGGTGAATGAAGGCGGCGGTTTGGTTGAACCTACTTGCAGTGAAAACGGGATGGAATTGGTAGGTTTGAATTCGGTTTTGACATGGGTGACATGGTGATGAATCTTTCAAATTTTTCAGTTGCTAATTGATCAAAATTGAAGGGAGATGGAATGTGGATTCTTACCAATTTCTGTGGTGTTGAGAGGAGGCCGTGTGATTGGAGTTACTGTAGGTGCTGCCAGACGTGATGAAGGTGAATGAATAGTGAATATAGGGCACGTAAATCGAGGTAGTAAATTGGGCCAAGAGTTTGTATTGGAAAACAATTCTTTGGCTAATAGGATTTAATAAAATTGGATTAAAAACTAAAATTTGGAATTAATAAAATAAAATTTGGGCTAAACGAAAATTGGACATTAAATAGAATATCGAACATTAAAATTGAATTCAAATCGATAAGAATTTGATATTTTTTAAAATTGTTCGAAATTGAACTCGATAAATAAATATTGAAATTGTAAGATTAAAATCGTTTTCGAAATCCTTAAATTAATTGTTTTTGCTAGACAATTCGACGAACGTAAAATAAATTCTAAATTCTGACGGAATGTCGTAGCGATATAATTTAAATTATGAAATTTGTATTTTGAAAATTCGGGTCGCTACATCGTCGCCACATGCCCTTCACAAATCTTCCTTTCTCTCCTCCACTGCACTACTTACGTTCCCGTCTGCAACTCCCATCTATTCAAGCCCATTAGGGTCAACCTCCACCACCACTTCTCTTTCATCTTCTTTCGGACTGTTTGGGTCTATAGCTCCTGCCATTTGGACTGTTTGGGTCTATTCAAGCTTGTTGCAGAAAAAAATCAACCATGTGAAATTAGATTTCGAAATCCATAATATAAATAAATTTCAGAATCTACTTCCTTTTATGGGTCTTGAGATTTTGAGTTCGTGAATCTATGTGTACGTTCTATAATTGATTTTAAGTTTTAAATTTGTTTCGATGTGTTGCATCGTCGTTGGATTTGAGATGGAGGGTATGAGAATGACGACAAGTCCACGACCATGTTGTTAGGGGTGGACCCAGACAATTTGAGTTAGAGGATCATAATCAAAATTTATAATGTACATTCTAATTTTAAAAAAACTGAGGGGTCAATTGACCCTAGACCCCCCTCTGTCGGCTAATGTTGTTGGCAGCTTGTGGTGGCGAAGATGGCGGTGCCGAATCTATTTGGGAAGATGATGGTGTCGGATTGTTTGGGACAGGAGGTAGATTTGGGTTGGGTTGGGTTGGGTTGGGTTGGGTTGGATGAGGTGGAAGTGGTTTGGGGAAGATAGTGGTGTCGGATTTGTTTTCATCCATTTGGATTACAGGTACTAATGATACCGTGGGTGCTATAATGTAAAGGTTTTGGTTAAGTTTGCATAAAGTGAAGGGTTTGATACTGCAGTTGCAATCTTCCCTAAAAACTATGGATGTGTACATTTGGTAAACATATTGCTAAGGGTAAGGTTTAAGCACACTTACATATTCAAAAATCAATGTTGACATTTTATGATGAAACTCTTATCGAAGTCTAAAATGTCCAACTAAGTATCATTACCAATTTAAAGCTTAATCGACAATCGGATTTTTAAGATTATCGTTCTCAAACTAATCAACATGTTATTGCAGCATATATTAGAGTCATGTCGTTTGAATGTAAAACCTAAACAATGTGGTTGATATCTAAGTTAGAATTCGAAAATTCATTATCACATATTGACATTACGTATATTTGAACAACCCCCACCTCTTTAAATAATGGATTCAGAGCCCTCGATACAATTAATAATTTCATTCATATATAAGATCCTAACCATTGTTATTCCACAACCAAATTCTATATAACATCTAGCTTTGAATTAAGACATCAAAACAAAGCAAGGAAAGGATACAAGAAAGGAGACTATTAAAAAAAAAAAATTAGGCATTTTTCCTCGGTTTCCATAATATACCACAGGCTCTGACACTCTCAATCTTGAATTCAAGAATTTCTTGGAACCTGCATATAATTTCAAAGAAAATTAATCACTTCTATGAAATCTACAAAATTTTCAGCATAGTTAATATCAAAGTAAATTAAACTATTGAATTGCATGATTTGAGTAATGAAGATCTTATTGCAATGAAATAAAATTAGAAGCGATTAACTGTGCATATAACTTAGTTTAAAAGACTATTAGAGTTAATGAATTAATGTATAAGTGTGCGATCATATGCTGATCAGTCTCACTATATTTGATTCTTAATTAATAACATAAATTGATTTTATGATTTTCATCTTTGAAAAACTGATTATATGAAATCCAAAATATTACATACAAAACATAGATCCGCCGACCTTTCAGTGACGGTGCAGATAAATTTGACTACGTTTTATGGGATACAATTTCCAAAGCAGTTTCCATAATTTGGTATGGAATGCTTACCAGGAAATAGCTTTCACCATGCTGCAAACTCTGCACCAGAAAACCATACTCATTGACTTGAACAGGCACTCCTGACGAATGAAATAAGACAAATTCTTCACCAAACATGGATTTCATGTCCACCGCCCCCCGAGGTATCTCTGTTGGAACTCCATTGATAAACACAGTAATCAATCCTGCACAAATTTCAGATGAAGTAGTACAGGATCCGAGTATCGGGATTACTAATTTATGAAAATTATGCACTGTGACACGAAGCACAATTCACTAATCCAAGTAAGGGAAGACTCTACAAAAGTTCTAACGAAACACAAAAAAATGGCCTAAATATTGTCGTATAATAGTTTATCAAGAAGTTTAGGGTTTGGACTAAAATGAAGAAGAGTGGAAATACAATGAAAACCTATATGAAATCATGAAAAGGGAAATAATTAATTTATGCTTACTGTAAAAATGTCAATAAATAATTAGTTCATGCCTACCAGACTGGTATTGCAAGTTTGAAGTTTCAGCAGGGCAAAATATTGAAGGATTTTGCTCAATTTCCGGGAGGCCCGGATGGCCGCCAGAAAATGAATAGAGATTCTCCGAATTCTCATTGCCGACGAGGCTACAAGATGCAGAACACATAGGGAAACACAGTGAATTTGGTGCAAAACCAGTAGAACTAGAACCGGTATTTTCATACTGAATTGCACCACCAGCACTTGAAGTCTGAGTTTGTTGTTGTTCTCCAGTAAGGCTGGCTTGAATTTGTCGTTGCCTCCTACGAGACCTCGACCGCCGGTTTTGAAACCAGTAGAAGACATTGGCATCACCAACTGAGCCAAATTTCTCGAGCAGTTTTCTTATTCTCACAGTTTCATTCTTTGGAGGATTAACCATCCCACTGTTGAAGATGGATTCAAGTATAAGGATTTGCTCGGGTTTTGGCGTCCAACGGGATCTCACCGGTTCATTTCTCTCAGTTTCAGAGCCATGGTTTGGCTGATGTTCGGTGTCTTGGACTTGATCTTCCATGATTCAGTGAAAGAGAAGGAAAAATAAGGATGAAAATTGAAGGCACGGTCCACTTCAGGGGAGCAAAGTATTTAAAGGCCAAGAGGGAATGTCACTTTGTGAAATTGCACTCTTACCCTTGTTGAACCTCTTCATCTTCAAGTTTAAATGGGATGTAGCTTGCTAACGCTACAATGAATCTATAGTATATTTAGTTATGTAGCCGCGTATAAAGTTATTTTTTAAACCATTTAGGGATGAAGTTATTTCTTAAACGATTTGGCAATTAGATTGAGCATTGATTAACTAATTAATTTAATTAGAAGAGACTCATTTTAACCCTAAGGGGTAACTCAATTGATCAAGTCTTGGGTTTGCTCTCCAATGATCACCAGTCTGAATCCCATTAGGACCACTGAAGTGAGTATCTAGTTGTAAACTTCAGGGCCCTATGAGATTAGTCAAGGTGCACGTAAGTTGATCCGAACATCCACGGTGATAAAAAAAAAAAAAAAAAAAAAAAAAAAAAATAGAAGAGACTCCTTTTTTTCATTTTGATGTTTAGGAAGTTTACTTTCTAAACAATATGTTGGTCAAAATAATTTAAATAAGGTACCTTAACTCGGACATCAAACCTTACTTTCTGTATAACAAAGAGAAAATACTTACTATCGACTAATATCTCTAGAAAACTTGCATGTAATGTAATGCTATCTTCCTTACAACAAGAGGAATTAACTATTAGTACATTTCTTTTCCAATTCACTAGTATCACAATAAAGGGTTTGACAATATCGACTCTATCCATTTATGTAAAAACCATTATGATTCTTACAGACCCTTTTTTTTATTATTATATATAATTTATTATATGCAAGTGTGTATATGGTCACAATGTGGGGAATTGTGTTACCAATAATTAGCCTGCAAGATGGTGCATATTTTCAAAAACTGTCAAAGAAATTAATTGTTTAGTATTTTTGTTATTTTAGTCGGTATTTGACCACATAATTAAAAATTTTAAAAACACAAAGATTAAATAAATTTATTTTATATAATTATCTCATATGATAAATTACAGACACTATATATCATTTCATTTCCATCAAACACATGATACGTAAATTAAAACTTATAAATACGAGTGACATGTAACTTGAATATATATATATATACACACACATACATACGCAACACATTTTCACTCTTATGTGGTACACATTGCAGTAAACTTTTGTGATTCTTAGGCCCCGTTTGATTCATTTTTTCCCGATAAAAATGAAAAATATGACCGTTATCAATCACATCCAGCCACCATTTTTTATTTTCTATCTCTTATGTGGGACCTATACGACTATATTTTTCATTCTCATTCTACAAATAATATAGATCAAAGAATCAATTGAAAAAACAAAACACAAAAGTCCCGATGAAATCCCAATTCCCTTCCACACTGCTGCAGGAAATCAAGAAGAGATAAAACCCTAAATTCAGCATATTGAATTTTCTTGATTTTCTAACATTTTGTGTTTCTGATATAGAAGCCGCCTATGTGTAACTAGTCGTTAAACATGGTTAGTTTCTATTAATTGTGACATCTATTTCATCATGCCATGATAATTTCTAAATAGATAATTGCGTTTGTTAATTTAATTTGAACTTTTCAAGCAAGTTCTTGTGGATGTGAATATATCATTAGTTTTGAATGTGAATCCTCACAAATATATATATGAGTTTGTCATTGTGACTAAATCGCCTCATTTAATCATATAGTGGAACAATGAACATGCTTAGAACATTTTAAGAATACCAGAGATTTTTTATATCAAGATTGGTTAATTGAATAGAAATACATAATAACTTGACAGAGGTTGATAAAAATATCCATGTTTTATACTAAATAGTAAAAAAAGGGAAATAGAAATAAATATTAAACAAAGTTGAGGTTGGAACTTGGGGTATGACTTTGAATCAGAAGAGAGATTTCAAGAAATGAACGATTTAATCACTAAAACTAGACGAATATGCCCCTCATGCATTAGGTGATGCACATAGAAAAGTAGCGATCCTTTAAAAGTATACCGTATTCCATAATCCATCGTCATCATACAAGAATTAATCAAATTATTAAATATATGAGAAATTTATTTATTTATATTTTCTCTCCCCCACACCCTCACCCTTCCCCAAGTTGTGCCCAAACATGTATGCTGTAAAGCCTGTAATCCATCCTCATTTTTTGCTACTTGGAATGTTTTTTTTTCCAGAATCTTAACTTGATTGAAAGACCAATAAATTCTCTATGCTATTCCCTGCAATCTGGGGACATATTTAAATGCCATCCCAGATACAATGTTACCAGAAACACATAAAATTTTGATCTCTTCGACGGTTATAAATGATTTAAAATGACAAAAGTAACTTTAGAAAAAGTTGAAGTTCAAGTGCATGAATGCTGAATATTCTTTAGGTACCCAAAATCTAAGACACCATGCACCTAAGTAGGCTTTTCCGAAAGGATATGTACTAATGCTAAAACACAACTCTTTCTGGCCGCTAAGTTGTAGCCTATTCTGGCTTTTCTTTTGCAAATTCTAGTGTTAAGGAATGGCATATTCCCAACAATTTCTTATCCTAACTATCTGTGTTTGTGCTTTCTATAACTTGATCACAAGTTTTAAGAACCCGTATATAGCTACAATTAAACTATAAAGATATATTTAGTACTGCCTCAAGAAAAAATAAAGATATTAGTACTCGATAAGATTGATGGATATGTTCAATTGCAACCTTATTAATGGATAGCAACCCTAAATTCGTTTTTCGTTTTTCGTTTTTAAGCTCATGTACTCTCGGTGGTCATCTATGAGACGTTTTTTGCTCAATTTTCTTTCTCGCCATATCTTTATACTTCTCTAGTATTAATAACTAGACGGGATAAAGTTCTTCAATTTAAATTTTTACACTAAGAAAGAAAAAATGGTTTTACTTTGTTCAAACCTTAGTCGAATTTTACATAAATACAAATACTTTGATTTTGAGGGGAAATTAAAGTTTTAGGAATAAATTTTTTTTTGAAATAATTTCTTTAATAATGATCGCATAATTCATGTAAAACCTATACTTTTATTGCTATTATATATAACCTTTTTAAAAGATCATTTGCTTTGTAATTCTTAAACTCAAGAATTACACAAATTTCACTTCATTTGTGCCTCAAATATATTAGGTAAAAGAAAATAGGTTTACTTTTATAGCTATTATATAACCCTTTAAAAAGGATCATTTTCTTGGTAATTCTTAAACTCGAGAATTACACAAATATCACTTCACTTGTGCCTCAAATATATTAGGTAAAAGAAAAACCCTTTTTGACATATTGAAACTTGAGGTTCCATCTTAAAACCTTTTTTTTTTTTTTAAAAGGTAACTAAAGCCCTTACATTTGTTATAACTTTAATTTCGTGTTACATTTACCTAAGCCCTCACAAGATGATCGTTTGTTTGATAATGCCCATCTTGAAATCTTATTGATCGTTTGAACTTTAAATGAATCGAATTACTTGTTTGAGTATAGTGATTTCTAACCCTATATTCAAACTAAGGTTTTATCTTAAAAGCTCAAACTAATTAGGAGGAAATCTACAGACATTTTGTATATGACAAAATTGTGGGCGGGGGAGATTGATTGAATGTGAAATTAAGAGGTACAAGAAACTAGGGTTTCGGCATGTGAAGGAATGCATGGAAATCTGGGTAAAGGGAGGAACAATCCAAACTATAGTCAAGAAAATTTATTATTTATGACGTTAAGCAGACATAAAAGCACAGTTCACACCCTGTTGTTGTCATTTTATAATATATTAAATGGAAGGAGAAGACAGGGATAAAGGTTGGCTTAAACTTCGAACACATTTCTCTCCACACTGCAATTTTTTATTTTTTTAATGAAAATGTATAAATGCATGAAAGGTTACTGAGAACTGAGTACAGGCAAGAACCGACTGGATTCAGTTTTCTGTCCCCGTTTGCAGATGCCTTCGTTCATAAGGATTTACAGAACTGATTATTTAAGTGTATTCTGTTTTGGTTGTTTTTGTTTGTTCTTATCAAGGAAAACTTGCAGCTTCAAATTATATAATCATTGTATGATGCATTTTCTTTTTCTAATTTTAACTCTTTTTATATAGAGGAATGACTTCTAAAAAATAAAATGGGTTTTGTTAGGTGTATACATAAGGGTGTCCATAATATGAGTGGGGTGGTGTCTATGCTACAGTATCGTGAATCCCACCTACTCATTATGGATACCCTCATGTGAAATGCTATGTGGCATTTCTCAAAATATAATTATACAAAAGTAACACGACAGCATAACTAAATTAATAATATTTTATTTTGGACCTAGACTAACTCGAATGATGATGAGGGCTCATGAGATTTGAAGCTTATTAGTTTTTCTTTAGCTCGAAGTTCATGGGATATTAATTTTTTGGTATACTTTTAGCTCCCCATCGATTGCTTTGTTAATTTTTTTTTTCTTTGGATAGAGGTCTTGTCGTGTACCCCTCCTAAATTTATATTTTTTTACTTTTTTTTATTATAAATAAACTCTCAACAATTGCCACAGTTTGAAACTTTCAATTGGAGCAAACAAAGTTACAATCAATGTAAAAGTAAAACATTATATGTTCTTAATAACTTAAAAATAACCTTCTTTTTTTTTTAACTTAACCAAACATACGTCAATAAAAGAAAATGAAATTTGTGCCCCCGAGGCACATGACGTATAGTGGCAAATGACAACCTTAGTGATAGCGGCGCCCGTATGGTCATGGGTTCAATTAGTGACTCTGCGTTGCACATCCCGCGATTTACCTCCTCCACAAGATCACAGGGCAAGAATTATGAGGGCGCTCGCGATGGAACGTTACCTTAAAAAAAGAAAATGAAATTTGTCCACAAGGGTTATTAGTCCCATTAAATGTCGAGCACTTGGAAGTCGAAAAGTCTCCTAAGCCATGTAATGTGCCCGAAAAGCTGAACAATAATGTTGGCCGGTGTCCATTAAAAATAAAATACATAAGTTATTTACAATTTTACTTCTGGAGTTAGGCATGTTACCACTTTTGTTCACTTTATAAGGTTTTCTAGAGGCTTTGGACTTTAGCTACAAATGGATAAAGTGACGAAAAAAAGAAGTAAAATATTCGTTTCCCACTCTCGCATTCATTTATTTTAATTTTAATAAGCACCACAAGAAGAGGTGACTATTTTTCTAAGACTAAATGCTTCATTCCCTTTTGAAGGGTAAAGGTTAGACAAGTAGATGATAAACTTATCTATAAAGTAACATGGAAGGCATTTTTTCCATATGTGGAGTTAAATTGCAACGTAGCTATAAAAGTTCTCCAGAAAACTGTTTTATTTGTTTATCGTTAAGCATGTTTAGCTGTCTGTTTTGAAATAGTGTCGTCGTTCAAGTCTGCAATCACAGTATTCTTCCATCTCAAGTGAGGGTTTATCAATAAATTATCAGAGGTACCGTCCTCCTTTGCTAATAAAAAAAAAAATCATTAATCCATGTTGAGGTCCATTAGCATATAGTTCTTAAAGGACAGATGAGTTCAATACAAAAAAGATTGAGTTGAAATAAAAAAGAACAATTGTGTCCTCAGCCGACATAGTTTGAAGTTTGAACCTCTGCAGCTGAGTTGGAGGATCTTTTGGGCCATCATCAGGTGGGTTGTCTCAAGTTCTGTCTGTGCACAGTAAAACAGAAGATTTTGGTTTCTTTCCCCAATACTAAAGTAGTTAGGTGTTTATTTTCATTGTAGTTTAACTAATAGAGTTTAAGAATACTTCAACTCTATGGGACTGAAGAATTTCTAATATGATGCAGAGCGAGAGAGGAATTAGCAATAAGAAATAATACAATCAAATACCTATTGATTCTTCATAAAGAATAATGAATACTTGATAATAAATACTTGTTGATTCGTGTACGAATGTCGAAAATTAATATTTCTTAATCATCACACTTCATTTATGTCGAAATTGAATAACAAATTAAGAAAATCTAGATAAAAAGAAGGCGGAATCAATGAAATCTTGCTTGGTTTTCCCTCGGAACTTGAGTAAGGAGTAGATGGATTTATTGATTTTATACACAAATACCGACTCAAATCTAAAGAATTGGAAAATTTCTAAGTTCTATAACTAGCTTTTTAATATAAAAGAGATTTAATTATTAGTGGTAAATATTAGAAAATCCTATGATATAAGGACAAAAACGCCTTTGAAAAAGGAAATTGAAACACAAATAAATAAAGACGTTTTTGTATTGCATCATTACCTAACAATGATGAAATTTGCGTCCAAAAATTTAAATTCTACATCTACTACAAGAATTTCAAACACTTATTCAAGTTTTAAAATATTGATATTTCGTTGTTATTTTGATAAATTATAGCCTAATTTAGTGTCTATTTTGTTAATTAGGAGAAACTCGGTGATTGGACGTGAAATTCAAAGTTCGGAGACTAAATTGTAACTTTTAAATAGTTTATTGAAGATTTTCTAGGTTCAATTGGATGTAATTGGAAGTTGAAAGATCGAATTTGCAACAAAAAAATTACTCAAAATAGATCGAGAATAAAATTTGGGGATTGAAGTGCACATATACAAAAAGCTGGACTCGCCAGCGTAAAGAATTTATATGGCACACACGTTGTTGGTTTCAAGATCGAAGATAACAAACGATTTACAAAAACATACACAAAGAACAGTAAACAACACCAAAAAATATCGCTCTTAGGCCCGGATGTTCACCCACAAATGACTACTCACCACATTGAGCATCTACTAAATAGAATCTGCTCGAATCCATTAAGAATCACCAAGAACTGATACAAATGTACAAACGAACATCAAAGTTCTTCGTTTGGGTTTTCTCTCTGCCTCTCTAAGTAAGATAATCACACTCGATGAATCATTTACAATACAGTACACTCAGTACAGGGAGAAATCACAAAGATTACAGAAATAATCTCACGAATCACACAGAAGAGAAACAGTCGAGAGAAAACCCTAGAAAATACATTGAACTGTCTTTCGAAGGGTCTAAAGAATCCTTTTATAGTCCAACCAAATATCAGGATCTAACGACCATTACAATGCCAAGTGTAGGATCAACAATCAATTCCAGAATCAGGCAAACACGTGTTTTCACAAAACACGCTAATGATCAAGTGTAGTAATCCAGCGACCCAACACACCAAAGCCCACTTAGTAAACAAGATGAACCCAAAATAGAATAGAGAGGTAGCCCATTTAACACACGTGCCCATACATAACGGTGCACATGCGCGCCACTGTGGTGAAGAACTCGAGAGCAATTTTGTACCACGATATACACGCAATAAAGATCTTGTAGGCCAAATCTGGACGCCGTGATAGTTTTTCTATTTTGCTTCAAACTTTATTGGGAACCAATTTTTGCACAATTTTTGACCAATTTTCAACCTCTATAAATATTGAACATGGCCACATCAATGAAAAAACAACATACTCCGAAATTCATAATTTATCACATTAAAGAGAGGTCTAAATCAACACACTTTTGGGCAAATCAAGAGGCAACGAAGGGAAGGCGTAACTGAAATTCTTCAAGAAATCATTGAAGAGATTCAATATTTCAATATTCATCCACTTCCTCTTCAATTAATTTTAGTTCAGGTAATGTTTTACACATTAATTATGATTTCTTATAATTTTGTAATGTTAGGATAATATTTTAATTACTAAGACATTGATGAACCCTTATTATGAAGTTTTTAGTATAAATTCAATAATTAGATACCCAATACGTGTTTATGCTTGGATGGTTGTTATAGGATTTAATGATTTTTCAATTACTTGATCGCCACGTTTTTAATGGATGCTTTCATGTTTGCATCTTTCATAGAAATGTAGGAAGGTCACATGAGATAATATATTTAATTGACATTGAAAGATGCTTTTATTTAATTTAAGAACATTAATCAACAAAAATGTGTACATATTGTCACGTTATTGATTTGCATTGAAACGAATTAATAAGGCTGATTTAATGTCTTAGTAATATCACATCGAAATTTACGAAAGCTTTAATGTGTACATATTGTCACGTTAGTTTAATCAGTTAATTTAGCATAAATTTTTCAACAAAAATTTCTATTCAATTAAAGTTAATATAAATTGATACTAGATTTAATATAAACTGATACTAGATTAAGTACGTAATTCTTGTAGGACGAATACTTTATTCATCACTTTATTACTTGTTCGTGATACCATATAGTTGCGGGGAAAATCAAACGACCACTGGACTTCAGCATAATTTTTTTCTTTTTACATTTCACTTTGCATCTAGCCGAGGCCTGCCCTCCCCTATATCCGCCCTTGGGACTAGCCATTATTTTTTGTCAAGATCATAGATAAAATGGACAAACAAACGAAACTCATAATTTTTTTTTCCAAACTTAAATAAAGATTCCAAGTACTACATATTTGAATATAATAATTTCCACGTGTCTACGAATGTTTTAAATGATCAAACTATTCCAGGACTCGGAGTAGGTGGATCATGGTCATGGTTTGCTCCAGTTCCTGAATAGTCTGAAATTTCCATGTCCATTCTTGGCTCCTATAATTAAGATTCAAGAAAACATCTCATCAAGAAAACTGTACCAAAAAAAGAAAAAGAAAAAAAAAGAGACTGCTAAATCAGTTCAAGAATGTATGAATAGTCTGAGAGAGTACCTGATTATGAAAATTATGAACTGATAACTCATCTTTTACTTCTTTGAGGCACCCTGTTAGTCACAAAGGTCATTACTCTAAGTGATTTTCCCTTTTTTTCTTTACTTGATCTCGATATTGTGGGTTTGACGCTTACAGAATTTTGCCCTTGTTTGAGCCTCATTCTTGTAAAAAAAAAAAAGCATTTTTGAATATATATTGATGGAAAATGTGTGATTAAAAAATAAAGAAAAATTTTGGATTTACGTGTAATATTTTATTGAAGAATGTATAGTTGGAATGAAGTTAAATCACCGTCGAAAAATGTATATTGATGGAAAAGAAATGGGGCTCAAACAAGGGCTTTATCAACCAAGAAAAATGCAAAGAAACCAAAGGAACGTAAAGTCGGACCACCAAAATAAAAGAGCATAGCAAACAGTATAATATAGAGTTGTTCCTAGTTTAAGTGACAATATACAGTTTTGTTAAGCCTTACTTGATGTTGGAACTGCAGCTGAGAAGACCAAAAAGATTAAGAGGAGCAGCGCCGCAAGGTCGGAAGTCTTCAAAACCACCATAGTTTCCCCATCCAATGGCTGAGGTTGATGAAGTAAATAGAGCTGAGACAAACAAACTCAGCCGTGGAGATTAAATAGAGCATAAGACAATGAAATAACAATTATTTTTCAACAAATTTAAAGCCGATTATATGGAACTATTTTTTGTCACGCTGATAATCATCAAATATTAAAGTATTTTAATGTGAACATATGAATATGAAGACGGCATTTTGACAGTGAGCAGAACAAGACACGGGTTGCAGGCAGGTCACGAGATGTCACCAGATTTAGAAAGTCAATTCTAATCATAAGGGTTCCAATAAACAATCAACAAAAATAATTATAGACTTGACTGATTACTTCATCTAAGTTCAAGAATGGTTTTTTTTTTTTTTTTTTTTTTCCCTTCCTTTCTCTCTTTTTTTTTTTTTTTTTTATTTAATCCACAATCGAGTTATAATGATTTCTTTCATGAAAATTTGACTTTTTAAACGATAAAGCAGAAGATTTTTGACCTAAAAGTAACTTATACAACCAATTTTAGCCCTGTTTAGTAGTATTTTTGGGAAGAAAATATATTTTTGAATAGTTGATTGATGAAAAATATGTGGTTAAAAATTAAGGAAAATTTTTTGGTTTGCATGTAATATTATTTTATTGCAAAATGTGTGATTGAACAGAAGAGATGGAAAAATGCATTTTAAAAAAATAGCTACCCAACAAGAGCTTAGAGTAGGATTTCATTTCTATAGTTTGTAAAGTTTTAAGATATGTGTCATATTGTGGCACATATGTCTAGGTAAAAAGAAATTAAAATAAATTTTTTAGTAAATTTTGATAAAAGTTAATCAAATGTATTCTTAAAAAATTGTGGAACCCCTAAAATGTGGTTAAAATAAATTATTGACTTTGATTTATATTAAAATTAAAATTTTAATCTGTACCAAACAATGGTTAAGAGAAACTAAAACTTTTGTTCATATATCTTCAATTCTACGTACCAAACATGGCATATAAGGCAAAACTAATGTCAAAAGTAGCATTTCGGGAAGGGGGTTCAAAGTGCTGTTTCAGCCCGGCCCATGATTGAGGTCTTGGGCTGTAACTGGTTAAAGCCCAGTCCATTAACAATAATGGCCAGATCCCAGCCTAGCAAGTCCCATTTCACAACTCCAATTGTGATGTCTAAAACAAACTTTCAAAGCCAGATGATAATGACACTAAAGAAACAAATTACACTCCTTTTACTTAAGCTGCAGTCTCCTCGTCTTTACAAATGCCTCAGTAGACAAAAACAAAAAATTGAATAGTGTTAAAATATAAGAATATAAAAAATATATACAACATATATAAACTATTCATAAGACGTTATAATCATAATCGTCGTAATAATTATATACTTCATTCTCATCGTAGTTGTCCTCTTGTTCGAGATCTCTTTCTCTATCTTGTACGTGTTTGTCGTCGCTATAAGAGTCTGGATGAGTTCGACTTTTCTTGACGTCCTCTGAAATTGCCTGTTGAAACAAACAGGAGAAAACAAAACTCATTGATAGACATGTTAAAAAGATATTTTTAGTCCCAATCGAGAACAATTAACATAACAACAACTTAAGGAAACTCGAGAGATTAAGTGAATGAGGTTCTTATGATTGAAGAAAGAACTGGATGTATATAAATTACAGAGTCGAAAATCTACCTAGACAGCTCCTAGCAATAGGCTACTTAATCTTGAAATATAATAGGCTCTATTGATAGTTCTGAGAAAGAATTAACACATACTTTAAACATTACTGGTTTTTGTCAACATTTCAAAATTTTCCGTCCCCTTTGAGAATTTTTTTAAAATATCGATTTGCCTTTTTCCTTTTACTTTTCTTTGTCCATTCTCAGTCTTTCTAATCCAAGAACTCGACATAATTTTGACTGAGTTCCGAACTTCTTAGAGAGCTAATGGGTTGTATCAAATCACTAATATTAGCCCCTTTTTCATGTAAATTGTAGTGCAAAGCTAACATCAACCTTCTATAAACTTTGAGTCTCAAGCGCACTGGTATAACATGGTTATGTAATCGCATTATGTACGGAGTTAAAGTAAATATAGGTGGTATTTATCCAAACAAAGCATCTATCAACACATCAGGAGTTAAAATCACTATGCTTTCTTTGAGCACGTCCAATTTCTAGCCAAACTGCCTAAATTTGGAAGCAAATACACGCATGACGCAACAGAACATCCACAAGTTATTTGCACTTTCATGGTGCTCCAAGAAGTTTATAAAACAAAAAATACAAAATAAGCCCAAACACAAAAGGAAAAGGAAAAAGCAGTTAAAATGTCGGGCATGCATTTCCTGTTCTTCACTGCTATCAAGAACTAAACCAACTCAAGTCTATCAGTTATTGTGACATGAACTGTGATTGTGAATAAACATAGCACCAGAATCAGCCAAAAAAGAAAGAAAAGAACCACTTACAGATTCATCAAAAAGTTTGTCCAGTACATCATAGTTGATTTTAGAACTCAGCCTCTGCATCAAAATGATTTTAATCTATTTATCAACGAAAGGTCCAAAAGTATTGATAAAATGGATGGCACAAATAATTTGTCTGAGTATATTATACTACTATCATAGAGATGAATCTCGAACGGTGGGGAACATCATGTGGTTCAATATATAGCTTTTCTTTTTCTTTTCCTTCACACACACACACACACACATATATAAATATATAACGGATGGCACAAATAATTTGTCTGAGTACATTATACTATCATAAAGATGAATCTCGAACAGTGGGGAACATCATGTGGTTCACTATATAGCTTTTCTTTTCCTTTCCCTTCATATATATATAATGCCTAAACCATTTATTGCAAGAACTGTTTTCCGTTGCAGTTATTACCTTTTTAGTTAGCATTCGTCTAGTGGCTTCTGCAGCAGTTTGTGCAGGAACTGAATTTTTTAATTCCGTAGCTCGCTTCTGTTGCCTTTCCTGTAGACCATAGTCCGTCCAACAACATATAAGAATACAAGTTCAGCGGTTCTAGAGAAACCCACTATTAGTGAACGACTCTTTAAACGATTATCAGAAGAGGTTAACGGCACGAATCAGAGAGAGAAGGAGAACACAGAGCTAGGTTAGTTTTATCTATCCATATAGCGTACATTTATTTAAGCAATTATCAAATATTAATAATCACTGATCTTTAGAACACAAGGGATGCTGAACCAAATTCTTTAGAAAATTATTTTTTCCAAATCGTCAAATGAAGTTCACTGACAAATTTGAAACAATACACTATAAAAAATATCCAGAAGGGCTACTTTATTTAAGAAGTCTATTAGAATTAGATACATAAATGATTTGGACTTCCATATTTTAGCTTCCCAACTGAATAGCTGCTCGACAACAGTTAGAGATTTAACAAGCAAGATTATAAATGCAGAAAAGGAAATATATAATTTGAATAGCTCCCAAAAGGTCTTGTCGAGATAAAAGGATTAATGGTCAAAGGGGCAAGTTGCAAGCACCAGATCTTTAGTAATTAACCCACACCCCCTTTGGTCACCCCAGGGGTATACCATTTTTCTAAACACATTGCTTCGTTGCTCCGTGGCGAAAGCATATAGAAGTAATCAAACTTCTAAGAAAATACTTACAACAGTTTAAAAACTTGCACAAATTTTCCAAAATAATCATCAAAAGGGAATACGTAACTTGATGAAATAATTGGAGAATCAACAAATGTTAGGGTCAGGATACCACCTTCTTTGACTTCGCCACCGCTGCCGCAGCAGCAGCTGCAAGCTTCTGTGCATCCTCTGGGCAGTTCTGGAAATTGGCCTCATAAGCTTTCTTTGCAGCTAATGCCGCTGCCTCTTTTAAAGCCTGTTCCTGAGAAATATTAAAGGAGAAATCATAATCTCGACTATAAAAACAATGACATCATAACTGAATGTAGCATGTTGCGTATAAAGTGAATCAAATAGAAAAAATCAGAATACCTCAAGATATTCTTTGTTCATTTCCTCCCAAATAATCTTCTTGTAGCGCTTCTCCTCCTCATTGTGAAGGTAGCCATCAACCTGACAACATTGTTGTTTCAGTTTAACAGTCATAACAAAGTCAATGAATAAAAAAGTAAGTCGTTTAACTAAGATATGCTTGGAATATAAACAAGTTCAAAATAGCATATAGAAACATATCAGCAATGAAGAAAATTCAGATCACACATTTTCAAACTTATGATTGGAGATGCAATTACAGTGAAGAAAACATATCATGCCTTCAAGATTCTGAGCATAAATTAAATAATATAGGATTAAAAAATATTAGACATAATCTAATAGCCTTCATAATATGAATTGCTACATGGACATACATTAGAACAATTGCCAAACTTAAGTGGATTTATGGGATGGACCACAAAGGTAACTGTATATTAACAAAATCAAAGACATTTATTTGATGAAATATAAGCATTAGAATTCACCAGTATTTACTTTTATTCCCTTTAAGCCGATGCTATCAAGAACAAAGAAAAGAGAAATAGTCAAGTGACAACACCTGACATGCAATGATATTCCATTCAAAGCAAGCATGGAAAACTTACAAACCTCTAAATCATCAATGTCAGATAAGCTCTCTGATTCTTCAGCTGCTGTATCAACTCCGTCTATTTTATCATTAGCTGAATCGTCGATTTTATGGTGTGCAGCAGCACCTGGGACAATACAGTAAAGTGAAAATTTCCCAAAACTAAATGCAGACGAGGAATTAAAAATCTGTCACGTATTAAAAAATTACATGGTAGGATACCTGCTGATTCAGACTCCACAGCCTGCTGATTTTCATCTTCACTTGTACGCTTGATGTAGCCTTCTTTGTTGAACTAATGAGTTACAAAAGAAAAAAATAATAATTTAAGACTAAAAAGTAGTTAATTCTTTGCAGCAAAGAAGACCGAAAGCGAAAAAAATGCCTAAAAGGAAGTTAGAAAAGTGAGATCTGTGATTTGGCGGGTTCTGAATACAAAAACTGATTCAATAGGTCAGTTTTCTTCCCAAAAAAAAAATTATTAATGCTAAAATCTTAATACAATAAAATATCATGCCATTAGCGTAATTGGATCTAAATTATGTGGTCCAAAAGATATAAACATAAATAACAAAATTAGAAGACCATATGTATATTAATGCTGTAATATTAGTATGAGAAGACTTAACTTCTTGTGTAATCCTCCATCCATCTTAAATTGAATGCAATGATTTGACTTGTCACGATTGTATAGGAGAGAGTTGAAGAATCACAAAATGGTTTTATTTTATTAAATAGCTTGAGAAATAACAAAATATGGAAAAGTTTCATTTACAGAAGTGAAGATATTGAGACATCACAAAGAGGAAAGAAAATCAAAACATTCAATTTAGGGACATCTGGAGTAACTGAGTGAGAAATATAGAATATTCGGAAGAAAGGAAGCACAACTTTTTGCTGGCATACAAACACAAAAGGCACAATAAATATTGTGATTCACTGATTCTAGGTTATCTTCCATCAACCTTATATCTTTTCAAAATGATTCAAAATTCTTTCACCAAGTCATCAACCTTGCTGTTATCAACCAAAAGACATAGAATCAAACGTTTACAAACTAAGAAATAGAGAGAGAGAAGAAGAAGAGAGGTCCACTACTGAGAATTTGCCTAGACAGAGCTAGATTACGTCAGGGGCAGAGAGAATTTCTAGATGTGAGAGTGAGAGAGAGAGAGAGAGTCAGAAAGTACATTTAAACATTTACTCTTGTTTTCTGTTGGGCTAGGCGATGTGGGGCAACTTGGATTCTCAGTGCTATCAGCAGCAGCTTCCGTTGCCATAATTCTTTTCTTCTCTGCACGTTGGAAAGCTGGAGGCTCTGATCCACCATCAAGGCCTCCAGAAAGTTTTATGAACTGCAACATGTACAATCACTGTTATCCCCCATATTGTTTGAGAAATATGAGGTGAGGGAATCAGGAGATACCTCACTGTAGCAACTTTCACAAAGACCATGAGCAAATGGAGGTTTCCCAGTGCCTTTATGTTCACAGAGCAATTCAGTGGTCCCTGATGTGTTTAACCCACTATACGCTGCTTTCGTAAACCCTTCTTCTTTTTGAAGCTCCTCAGCTTTCAAGTTGAACTCCTCGATCTAGTTCATGTTAACATTTATTTATAAACTTACCACACATAAATAAAATATCACAGTATTTGATAAATGTCTCCATCGCCAATAAAACTAGAGACGGACAAGGATGATATATGAATAATTTTTCATCAAATGCCAAAATAGTAGTGTGAAACACATACGTATTAAATAATGTGTTTACGAATACAAATGAATCCACCTATGGGGAATGGAATCACCCAATTATGAACGTTATTGGGCTTCAAATTTTGCAAAGTATACCTACACAGAAGCATACAGAGAGATGAAAACTACACATCTAGGAGAAAAGTTTGAATATACCCAGTAGTTAAGACTGTGTCTATAACATACATCCAACTAGTCAACTCTGGTTGAAATACTTAATTCCACCCAATTTCAAATTTTGTAATCATACGCATTATATATGCTGGAATTGTGGATACTACTTTTGAAGAAGACATACCGTCAAACCTCCTGACTCCGTATTCTCAAATTCAATCAACCGCTTGGTTAATGTTGCTTCACAAATATGCACAACCTTAATCTGACAAAAATTTGATAATTGCCATCAATAAAACAACATAAGAATAAGTAAAAATGACAGAAGTTCTACAACAAAATACCAATAAATATTATGAATCTAAGCGTGTGAAAGCTATGTATAAATGCCAAGGAAGGTCGGTCAATGATGTATACATGCATAACTAGTGCTTTGGCATCGACTTAGACTTTGTTTGACACTCCAATAAGGCCTTTGATTTCCATTTGTGACCTTCCACAGGTTATTAATAATGAAATATTTTCAATTTTGACTTCCTGTATAAAAAAATGTATCTCTTGTGCAACTGTTTAGAGCACAGTTATCCAGCCTGGACATAGCATGGTTCATCGTTAGTGGTTCAACCTACAGGTCACTACTAGACGCAAACCTAAATAAAAATATATTTAAAATAATATAATTAATAACTCTACGTTCAAAAATCAAGGCATGCCATAAGTTAAAAATGTACGGCTTAAAATCTCTAAATCATATAATTGACTTTTTTAAATATAAAATAAGCTTATAAATAACTATGCTTTGACTATAATAATCCAATAGGAAAAATATTTCCAAATAAATTATTGTTATGTACTTATTATTGATTTTAGTTATTTCGAAGGTTCAATTCCTGACACTAGGGCTTTGGAACTCTAAATTTTACCCAAAAATCGTTTTTGAGTGTGCTTCTAAGGACCAGCCCGGTTTACCCGTCTCAACTGGATTTTGATGGGTTCTTTGGTAAACCGGTCTATAGGCACCAACTGAACCAGTCTATAGGTTAGTTCACTAGTTTTAAGTACGAACTGACCGGTTTGAACTGGGTTTTTAAACTATGGTTTTGAAACTTGGTTGCTGCCCAAACACTTCCCTCAAAGTTTGTTTAAATTGTAGAAAATTTGCTACTTTTCAAGACCATAATAGGGAAGTATAAAAAATATACACAAAAAGCCTTAAGGGTGGAAGACTTGTGTCAGTGTGTTAATAGAAAAATATGAAACCAACATACAAACAGTAACTCGAGAAATTTACAAGGAACTAAGGTGCACCTAATGCAATTATATACCACCTGGCATTTTGCTGACACCAACAACTTCAAGTAACTCTCAGGTTCCAACATTAACAAATAAATCTCATAATCAATAACTAGATTACTCCCCAACGCACTGCGAAACAATTTATTAAGAGTAGAAAATTCAAAAAGGCAAAAGGCATTGACAGGTTGATGCAGCAACAGTCTATTTTTATATAGTTGTGTCAAACTTCACTTACAACGTCTGACTTTGAACACTTGAGACCATGTGAGAGAGCAGATATGTATAGTGCAGCTCCACATAACCCACTTGGTTTTCTCCCAGTCTGCAAGCAATTTACTTATTAGTACCAGACGAAGAGACATTTGCATCGTAACCAACAAGGACTAATTGCAAACTCAACTAAGATATAATCATGATATCAAACCTGCATCCAGTCTCGCTTCATGCTGGCAACAATGTGAAGTGCAGTTCTTGAAACGTTTGGTTTTCTTCCACCAAATAGACCTATGATGATTATTTCCAATAATGCTTATTGGCATGTGACATAAAATAAATAAATACTCATTACACAAGCAATACAATGCAGAACACTAATAATATTTAAGAATAGAAGAAAGCATCACAGAAGAATGGAAGGACCAGAAGAGAAGAAATCCAAAGAGCTTAACTGATTAAGGAATAATTGGCCTAAAAGGACATGTTTGATCCATTTCAAATTCAACCCTTTATTAGTTTTAAGTCAAACAAATTCTTAATTAAACGTTTAGACGTGATTAATTTCTACTAATGAAGTGGACTTACATCTCTTTTTCATTGTTCATTCAAAAGTTTTTATGTCTTTACATGCCCTTTGAGATTCAATAGCCGATACTTAGATCCAGCTCTACACAAACTTTTCGTATTCGCCTCAACATCGCCACTTGTCCGACTCTTGACAATCAGTTTTGGATATCAACAAACATCCACAGAAGGTAATTTTCTAAAATATTAATTATTTAGCCCTTGTTTGAGCCCATTTTTCAATAACACATTTTTCTCCAAATTCATTTTCAACCACACATTCTCTTAATAAAATAAGCTTACACGTAAACCTAAAAAAAATTCCTATTTCTTAATCACACATTCTCCAAATAATCACTATTCCAAAATCTTTGAAAGTGATGGGTAGTTAGTAACTTCTGAAATCCATTTTTTTGAAATACATTATTCAAACGAAATATACATGATCCTATCTAATAGTCCAAACTTTTAGATTAAGAGGTTCAATATGGTATGAGAGTAGAGCAAGCAAAGATCTGAGTTCAAGTCTCATTGTCGCTCTTTATAAAAATATGCACAAGTTAAGCTTTAATAGGAAAATAAAACCCACATACACGTGAAGGGAATGTTGAAGACGAGATTTATATGATATACATGTGGTCATATCTAATAACTTAAGTTTTTAGATCAAGTTATTTTACATGATATCAAACAATCAAAAGTTTTGGATTAAAATCTCGCAACCACCCATTTTTATAGGCTTTGATGGGAAAAATATGAACCCCCTACACATGATGGGGCATGTTGAAGATAATATTTAAATGATATACATGTGACCCTATCTAACAATTGAAGCTTTTAGATCAACAATTTCAACACATCTTGGAATTCAACTCAACTGATAGTCTTTGACATTTTTTGCATTGTATAGTGCGTATTTTTAAGTTATATATTTGTCTTTGATGGTGTGCCTGACTTGAGTATGGATCAACTGTTATTATACATGTCAATTCAATTTAACCAAGAATCAAAAGAATTGAACAAATAATTAAAACAAAAGAGTTCATAAGCTAATACAGTGAAAATGATTAGAACATCTACTTACGATCGGTAAACCTATGAATGAAAAGGCTAGGATCCACAGGTTTTTGAACAACCGGATGCTCTTCGAGGCTTAGAAGTTTGCAAAGCTGCAAAAATACCGCACCTAGCACATAACTGTGATCGGTACAAAAAAGATAAACACAATAAATTTTCACAGTGCCATGAAAGTTGCTATATTTGACAGCATTTCAAAAATTTGGTATACTTCAATCACCGCTCAATGCTATGGCCTAGATGCAATCAGACCTACCTAAATGGTACATCGGTTTCAATCATCTGTGAAACTTTATTTCCTTAGATTCCTTCAATTCCCTTAAATTGGGGTTCAATTTATTATTTTCACTTTAAATCTACCCATACATTTCTAGCGATTGTGTTCATTGTCATCCTTCACATATTATCCACGGGTTTAAACATTGATAGTAACCCAACTTAAAGGATTGTTCCACTTTGGCAATCAAACTTTTTATTCTTCCAGTCACTCAACTTTCATTTTGTTTCAATGTAGATACGTCATGTACTTCCATATGCTAAATTAATAGAACAGAAAATTGTAAGTACATTGTTTTTTTTTCCGTCCAGCTGGACAAAAACACACCTTGTTGAACTACTTTTACTTTAAAAATGCTCTTTTCCAAAGTACCCAATAAATAAAAGAAAAAAAAAGAGCCACCCTCCCCCCACCACTACTGCCGCCGCCATAGAAAACTGAAGTAGACAGAGTACCTAAATTTACATAAAAGTTAAGTGACTAATTGGGAAAAAAAAAATGTTTGATGACCAAAGTGAACAACTCTATAACTTGGGTGACTAACTGTGTCCCCATTATCCACACTATGGGTGGTACACAGATCAGCTGGTTCAAGACTATTTGCACTTCATCGGAGTTTCTTCTCTGAAAAAGTAAATATTGTAGTAATTAACATCATCTAAATGGTTTGTCCAAGTTTTCTTTGTCTTTCTTCTTGACTCAAATAGTGTTTTATGTATCACAAGCTGCGAGTGTACATATCTTTGCTTTCATTCAGGTGTTTTAAGAAGATATGTGGATGTTGTAGAATGCAAATGCACATGCCTGGTCCAACATACATGTATAGAGTAATAGACATAATTCCTACTGAAGAATGTAATAGGCATAAGCCCTACTAAAGAAAAACCTACTAGCTTTACATGCAGGTCTCATTTCACTTTGCCAACATTCCAAGAGAGGTAAGGTAAATATCACCTTAAACATATTTATAACCCTTGAATTAACTTGTTAAAAATAAAAATTAAAGCACCAATATTTTTACAGCTTACGGTCCAAATACTGTGATTGTTCAAATAGAAATCTCACGCACACATTTATCCTCAAATGTTCTGAAAAATCAATAAGAAGGTATGGCTTTTTATTCTCCCTGCAAAAGAAAGAAAAAATAAATAGAATTTAGCTTGGCAGTAATATAATATCTTTGTAGATCAAATATATGCCAGTACATTTAAATTAAATGGCATTTCAACTACACTTTCCTTTGTCACAATACGCAAGGATATAATTCACAGAAGATAAGTGCATAAATATAGATTGCAATAGAAAATGCTTATTAATACTAAAGGCTGAACCAGCAATTATATTGTCAGCTATCATTTGTGATTATTACTCTCAAATATCAAACATAATTACATACATATCTTGGTAAGTTGACAAAAATCAAAGTTGTAGATGCAGATAGTGATGACTGCCACAAGTCATAGGACAAAAGGAGAAAGGTAATATTCTTACTTGTCAAAACATATCAAGCAGCATATCCTTGAGAAAGCCAATAACACTAATCCATTTAAAAGAGTAGCTTGAAATGTGTAAAATAGTTTAGTCTAGTCGAAGTGTCCCACAGAATAGTTCATTCGTAAAGCTAAAGGAACCTACATAAGTTATGACCTATTGACAGTAAAATAATTAAAAAGTTTAATTAGGAACATTTATCATTGAATCATTGCTTTCTTGAGGCATCCATTTTTCTGGTTCCCCTTGAATATATTGTTAAACTCATTACTGACCAACCCAAATACTTAGTTAAAATGAGACAAGTATTAAAAAATATACTCATCGAAAAGAGAAAAGCCCAATTATAAAATTCAACACTGTAGCTAAGACCCCAGGCATTTAGTGCCCTTTTCCACTAAGATTCCACAAAATGATATACCATATAATTGAAAACAGTCATGTATAAACATATGGTTATAAACATACAGAGAACCAAACTTTTGTAACGTATTCCTCACCTACATGCAATGTAAAGACAAGAAGCCTCCACTTGCTCTTTTCTTCGCCCCCTTGTGAAATTGCGTTCAACTGCTATCTGCAAAAGCAACATTAATTTACAGATTACTGTTTTGATCGATAGAAAATTCAAAAAACAAATTTCAATGTGCAAAAAAGCCATACCCTATAGAAGGCTAAAGCTGGCCGAGCTATAGAATCACCACCATCTATTCCCAGGGCATATATCAAACTTTCTATGCCATTATATGCTGAAAATACCAAGGAAACTAACATAAATACAAAAACCTATAGAGGTCATATGGACCAAATCTAACAGCCATGAATACTAGCAGCTTACACTGATATAGTGAAAGTAAGTATTGAACACGTGTTCATGTTTTAGCTTTTCATTCTCAGTAATGAATGTGTAAGAGAACTTTAGATTCTCATGACGTTGCAGTCAAGCATGCTTCTAATCAATTAGCAGACAGCTTACAGGTGATTTATCTTACAAGGATTACTAGTCACTTACCATTTATTTCATTTTTTTTCACTATTCCAATCCATAAGTAATAGTTCTACATTGGATGAAACAGTACTGCTAAATTTATCTGGGACTATAGAGGATCAAAAATTCTATTGCCGTGTATCATAATATCCAAAGTTCATCCCACATACATAATGCCGTACAATTAATGTCAAACATTCTTAAATACTTTTTGAAGATATGATTAGTTTTATTATTATCACTTAAAATAATAGCTTATGTGTATTCAAATTTGAGCTTGGAAAAGTTACTTTGAGAATGCCAATAGCAGTTCAAATTTATATCAAATGTCCCATAAAAGGCTTTGGTGGTATAGAGCTGCCTAGATAATCAGCAAGTAAACCAAATGCCGTTTTAGACAAAAATAATGTTATGCTATAAATGATGTTAGGAAGATTGGAACAAGGTGATAATAAGATGAAAGATTGTTTCCTGTAAGTGGAGAATTCACCTACCTTCGTTCAGAATCCTTTCACGAGAAAGTGAATAATCACTTTGGATGGTCTTCACATAATTTCCTGACAATTGGCTCTAAAATAAATTTCAATTAGTCATTGTAGCATAGAGATGTGCAGTACAATGTAAGTATAACTACATTATGAGTTAAATAAACATTATTGCTCAAATCAAAGGGCATCTCTAGCTGCTTCTGGATTACCATTTCTTCATTTAACGTGTCAACAGAAATAAATTTAAAATACGTGTTTGTGACCTAAAACGATAAAAAGTCAGAAAGTGAAGGAGATGCATAGCTTGAAGAATACATCACCTAATGTTCCACAACAATCACAGAACCAAAAATAATATAGTAGACAAACTGCAAAAATATGCAAATTTCTCTACACTAAGAAGGCTTCTGACTATCGTTGCTCTCATAGTATTTAGATCAGGCTTCAGAGTATTTCTTAACTAATCTTAAGAAAGAACAGAACTAATTTTAATAAGTAATCACACTGAACAGCATTCATGTCTCTGACCATAAGCTAATCACTGCACTACCCACAGAACACAAAACCTAGTTATCAATGCCAAGAACATTCCGAACCACTAACCTGTCCACCTGCATTTTTAACAAATGTGGGTTCATTTGAGAAGTTGTCCTCATCAAGAACTCTCCCGCAAAGTGAACAACATCTGGATCACACAACACAAAAAAAAAAAAAATTAATAATAATAATAATAATAAAAAAATTCCTATAAATTAGGCTAACTCCATAGTTCATAACTCTTTTAGCCTCCATTTGGCAAATTTATAAAAGATTTATAAAGAGGAATACTAGTTGGCCCCACAAATTTTATAGATAATTATGAGTAGTAGTTATATGTGTCGTTGAAATCAATGTTTAAGTTTGATTCAATTTATAAACTAATTATAAATTTGTATCCAGACGGAGGCTTAATTGTACATAGTTCTCCTATATCACTGAATATACAGCCTAAAGGATCTCATTAACCATAGGGCACGAAATTCAAGATATAGCACAATTTACAAAGCATGTTTCAACTTTCAATCCTGATTCTTTACCAAATTCATTTATGACAGTTAAGAATCAACAATTTCGGTTGATAATGGTTTTTTATCAAATTGATCTATTTTCCGTTCATTTTTTTGGAAATCAGTATCACGAAGAAGGATGCCATGAATCGGATTTATCCCAACTTACTCTATGAAATTGTCCATGGAATGTTTTCTTTTTCTTTTTTTTTAAATTTTACGATTGAAGGTGAACGGCTTTTTGTTATTTTTCTCTCCAATAGGGGTCGTTCAAGAAAGGATCACGCATTTGGTTTGATTTAGCTAAAAGCAAACAAAAGATCAAAATGCTTCTTTTGTGGCTTTTCTCAGAAAAGCTGCTTCTTTTGTAGAAGAAGCGCAGAAAAAACATGCTCATACATACACAATGAATGTAATGTTTTACACGCAAGCATAAAAATAGTAAAATATAGAGAGACTTACATTTTGCCCTCTACATAATCCGGTCGGCTTATATTCTTTGCGCAGTTACTGCACCACACCATACTTGAGGAGCCTGCAATCAAAACAGATATGCATCATCAAATTAATATTTCTCGTTCAATTTTAAAATTCAATGAAAAATAAAAGCTCCTCTCTTATTTAAATACTGAACCCTTAAAAAGGAAGAACAGCAGATAATTTCACTAACACGAACAAAATTAAGCAATTCACCTTAGAAGACCACCGCTAAAGGCTTGAATTGACGCTGCGGAGAGTTAAAATCTCAAGGTGGCTTCATCCATACGTCGCGATTTGGTCTCTGACTAGGGTTTAAGCTGTGGAAATTTACAGAACAACGGAAAACTGCTCTGGATGATAGGGTAATTTTCAATAACCGTCCCTAGCGTTTACCATTTTTTGCACTTTATCCTTAATTTTTATTTTGGGACATTGTTATCCTCAGCCTTTTATAAATCGACGTTTAAGGTCCTAACAGACTGTTTGAGTCAAAAATGCTGTTAAGCTAAGGCCCTGTTTAGTACACATTATCATTCTCATTCTCATTCTTCTACTTATTTTCAACCACATATTCTTAATAAAATAATATTTTCCATCACATCAATAACTTTTTCTTCTTTTTCAACCACATATTCACCATCACATCAACCAAAAAAATGTATTTTTACCAAAATAATGTGTATCAAACGGGCTCTAAGTAAAATGAATCCCCATAAAGCCAATAACTAAGGCCCTGTTTGAAATTTTTCCTAGAACTAGGAAAAAAATTTCTAACTTTCAAGTTTGTGTTGTTTGATATCATATTTTTTCCAAGAAAATCAATTTCTTGGTTTTGCTCACACGTCCACCATTTCCTTGAATTGAGAGAATTGTTTTTTCCACCACTTTGGTGGGAAAAGAAATTCCATAATTTTATTTTTTTTGACAATTGAAATTTATTCTAGATCCAATGATAGAAAAAATTATCTCTCTTAATTTACAATTTGCATGAAAAATAAAACAAAACAAATTATATTTGGTATGGTAAAAAAAAAAATTAGACAGTTGGAACAAATTCTAAACCCAATGATGAAAAAAATTATCATTTTAATGGACAATTCTCTATTAAAAAAACACAAAGTCAAACGAATACCAAAAGATTCAAAAAATCAAAAAATTTCTAAGTGAAAAATTATATCAATCAAATATAATTAATCCACAATTCCTGATAAAATAAATTCTAGGCAATTCAATTCCCTATAATTCATTTTTTTCCACTCAAATTCAACATTTATAATCAAACGGATCCTAAAAAAATATTAAAAACAAAATAATCAAAAAAAAAATTAAAAAATTGTTTTGCATCTTTACATACGAAACCAAAAGTTAAAAAGTTGATACGAAAAGTTAAAGATTGACGGTGAATTATCAAAATCTTCACTTTGTATGTATTATCCATTAGTTCACTATTCATATAGGAATCGAAAAGGATTAAGTTTTCTCTCAAAACTTTCATCAAACCATTTCATATGCACATAAATCATTCATGTTGAAATCAAAGAGAGTATTAGAAGTAGAAGCATATCTTGATCCATAAATATAATTACTTGAGCAGGTTACAATCTTCCAATTGATACGTATCCTTAGAAATTTTCTCTGCTGACGGAAATGCGGAGAGATCAAAAATCACGTTCAATTGGGAACCATGACCCATGATAAATAAATGAATTAGACAATTATTATCTTTAAATTATTTTAAATTGACCTCTCATCAATTTAAAATAATATTTCCGGTCTCTACACTTTATTTTCATGACATTTAATACTTATTAGTCCAAAATTAACTTTAATGGATAACTTTATGAAAAATTCTATTTGTACCTAATTTTTTACTTAATTGTTAACCAAATTGACATGTGGCGGCCCCCTATTGGAGGGGCACTTGTGGGCCCAGGCATCCCTCCAATAGGGGGCTGCCACTTGTCAATTCGGTAACTCTTTAAGTAAAAAATTATGTACATGTAACATAACTTTAACTTTATTGACTAAGCTTTAATATAGTACCACACATTTTAATATACTAGTAGAGATCGTGTGTTGCACGATAATTGTTATAATTTTACAAGTGATTTTGTTAAAAAAAAATGATTTTGGAACATCAAAATATTTAGCTATTTAGACTATTAATATATTTTATATTATTAATGATACGAAGGTATATTGTATGAAAGTCATCAATAGACAAACCCAACGATATATTCATATATATCTTTAAAAACAATATCCCTACTCCATGTAAGCAAACAAAGAGTTCAAAAAAGAGAAATATGACAATCTTAAACGACTTCACCTCTTTAAGAAGAATAATAACTTCATTACAAAACAAACCAATTGTAATTTCAATTACAAGAGCAATATTCAATGTCTATCATAAGACGTAAAATGCAATATGACAAGACAAAAAAATTAAAGAAAATGAGTTGGATGTAGTAAGATCCTATCAAATCAAAGATCAATTCCAGGTTCTGCATCTGGCAATTGATACAACCATATGATTAGTATGGTTAAAATGGGGCTCCAGCTAACCCCCTGAGAGGCTCACATATGGTAAATGCACTTGTAATTCCTAAAAATTAAATTTACTTGAAATCATCAAGAAGAAATTGATGTCAATCAGTAAAAATAAAATATATTAAAAACTGATAAAAATAGACAAGTGAATGAGAAGTTGAAAAGGGAAGTCTCTCAATGTATTTCTCTAGAAAGATATAAGAGATAGGAATAGGATCAATGAAAAATCAAGAAAGAATGATGAAATCATAGAAATCAATGACATATTTGAAATGTCAAACTATTGAAAAAAATTTACTTTTACTGTAAAATAAATTAGAGAAGTATACCTTCCATGAGTTGGACACCATCATAAATTTCAAACCATTCATAATAGAATAATAGAAAGAATGTGTACAGATCTCATGAGATGAGCTAAATGTTATGGAAGCCTGCTATATAATTTCAACAAATTTATTTGCCTCACATTTTGCTATCTTGATAATCAATCCGTGCAAAATGAATAGAATCAAATCTCAACTATAAAAAAAATAATAATAATAAAAAATGAAATATGAATCAAGAAAAAAATTGAATATATAAATGTGAAAAATAAACGTAAAAACATAAAGCATTGTCTTTGCATTATCTCCTTGATTTGTAGTGTTAAACCAAATTTTGTCCATAGAGAGCCTTCTGATATTTTGTGGAATTAAATTTGATATGCCTTTATCATTTTCAAAATGAATATGAAACATACAATTGTCTCGAGGCCTTTCAGTGTTAAAGATTAATACTCAATAATATCGTCTCGCAAAATAATGATTGTTCATAATATAAAATAATAGTTCCAAGTAAAGTCTCAATTGACAGTCTGGTAATGGATAATAAGCCCTTGTTTGAGCCTCAGTTTAATAAGATAACGTATTTTAGATTAGTAAATTGATGGAGAATGTGTGATTAAAAATTAAGAAAAAAATTTGAATTTGCATATAATATTATTTTATTCCTAAATTTTCTAAAAAAACTGAATCCACAAAATTCACAAAAGTTAAAATTTTATTTAAAAAAATTCTTGCATATCTGAAATGATACTGTAAAAGAGAACCATAATACCTTCGATTCATAGCAAAAATTTATATTTACTTACTAAAAAAACTTTGTTTCAATAATTTTTTCGATTAATCTATGATGAAAATTTCAAACATCTATAAAAGAAAGCAAAAATAGAGGGTTAAAATTTTAGGTTGGTGAATACTAAAAAACTTTGGCAAAATTACACAACTGAAAAGATAAAATCGTGGGGAAAAAATAGAAGACAGAAGAAGAAAGGAAAAATCTTGTACAATATGGACCGTTACGTGGATAATGAAGGAAGTGCGAGACGTTGTATGGAGAAATGGGAAAAGAGTCAGAGAAGAACAATAAATGAATAAAATAATGCAATAATGTTGTGTCTGAGATAAAATAAAAGGAATAAAATTGATGTTAAAATATGACATCAGCATAACATCACCGACGATGCGTTATGAATAGTAACCAACTTTTAACATAAAATCAAAGAAAAATCTAACTATAGTAGGAGAAAGAGGAAATAAAAGATGAAGAAAGGAAAAAATGACTGAAAGTGCACAAAAAGTTAACTTTGAGGACTGAATTGTACAAGTGTCAAAAGTTAAAGGACCTAAGGTTGCAATTTTTTAATGACGTAATCAAAAGAAAAGTCAAAATTTGAAGATTAAAATGTTTGAGGTGAAAGTTGAAGGATTGAAGCGCATTTATCGAGGACTTATTTACAATATATAAAAGAGGAGGTTTGTTTCCTAGTGCTGTATGATATCATCAATAGGTCAGAGATAGAATAGATATAGATATAGATGTATAGATATGGATTTTCATTTGCATTTTAATACTTAATTTAGTTATTTTCTATTTTCTAGGTGTCTAACGTCAAAATATTAAATTGGAGAAGAAAACGGATGAAGAAAGGAAAAAAGATCAAAAGTGCACACAAAATTTACTTAGGATTGAAGTGTATAAGTGTCAAAAGTTGAAGGACCTAGGGTTGTAATTTTTGAAGGGCGTGATCGAAAAAGAAAGTCAAAATTCGAGGACTAAAATGTTTGAGATGAAAGTTGAATGACTGAAAGTGTAATTACCCGAGAACTTAGATGTAAGAAAAAATAAAATGGAAAAATAAAATAAAAAATAAAAGATGTTTTATGATATCATCATAGGTCATGATAATGCAATGTGAATAGGAACAAATCTTCCTCTTTTATATATTGTATGTATAGATGTATAGATATACACGTGTGGCCCATATGTTGAAATTTTTTTTTCAACAATCTCTCACTAGGCCATATATGTAATATTACAAACGTGCACAACATTATGAGCTCAAAAATTTGCTTTAGTAAGGGTATTTCTAAACAATTTTGTCCATCGATTATATTGATGTATGATCAAAATGATTTTTGTCACATTTAGCATGACTAATCCATCAATGGTCACATACACTCATACAACCAAATGACATAGATCAATTATGGGAGTGTACAATGAAAATTACATGTTATGTGATCCAGACATGTCTATTTCCAATTGGTCCAACCTTGTTTCTTAAATGAGATCAATACTGAACATTATAACAGAATGAAATAAATTGAATAATTTATTTATGTATAGAAAATTATCCAAATACACAAAAGTGTTCAAAATATAAAGTAATGAGAATACAAACTCCTACTAAAATATGATATCCTCAAGAAATATAACACTCATATGACCAGTGTGCTCATGAAGACTTTTGGTGGTAATCCCTTAGTAAGCGGATCCGCAATCATGGACTTTGTCTCAATGTACTCTATGGAAATCTGTCAACTCTGTACTCTTTCCTTCACAACCATGAACTTAACGTCAATATGTTTTAACTTAGATGAGCTCGTGTTGTTGTTGGAATACAAAATTGTTGAGTTATTGTCACAATATAACTTTAACGATATTTCTATGTCATTTATAATGCGCAGCCTAGCGAAAAAAGTTCGCAGCCACATTCCATGGTTAGATGCCTCATAGCATGCTACAAAATCCACTGCATGGTAGAAGAGGTTTGTTTGTCACTTTTCCAGGAAATAGCTCCTCCAACTAGCAGATAGATATAGCCTGATATTGATCTCATACTGTCTTGACATCCAGTAAAATCAAAATCGGAGTACCCTATGACCTCTAACTGATCCGATCTGTTATATGTGAGCATGTAACCATTTGTTCTCTTTTAATATCTCATAACCTTTTTTGTTGTCTTCCAATGATCCATCCTAGAGTTGCTTAAATATCTGCCTAACATTCCAACAATGAATGCTATGTCTTGATGTGTATAAACTTGAGCATATATTCAGTGGCGAATCTAGCACGACGTGTCAGCTAGGACGGGTAGACTTTGATCGTTGACCCTCGACAGTCAACGATCGTAATAATCCGGTCCGACCGGTCGTTGATTAAATAATAAAAAAATTCTAAATTATATAACCCTAATTCATAAACCAATCCATAAATCAAATCCTGATTCCTAATTCCCAAACAGCAAATCAAAAATTAAAAAAATCCTAATTCATAAACCAAATAACCAATCCATAATTCATAAACCAATCCATAATATCAAATTCATAAATCATAATCCATAATTCATAAATAAACCATAATTCATAAACTATAATCCAAAAAACTCTAATTCATAAACCCCCTAATTCATATTTCATATTTCAGTTTCCCACTAATTGTTAAACCAATTAAATTAAAACCATAATCCAAAAAAAAAAAAAAAAAAAAATTAAAATGGAGAGGGGAAACATTACCCCTCACCGGTAGAGACAGAGTCACACCCTCACCGCTCACAGCCACAGGTCACAGTCGTCTCCATTCTCCAGTGACCAGTCCACGAACGAACGAACGAATGTCGTCTGTCGACCACTCGACCTCCTACCCGCATCAATCTTGATTCTTGAAGCAACAAAAAATTTCTTGTAAGTAATTTAGATTAGGTAAAGCTTTATGCTTAGTCCTTAGACCTTAGTAGATTCTGTAACTAAAATTCCTTATCGTCACCGCCGAATCTGTCTGTCGATTGTCGCTACTCCTCGCTGGTCGCTGCCAGTGCCAGTGCCAGCTGTAGTAACGACTCTGGCTGTCCAAACTCCAGTCACTCCACGTCTCCACCACCACCAATCTACCAGTCCATCGTCGCCGCGCCAAGTCGCTAGTCGGAGTCGCAATCGCCCAAGCCAAGAAAACGATTTAGGTATTTAGGATTTAGGAATTGAGAATTGGGATTTTTGATAATTGGATATATAATTGGATTTGAATTTGGGCCTTTTTAATTCATAAACCAACAGCCCAAAACACAATTTAAAAAAAAAAATTGGCCCAACCACCAACCCACAGCTTCATCTTCTTCCTTGCTTCGCCAGACCCAGACGCCGCCAGCAGCCACCTCCAACCTCCCGTCCAAGCGCAGCACAGGTTCTGGCGGCCGCGCGAGCTGGCCGGGTATTGGCTCCGCCACTGCATATATTAGACTCCCAACAACTGATGCATATGAAATATTCTACATTTTCTTAACTTCAAGGTCATTTTTGCGAGCATTGTGTGAGACTAAAATTGTCCCCCTTAGTGATAAGGGTGTCACATGGTTTACAATCTTGCATGCCAAACATCTTAAGTATTTTATCGATATAGCTATTTTGTGACAATCCAAGAATACCTCGAGAGCGATCCCTATTTATCTGAATCCCTAATACAAAAGAGACGTCACCAAAATCATTCATCTCAAAATTCATTGATAAAAATCTTTTGATTCGTGCAAAAATTAGGAAAATATGCTTACTCCTATTGAACTTGTGATACACACAATCATCAATGACTCAAAACCAAATAAGATAATTACTAGATGAAACTTGTAGTACCATTGATGGGAAGCTTGCTTGAGCCCATAAGATGATTTTTTTAATTTGCAAACCATATTCTTCGAGCCTTTTGACACAAAATTTTCTGATTGCACTATATAGATCGTTTCATTAATGTCGCCATTGAGAAACAAGTGTCATAATTGTCAAAACTTTTATCCAACCTTTTCACATGCACATAAATCCTCCATATTGAAATCAAAGAGAAGATTAGAAGCAGAAGTATATCTTGATCCATATATGTGATTACTTGAGCGGATTATAATCTTTCAATTGATATGCAGTTCTTTAGAAATTTTCTCTGCTAATAGGGATGCAGAAAAATGAAAAATCACTTTCAATTTGGGAACCATGATCTGTGATAAATAACTAAATTAAGCAGTTATTATCTTTGAATTATTTTAAATTGGTCACTCATTAGTCATCAATTTAAAATAACATTTCTGATTTCTACACTTTATTAAGAATATATTTTGGAATAATAGATTGATGAAGAATGTGTAGATAAAAAATAACAAAATTAATCTGCATTTAATATTATTTTATTGAAAAATATATGATTAAAAAAAAAGAAAAATATATATTTTAAAAATAATAGTTCAAATATGGACGTAAACTTTGTTAGGAGTAAAATATTATGTTAAACTGTAAAATGAAGTAACGTTCATATTTGCAGAAAATTGCAGGTGGCCGACCATTTTTGCCTTTCCGAAACAGATACCAAGTTACAAGCCAAATCGACTGAATTCCACGATCTTATTCATTCACGTGTGAACACTGAGTTTGGTCTATTTTATATTTATTCTAACGACTAGAAAGGACTGTTTTGACCTTGTTGGTAAATCATGTGAATAAAATGTTTACTTTTGTAACAAAGTCATGTCACTTTTGGTAGATTAGACCGACGGTAAAGACACAAAATCAAGAATGAAAAGAAATGGCTTTATTTATTTATTTATTTATCAATCATGCAGTGATTTACAATCAATCATCATTTTAAAGTTTCGTTCATTGTTTCTTCATTCCTTTTATTAGGAATTGACAAATTATTTGCCTAATTGATCCAAACCACCAAAAGGGCTTGAACGGACTTGGAGGAATTTTGGACCAATTCGAAAAACTCGATTTGGAGGGTCGGATTAAAAAAATGATATTTAAGGATCCCCTTAAGCTCAACAAATTGAACCGATCGTCGATTTGGATAGTTTATTCATCTCGTCGAATTTTTCACGTTGAAATTTCACCAAACCCGAAGTGTTAGTTCAATTGTTGAATTGGATTGGAAGTCAATTGAATCGACTCGTGTCTATCCCTGCCTTTTGTAGTTCTTTTCACTTAGTTAGGATTGCACTTAGAGCCTATTTGATTGCACGTTATTTTTCCTGGAAGTTAGAATTCGAATTCCAACTTTCACTTTTAGCTTGTTTAATTGGCCAAATTTTCTATGGAAAACGTTTTTCAACTTTTAAAATTTTCTTTGATTTCAAAGAATTCATTTTTCCATCACTTTGTTGGGAATTGAAATTTCACATTTTTTAAGAAACAAATTCTAAGATAAAATGTAAATTTTTTTTATCCATTTAATTGACAAATTTCATGTAAAACAAAGTCAAACGAACACCAAAAATTTTTCAAATTTTTTGGCAATCTAAACAAATTTTGTCCCCAATGGTAAGAAAATTTATTCTTTTTTGACAACTTTCATAATAAGTAAAATCAAACGGACACCAAAAGTATTATATTTTTCAGGTGAAAAATTATACTAGTCAAACACTTTTAATTACAATTTCCAGTAAAACAAATTCTAGACAATTCAATTTCATGTAATTCATTTTTTTTCACTCAAATTTCATCTTTTTATCAAACGGACCCTTGAGTAGTAATGTAAACCCTCTTTTCTCGACTCTTTATCGTGCACAAATTATTTCGATCTAATCCAATGTACCAAATTAATAAACTTTTACAAAGGCATTGGTTATGGACCAATACAAAATTTGTGTCTTTGACCACCCATTTATCACTTGATGGGACGCTTATTCCATGATTCTGAATGCCCAACTAACAATGGCATTCTTGCATTTATAGGCAAAACCATGTCTCATTTCACAAAGAAAATTTACCAAAGCCCAAAGGCACTAAGCACAGTGGTCTGTTCCTCTGCAGCCGCAGCTCTAACACCCACACAAATTGGTTCGTCGATATCTGTCAGTATCAAATCCTGCACCCCCACGTGGCCCATGGATGTCTTACGTGTATATTGATGACGTGGCATATGCTCCCCATCAGTTTGATAGTATTTTTTTTTTTATTTTATAATTTTTGTTTTTAAAATTATTTTCAGTACACACAAGTTGCTATTAGTTGGGTTATTGCAATAAATTTTTAAAGAACCTTTTTGGTATTGATTTTGAGTTCTCAATTAATTTTCATTTTCAATCATACGTTTTTTAATAAAATAATATTTTTCATCACATCAATAATTTTTTTTTTCAACCATACATTTCCCATCATATCACTATTCAAAAATTAATTTTTACCTAAAAAATCACTTCCAAATACCCTCTAAAACTAGTTGGGTTGTTTACGGGTCGTACAGACTTGAAGCACTGTCCATTTTTAAAATTAGAAAAATAATTTTGTCTATAAAAAAATAAAATTAGACTAATAAAAAAAGTTTATTTCTATGAAAAAGAAAAAGAAAAATCTGATGAAATTTAACAAAAGCAAAATTACAGTTAAATTTAAACCCCACCCCGCTCCTCAATTTTCACCCTTATAAATTGCACTGCTACTCCACACACGGTCCCTACAAAATCTCTCTCTCTCTCTTTCAAAGCACAGCTCTCTCCTCTCTTGTATTTCATCTTTTGTATTTGTCCCGAAAGAGCAACAAACTGTTCATAAAATCATTTTTTTTTTCAAAAAGTTAACGCAGAAATCAAAATCCATGGCGAGCAGAAAATTGATTGTGGAAGTGTGCAGTGCCAATAATCTGATGCCTAAAGACGGCCAAGGCACGTCTAGTGCATATGTGATTGTGGATTTCGACGGCCAACGAAGGCGTACCAAGACCATTTTCCGGGATCTCAACCCACAATGGCACGAGAAACTCGAATTCTTGGTCCATGATGTCGAAGCCATGGCGTCGGAAATGTTAGAGCTCAACGTGTATAATGATAAAAAGAGTGTGAAGAGAGGCACTTTTCTTGGTAAAGTGAAGATTGCTGGGAGCAATTTTGTGAAAACTGGTGAAGAAGTGCCTTTGATTTTTTATCCGTTGGAGAAAAGAAGTGTGTTTTCCCAGATTAAGGGGGAGATTGGGCTTAAGGTGTGGTATGTAGATGAGGAGCTGCCGCCAGCGGCGGAGGCGGCGACTGAGAAGGCTGATGCTCCACCACCGGCTGAGGGGCAGAAGAAGGAAGAGGAGAAGACTGAGGAGGAGAAAAAAGCAGCCGAGACCAAGGAAGAGGAGAAAAAACCCACTTCGGAAGAGTCCAAAAAGGAAGAAAAATCACCGGAGACTCCAAAACCTGATACTGCGGCTCCACCACCTCCGGCAGCGGCGGAAGTACAAAATCCACCATTGGCTCAACAGAAACCAGAAAAGTCAATTGTTGCCGAAAATTTGAAGAATATTGATATTGAATCAAAATTGTTTCGTAAAATCTCCAATTCCGATAGACGAATGGCTTTTGATTTGGTGGATCAAACGCCGTTTCTATATGTTCGTGTAGCCAAAGCCAAAATCTCAAATCCAGAGGCAGATTCTTCAATTTATGCCAAGCTCGTGATCGGTTCTCATAGCATCAAAACCAAATCACAAGCTGCTAATACGGATTGGGACCAAGTTTTTGCATTTGATAAAGAAGGATTGAATTCAACCTCCCTTGAAGTCTCTGTTTGGATTGAAAAAAAGATACCAGAAAATGAAAACAACGATGGAGTTTCAGAAAGTTGTATTGGAACTGTTTCGTTTGATCTGCAAGAAGTGCCCAAAAGAGTGCCGCCAGACAGCCCATTGGCACCGCAGTGGTACAGTTTAGAGGAGGAGCAAAATCCGGGATATCCTGGAAATGACCTCATGCTGTCTGTATGGGTCGGAACACAGGCTGATGAGGCTTTTCAAGACGCTTGGCACTCGGATTCCGGTGGGTTGATACCGGAAACCCGAGCCAAGGTGTACTTGTCTCCGAAGCTGTGGTATTTGAGACTAACGGTCATCCAAGCCCAGGATTTACAGCTTGCCACAGGTTCAGGTACAAACGAGCCTAAGGTTGGGAATCTGGAGCTTTATGTGAAGGCCCAGCTCGGCGCGCAGCTATTCAAAACGAGCCGAATGAGTATCAGCTCGTCTACTTTCTCTTCTAACCCCACGTGGAATGAGGACCTTGTATTCGTGGCAGCCGAGCCGTTTGAGCCGTTTCTGACAATCGCAGTGGAGGACTTGACAAATGGGCAAACTATTGGGTGTGCTAAGGTGCAGATGGCTACAATAGACAAGCGGACCGAGGACAAATCAGAGCCGAGATCAAGATGGTTTAATTTGATTGGTGATGATCAGACTAATAAACCTTATGGTGGGAGAATACACGTGCGGGTGTGTTTGGAAGGAGGGTACCACGTGCTTGATGAGGCTGCTCACGTGATCAGCGATGTTAGAGCTACTGCCAAGCAATTGTCCAAGCCAGCTATTGGGTTGCTTGAACTGGGCATTAGAGGGGCAACTAATCTGCTTCCTGTAAAGACCAAAGATGGTACGCGTGGGACGACTGATGCGTACGTCGTGGCTAAATATGGGCCGAAGTGGGTTCGCACTCGTACGATTCTTGATCGGTTTAATCCACGATGGAATGAACAGTATACTTGGGATGTGTATGATCCGTGCACCGTGTTGACTATAGGCGTGTTTGATAATGGAAGATACAAGCATGGTGAGGCCGGGTTGAAGAAGGATGTAAGGCTTGGAAAATTACGTGTACGCCTCTCGACTCTTGACACTAATCGAGTTTATGTTGGTACTTATTCTCTTATGGTGTTGCTTCCTAGCGGGGCAAAGAAAATGGGAGAAATTGAGATTGCTTTGAGGTTTTCGTGCTCATCGTGGATTAGTCTTATTCAAGCATATGGTAATCCGGTGTTGCCTAGGATGCATTATGTGAGACCCTTTGGTGCAGCCCAACAAGACATCCTTAGGCACACTGCTATGAGGATTGTGACGGCAAGGTTAGCTCGGTCCGAACCTGCTTTAGGCCAAGAAGTAGTACAATTTATGTTGGACTCGGATACGCACATGTGGAGCATGAGACGAAGCAAGGCCAATTGGTTTCGGGTTGTGGGTTGCCTGTCAAAAGCAGCTACAATTTCCCGTTGGCTCAACAGAATTCAGACATGGGTGCACCCTCCAACTACAATCTTGGTCCATATCTTGTTGGTAGCCATTGTATTGTGCCCACATATGGCGTTGTCAACAATTTTCATGTATGCCTTCCTGATTATAGCATTGAGATTTAAGTACCGCCAACGTGTTCGGATCACATTGGACCCTAGGTTGTCCCAAGTTGATGTTGTGAGTCCCGATGAGCTTGATGAAGAATTTGACGGATTTCCAACTGCACGAGCAACTGACCAAGTGCGCATCCGCTATGATCGATTACGTGCTCTAGCAGGACGTGCCCAAACACTCTTGGGTGATGTTGCAGCACAAGGTGAACGGTTGGAGGCACTTTTCAATTGGAGAGACCCTAGAGCTACTAGCATATTCATTGTGTTTTGCCTATTCTCTTCCTTATTGTTTTATGTCGTACCCTTTAAAGCATTTGTTATAGTGTTAGGGTTATACTACCTTCGCCACCCAAGATTCCGCGGTGACATGCCCTCTGTCCCCATGAACTTTTTCCGAAGGCTGCCACCGTTGTCCGATCAAATTCTGTAAACTAGTTTTATTCTCATATTTACTTTTGGACATGACAAATTCAAATTGTTGAGAATTTTGACTATGGAATTTAATGCACTTTCCAGTGTGCAATTAAAAGTGGCATATTGAATTAATAATATCTATCTTTGGATTCAAATGAACAACGAGCATTAAAGTCACGTAGGGAGACCAAAAAGTTAATATGAGTATTAAATTTTTAACCTTATTCTTAGCAAATGTGACCATTTGAAGAGCACGGGCCCATGTCTTCAGAAGGTTGGTGAGTTACTTAAACATGGATATTTGAATATGTGACCGTTATGAGGGTTTGGAGTTAGAGGTTGGCATTTTCATAATAATTCAATGAAAGGAGCCTAGTTATGCTTTATTTCTTTTTTATTATCTATCTAAGCAAGGATTTTAAAACCATATTATGATATATTAAATATATTAACCTAGACATAATTAAGATCTCCACGGTAAAATTTATTATTCTTGACACTACTTTTATTGTCAAAAGACTTATTTGTTATCGCATAATTCCTGCTTGGCATGAAAAGTCATATCATAGCTTTATTTCTCTTCTTTGTCTAAGCAAAAACTAGGGATTTCTTTTGACATAATTTTGTACACTAGACTAAACATGATAACATACATTCTTTGTCTAATTTCATATTTCCTTTATAATACTATTCAAGATTGAACTACACAATTGTAAATAAAATAATACTAATCAATATCGTACAATTTGTTTTACCAAACTAGTCACAAACACATTTTTAACGACTTCAATTACTCCTTGTTCGTTCGTTAATCGTATGACAAGAATCATCATTAAAAGAAAGATAAGAGTGTGCAATAAAAAAGTGAGAATTTGGCCTACATAAATAACACGAGTACAATAACAACCAGAATAAAAAATAAAATCATCCTTTTCTTTATATTCAAATGACCACAGCCCAGGGCCTTTACACTAGCAAACTATCAAACCACTCTCATTATCAATCAAGACTATAGAAGTGTTTCCAAGATTCTACCATCTAATCAATTCTGTTTTATTTAAGGATAAAAATATATGTACAAACACATTTGTACAAAATGTGTTAGTCTCTCTCACAAAAAATGCAGACCCCACGTGAATTCAAAAATGTCTGCTGTGTGGTCCCCACCCCTATTGTGTGTAGTGTATAAGAGATTTTATAAATGATTTTGTATGTGTAGCATGATCCTTTATTTAATCCTTCTTTTTCTTTCATGTCCACATATCTTTCAGACTAAGGAATGAGAAATTTAAGTCATGTTTAGAGTATAGTATTGTATTTACTTTGCTCTTAAATTTAATACAGAAACATACTCGTATAGATTTCTGTTTGGTCGATCAACCAATTAAGAGAGTAAAATAATTGAATTTACTGTCAATGAACTAGCTATAAAGCGTGCCAAACAGGAAGCATATTTCAAGAAAAATTTATACAATAAAACAATATTAATCAGGCACTTTATAGCAAGTTCTGCTTCAATTCAATTGCACGACACAGCAAAAATTACAATAGTAAACCAGTATATCTAGAACAAATGTAATTTGATATGCATTTTTTCACTCTAGATGTTGTCTTCCCAGAAAAGCTATTAATTAAATGAAAAGCAAACCGTTCTATCAAACAAGACCAATGTGACCTCGACCCACATCCCGAACACGTAGTATTCCCAGTTACCCCACAACCTGCATGGTAAAACACGAGGCATCAAGATTCTTGGCAGCGATTATAATCTTTTATGAAATGCTTATTTTGGATATAAGTAAAATAAATTAATAAAACCGTATACGAGAATGTGTAAGCAGCATTACAATCTTCAGAAGGAAAGCAAAACTTTCTATCAAGCAAGACTGAGGTGACCGCGACCCCCACATCCCGAACACATTGTATTCCCAGTTCCCCCGCAACCTGTAGGGTAAAACATGAGACGTCAAGATTCTTGCCGCCACATTAAAATCCTTTTATGAAAGCCAATATTGATTTTATTTTGGATAAACGAAATGATGAAATCAATTAATAAAATCAGATATTAGAACTGTATGCAGGAATGCTGTAACAATCTCCAAAAGGAAAGCATAATGAAGGTTAAAAAAGATTTAGAAGGATACCAAAGAAACCTTAAAAGTACCACACTAATGGGTTTCCAGTATAGAATTGGCAGCCGAACTTCTTATGGTTGAACTTCGACATCAAGTTATCCATATAGGGTGATTACTAAGGGACCATTCAGAAGCCCATCTTTTTGTATTTTTGCTTCTAAAATTTTGAAAATACACCAGAAATACGTCTTCTGTGTTCGGTTCTTGTTGCTACTGTCTTCCATAAAAACAAGGATAAGAAGCAAACTCAGAAGTCATGTTTTGCGTGTTGTTTTGTAATGTGCCGGTAATCCATCAATAAATTGGAATACAATATCAATGTTATTTTAATAACATATTGGTAATCCATCATCATTTTGAGATTTAGGGTTAAAATCCTATCTCCCCTCAATGTTTTTTTCTCACTCTACTTTCTCTCCCCTTCATTAGTTTCTCTCTCCTGGGTCACTCGTTGCTGCCACCAACCATTTCCACCAATAGACCTACCTGAAAAACATTCCATAATCTTAAAAATTCATATAAAAATTAGTTCAAAGACTGGTTAGGTTAAAAGACTGGATAATTAGAATAATTGGACTGATCTTGAAAGGACATATTCGTCTCTATTTGTTCATTTCACCTTGGACGAACTACAGGACTAAAAATTGTGGACTCGACTGCTAGTCAATCTTGAGACATAATTGCGTCTTCATGTTCGTTTTGCATCGGGAATATTGAGTCTTCCATCGATATATTAGAATGATCATTATATCCTTGTTGAGTACTATGTACCAAGCGTGACCTTACTTACACCAAACTCGTCAAACATATATGAATGGCACAATTTTTGTTCCTATGAGTGCCTTATAAGAATATCGAATAGAATGCTCACCAGAAACCAAGATTCAAACAAGAATGGAGATGTCTATACTCATATCCTGTGTATTAGTAGAGGAAGAATCCAGAAAAAATTTAATAGGTGAAAATGAAAACCCAAAATCGGGGTAGAATATTACCAAGACACCGTACTTTGACAATGATTCCCTGACTCTCCAAGATAGATTCTACATATAAGCCTGAACCAGAGCAAGTGGTACAAAGAACAGCTCCTTTTGCTTGACAACTTGGGCAATGTGGGTTATCTCCAACATTTTTCAGAGCCAACGACAATCCAATAGGCTTTTCAATTATCTCCTCTGGAATAGGCTTATCGTAACAAAAACGTGATTCAAGGCTGCTTCGACTATGAACATCCCTAACAGAACTTGGCATAGCCTGCAACATCATAATATATCCTCTTAGCAGTTTGAATTTGTTCCAACGTTTAGAATACGAGAAAAAAGTGAAACAGTCTGTGCACGTAGAGAAGGAAATCGCATGTATTATATCAATAGTTCGTCAAATCTTTTTTTTTTTTTTTTTGGGTAAATTTTCATATCTGCATATTGCAACATAAGGTACTTGGACAATTATCCGAACTCAGATATCCTAGTAAGCTCAAGGATTTTAACATATAGAAAATATTATCCCTGCATTTTCATCCTTGTTGGATATTAGCCGCCATCAGAGCTTTTGCGTCTAGGTCAGCTTCCTAGTGTAAAGCGCCAGAGTATACAACTTTATATTAACACCAAAAAGTATGCAAACAAACACATACAGCTGTGTTTGCATACCACCAAAATCTGCAAGTCTAGTTTGCTAATTATTAGTAACTCGCAAAGACTTTAGTCAACTCGACAGCTTCAGAGAAGATCTTATATAAGTGTTCCTCAACATAGCAAGGGAACAATTTTTGCTACTCAGCCTTGCGCGCTTAATTTCCATTTTCAGGGAACAATTACATAAACTCGGACCTATAGTCAAATGCATCTACTTCTAACAATAAAAAAACATAGTTATTATAAAATCTATAGCTTGTTCTGGAGGAAACGGCAGAATTTATCTTTTCTTTTGCAGGAGTTTCACAACTCAATCATGACTCTATTACTATACATAATAATCATATTCCCGTATATTAAATTGGAAACTAGTAATTTAACATGAAAAGCGTGTCAAAATCAAGAAAAAACCCTGTACACATTATTTTATGGTATTTTTCACGGTATTTTCCTTTTAAAATGTCGATGTTTAAGGGGACCCTCATTAGCTCATCCTAAACAGAGAAATAAAGACGTCTCTAGTGCCAATTGACTCAATTCTTGATAAAAACTCGATTATTTTCGTATTTCTATGTAACCAATCTTCTCATTTTACTATCAACGTCTTCTAGAGCTCTTCTTGAACGAAGAGAACATAGTCTACAAGATTGAGGATTTTTCAGAGCAAACTATACTTGTTCGTCTTATATAATATTTTCTCATTTTCCTTTATTTGTACATTGATATACTAATCACTAGCTCAACCTGCTTCATTCTATTCAACAACCTTAAATCGGATTTTAGCACTAATTTAAAGAAAAAAAAATCCAACCCAAAATTTACATGTCTATTTGAACAAATCGAAACCCTAAACCCATTGAAATTAACATGAACAAGGATAATAAGCAGGAACCAAAATGCAAAATTTATTACTGACCCGTGGCGAAGAAAATGGGAGAGAACCCGAGACATTTGGGTGATTTCTGTAAATGTGTTCGGGGAAAATCCATGAAGCTTTATGGGAATTACAATTACATGGGAACACTTTGGGTAATGAAGTAATTGAGGAAGGTGAAATTTTCAGAGCAAAATTCATTTTTTCCTTTTCCCGTTTTCTAATCCTCTTGAAGGAGAAAAAAAAAAAGAATTGAATTTGATTTCGAGAATGAGAGATAGCTGCTGTTTAATCACTGGAACAGAGGATTTTCTTTCGATGATTTTGAGGAGCGTGGCATGGATGTTTCTTCTCTTCCTAGTCCTTGACGAAAATGAACGTGTCCTCTGCCTCATGTTTTCAACGGGCCCACCGCCCACGTTAATATTCCCTTTCTTCTCATAATTCATTTTCATCATTTAATAAAATAATTTTATACGTTTTCAAAAAATCACTATTTAAAAATATATTATTTTGCTTGGCTTATAGTTTTTTAGTGAATTTTTCATTTTTTTTTAAAAGAAAACTTGATTCTTTGAAGTTGGCCAAATCGCTAACAATTCAACGGATATTTGAAAATCAATCTGATTATCTTCTTCAATATGTTTTCATTGACAAGTTTTTCTTGTCTAGTAAGTCCTCGATCCAAGTTTTGCCTTTTGAACTGGCAATACCAAATTGAACCAATTTTTATAACAATTGATTCTACTATTCATCAACATGTAGTACAATTTTTTATTCAGTGCCTGTTTGACAATTTTTAAAACTATTTTTTTATATATTTATTTTCGATCTCACAATAAATATTCAGTACGTAAATTTAATTTTTTTTTTTTTTACTTTTTAACTTTACATTCTTTTAAAATTCACTATTCAGATTTTTTTTTTAATAAGACCCCGTTTGATAAAAATTAAAATTCAATTAAATTTGAAAATATGATCATTATTAGATCTCATTCGTCTAATAAAAAAAAAAAGACTAATTTTTTAATTTTAATCTCTATTTAACACGTCCTAAATATGGTTTTCAAATGGAGAACTTGTATGTAGTTGGGCCCTCATCCCTAAGCCGGGTCGACCACCCGAATCCGTTTCACATTTCAGGTTTTGCCCTTGTACCCGTCTCGCGCCTCAATTACAATTAACAAAATTCGAGAGACCTCTTCCCTTGAGAGTGAGTGGATAAGAGCCTCTCTCTACACTCACTCACTATACAGTGAAGAGAAGCAAAGCCATGGCAAGAATCTTAGCTGCAACTGCAAGCCCAAATGGCTGCTTGGACACCCGCCCATTTCGATTCAAAACTCCAAATTCCAGCAATTTCAAAATAGTTTCTCATTTTTCGCCTCTTAGCTATTTCTCCTCCATGAGAAAAACCCATTTGTCAGCTCTTCTTGTGCCGAATTCTAGAGTAATAGTAACTTCTAGAGCAAGAAAAAGGAGAATAGAAAGTGGGAAAAGCTTCTTGAATCGACCTGCCATTGGGGCTTCATTGACAACGCAGCCTGATAGTGATACTGAGGAGACTCTTCCCCAACCCTCAGCTCCATACTCGATTAAAATCCCCGTAGGCGACCGCCATGTAAGTTCTTATTTTTATTTTATTAATATTTATGTATATTCTTTTTAGTAGGTTGGAGGCGGGGAGATATGGGAGGACAATGGAGCTAGTTAAATAATTTAGTTATGTTATAAGGTTTCCGGATTTTAAAGGTACAATCTTTGAGCTCAATGTACCACGTGCCAGTGAATTTCTTGGGGAAGTGGTGGCGGGTGGGTATTGATTTTGTTATAAGTTTTTCGGATTACGAAGAAAGGTACAATCTTTTGGGCTCATGTAATAGGGTACCATGTGCCAGTGTTGAACAATGTATTTCAGATGCCAAGTTTTGTGTCAGGAGTATAATTTACAGTGTTCTACCATGCTTAATGCGCAAACTAATTGCTATATTGTCATTTTCCATTGTGAAACTGAAATTTTATTATAGAACAGTTAAGGATGGAGGGGAAAAAGAATGAGAGGTGAATTTTTTACTTTTCTGAAAATGCTTCTTAATTTGCTTGTTTATTTGAGATGGTTGTATTTGAAGCTTCCGTGGATGTAACTTATGGCTTTATTTTAGGGCGGTATAGAAATTTCTTTTCAATTGCTCCTCCATTATGTATGCACTCATTTAAAATGCTTAGCTTGGGACTCCTATTTCATCACCTTATTTAGCTTATCCAGTAATCATGATTATATCAGGAAAAAAATTCTTCTTTCCACGCTCTGGTCATCAATTGTTGTATGAACTTCGATACCTAAAAGGTCGTAACAAGTAAAGCACCTTCTTTCAACATCACAGTGAGCTGATCACAAATATATTGCAAATAGTAGGATGTAAGAAGGATTCTCACAGAGAGGATTTTTATAAAATCTACAACAGAGTAAGAGAATACTCAGTAACAAATGTTGGCTATATTATGTAACAGCCAGAAATGAAATTATGAACATGGCAAGATCTAATACTACTAGGAATCTTCAATTTCTAGTGGCAGGGCTTGTAATCATTAATTTTATAATCCATCAGAAAATTCATCTGGACCTCATTACAGTCACAAGAGCATATGGTCCATTCATACAACCCTCTTTGGTTTGCCCCCGTTGTTGTTTTTCGTAGGTATTCTTTGACATCAAGATCTCGGACATGTATCAGTATTACTGGGTCTTCAGCTAAACATATTTGTTATTGCATTTTTGCAGCTATTAGTTGAGACGGGTCACATGGGAAGACAAGCTAGTGGTGCTGTTACAGTTACAGATGGAGAAACTGTAAGTTTTTCCTTTAAATTAATTTTTAGTTACATGTTTGTTGATATGTGCTTTTATGTTATGTCACATGAACCTTGTCTGACTTCAGTTCTAGAAAGATATAGGTGGAAGTGGATCTATATGTGCATACTTTAAATGAATTTGTTTTGCCATTTATTTGTAGATCATATACACAACTGTTTGTTTATCTGATGTTCCAAGCGAGCCTTCCGACTTTTTTCCTCTTTCAGTACATTATCAAGAGCGATTTTCAGCAGCTGGTCGAACAAGGTTAGTCATGCCCCTCTTTATCTTTTCTCGTTAGTTTACTAGTATCTTGAGAAGGGATTTATTGTTTATTATCCTTCTAATTCTTAGTGGAGGATTTTTCAAACGAGAAGGGCGGACAAAGGATCATGAGGTACTTACGCTGTTTGAGTTTTTACTGTGTGACTGCAGAAGATTTTCATGGTCAATTGTAAACTTTGATTTATCATTTTTTATTTCATGCGACAAACTACTGTCACTCCTTATTTATGGAACTAATGGAAAGAATGTTATCCATTCACTGATATTCAAATCCTACATTAATTATTTTATGATACTCGTGTGTGATAGTCTTTTTTTTCCAACTCTGTACAATACATGCACAATTTATTTTGGGCATTAATGTAAAGGACACACTGGTTATCTTTTTCCAGGTAATTATGTCAGTTGTACCTCTCATTCTCCCACCTCTCCTGAATTCCCATTTGAATAAGTAGTTGCTGCTTGCAGGTTCTTATTTGTAGATTGATAGATAGACCTTTGCGACCGACCATGATTAAGGGCTTCCATCATGAAATACAGATACTGTCTTGGGTATGTTTTTATGTTATCTATCTTTCTGTGTCATACATTTTCCTAGCATTGCCTCCATAGTGTTTGTAAGTTTCTCTAAACATTGTATAATTGTGTGTTTTGGATTCCATTATTCCCATGTGCTTGCAGGTACTAAGTTATGATGGTTTACATCCTCCAGATTCTTTGGCAGTTACAGCAGCTGGAATTGCAGTGTAAGTTTATTACTTTGTTTCTTGTCCCTGGATTGATTGACTACGTGACATATCAATTTGTTTTTGTAAAGGCGCTTACATTTTGTTTCAAAAAATTTAAATACAACAGAGCTCTCTCCGAAGTGCCAAATTCTAAAGCTATCGCGGGAGTCCGAATTGGTCTTATAGGTGATAGATTTATTGTGAATCCAACAACCGAGGAAATAGAAGGCTCGAAACTAGATTTGTTGGTAGCAGGCACAGATAGTGCGATATTGATGATTGAGGTAAAAAGTCCTAGTGCTCTTTTTTTTCTTCTTCAAAATTTTATAGAAAGCTATTTAATTTTTATACTTCGAACAGATTTTGGTGGTTCTTCCATAACATGAGTTTTCTGGTCAAAATCAAACGTTAGTACTCACTAGAGTAACCCCTTTTGCATTTGCTTAATCAGATTTTCTGGAAGTGAGCCGTGAACATTCACAGTGCCGCGTAAAATATCATAAAGCATTAAAAATAATCATCTTCATTTGTGCTCTCTCCACCTCCCTCCCTTCCTTTAACGATTTACTTTCAAAATTACCCATTCATCTGGGAACATGTGTAAATTTGGCATAAATTCTTCTTCTGAAGGACCAACAGTCTGATTTTTAAAGCATGAAATTTTTTCATGCCGTCCAAAAAACATCCGTAAGTAAAAACTTTTGTCTAGAGGTAACATGACGAGCCAAATACACACCTTCTTATAGATAATGAAATGTTCTCTCTTATGAATACAATTATCATTTTTATCTTTTACTTTAGGAAGAAGTGATATTTTGGTTACCCCTTCTCAATTTATCTTTAATAAGGGAAAAGCCATTTTGCCAGAAGAAAACGTCCAAAAGCAATGTGAGAAAGATATGTGGCGGGAGGTGATTGAATGGAAGAGATGATTGTGTTTTAAATTGTCCATTGATAAAATGCCACGTGGCATTATGCCCTTGTTTGAACCCCATTTTTTTGAAAAAAAAAGAATTCTTGAATAATGTTTTAACCACATTTCAACCACACATTCTTCAATTAAATAATATTACACGCAAATCCAAAAATTTTCCTTATTTTTTAACCACACATTCCCAAAAATGCACTATTCAAAAATGCATTTTTTTGGTCAAAAATGGGGCTCAAACAAGGGCTCAAGTATGATGTACATGTAGTATGGTCCCTTTAATGATAGCTAATTTGTCAAATATAAAATGGAAAAAGCTAAATTCCATGCAATGATGTGAGGGACTTCATATTGACGATTGTACAGATAGATGCATGCTCTTTATCAAGTAAAATACTTTCATGTTTGATTCGACCTATGTTGCTTGGATTCGGGTGTGGGTGTCCGATATAGGTAAATGTCTAGGAGATGAATCCTTTTTTCCCCTAAAATCTAGGATATGGGGATACAACTAAAAATGATCTAGAATTTAGACATGGGTATGTGGAAACGTCTTATGAACTTAAATTATTTTGGAATTTATATACTAATAATTTAGATGCACTTTATATATATTTAAATTACAAATTGTAATGCTTCATTTGGTTCATTTCAAGTCTAGAAATGTGAGGCAAATTAGAAATCATTTTAAATCTAATACCAATAACAAAAACAATATAAAGGATCTGCCACGGATCCCATACCCATACCCTTATCCTTGTCATGTCATGTCGAAACACATACTTCATCCAAAATGAAGAGTTCGGGCTCATAGAATTTTACAGTTTCAGTAGAATGCAGACCCTGACACATTTACAAAATTTGAAGTATCTACAATTGGTAAAGTCATTTGTTTTTGCATTATAGTATTCTGTTGAATATGAGAAAATCTTTTGGAAGTATTTATTATTTATTCTAGACTTCTATGATTTAATGAACTCTTAGAATGTACCATGACGTACAACACAAAAAGTGTAAAAACTTGATTGATAATGTCACACATTTAATGTTTGTGTGGCTAAGTTGAGAGATGTGATTGTTATGATAGAGTCCTAATGTTATGTGATCATTCTGTAGATTTCTAGCAATTAGTGTGCTTGTTGATTTATTCGTACTGACTCTAGTATCTTTTTCGTTTGAACTGGATTATTACAGGGATACTGTGATTTCCTTCCTGAAGAGAAGTTACTTCAAGCAGTGGAAGTTGGACAGGTTGTTTATTTGATAAATGATGTGCACAAATTCCCCTGCATAACTGGCAAATAGCCTTACAATCATAAAAGTTAATTCTCTGAAATTTATTGACATGAAAAAATCACACACTTTAAAATTAATCCAAGCTATTTACAAACTCCTCCAAAAAAAATCCTCAATTCTCTTGCAAAGAGGCATAATATTCTTGTATTACAGGACTTAAAAATCTTCAGAAATTGATTTTTTTTAGGAATAACGGTTTGGATATTTTTCAAGGAGTGTACACCCATAATTACCAAAGCCTTGAAAAATTGGGTCAAAATTGCGACTTTTGCAAAAGAGTCATATTAGAAAAGTTGGATTTAAACCAGCTGTTGGCAGCACATCTGGTGGCCTCTGGTGATGAAATTCAGAGTAGACAGATCTTGGGATGGGCAAGTTTATAGTTTGGGGGTATGCGGAAAAATTTTAGTCAATTTTTAATCATAAATTTGATTACCCTACAACTGTTTCTTTTTGCAAGAAGCTCAATAATCTATTGACGACAAAAATAATGTAATGACAGTGCAATAAATGCTATCTGTACACGTGGTTGCTTCACCACCTCTAGAAAAATAATAAGTTGAGAGGTAAACTCGCATTGCTCACAATCCTGGCATAGGCCAATTTATGGGATAAATTCACCTTTCAACTAGATGTCTTGTGTTGCTCACTATCCTGGCTTATGCCAATTTCTGGAGTAAATTAACCTTTCAATGCCACTGTTGTTCAATTTGAAGAAGTATAGATTACACTAATGGAGTACGCACATGGCTAAGAAGCTGAATACAAATTGCTAATACTCACTTAGTTCAAAGCTTTATAATTGAGTCATAACTTGTAACCTTAATTCAACATTTTATTCCGATTGTTAATGATTGTGATATCTGCTAAGGAGTTTTCCTTTCCACAAATGTCAGGATGCTGTGCGTGCTATTTGCAAAGAGATGGACGCTTTAGTAAAGAAATGTGGGAAGCCAAAAATGCTTGATGCAATTAAGTTACCTCCTCCTGATCTGTATAAGCACGTTGAAGTAAGTAATGATCTCTTCTCTTGCAAACTTATCGTGGTTTGTGAATATATACTTTTTAATACTGCTACCAATTTTTGTCTTCTGTTAGTTTTATTTTTACAAATTTGTGTCCTTCCAATCATACCCCTAATGCTGCTTTCACTAGTTTTTAAGTTTAATTTAGCTTCTTATCGTATCCGTGGCTTGCATGGAAAATATCTAGTATGTTGCTTGTGGTGGCAATATGCTCTATATTTCATAAAAATGCATAAATACAAATTACCTTTCAAACTCTCTTGGTTTTGTGTTGTGGTTAGGACTTAGGTGGGAGAGAAGGTCAAAATGTCATTTGATATCTTGGTTTGTAGTCACTAGAAGCAATGGTAGAGGACTTGACATCCATACAAAAATGGCTTTGGAGAAGGTTGTTAGAGTAATGTAGACTAGACCAAATGGATTGGGATTCTAAAATGATAATGAGATGCTCTCTTAGGAACCCCTGGAAGTTAACCAATTCATGAGAGGTTCTGTGTGGCTTTCTTACAAATGAATCAATTTCATAATTTAAAACCAAACAGTACTGAACAAACCTGTCTAATTTTTGAATTTCATGATTTTTTTAAAATGTTTTCCGTTTTGGAGAATTTTTGAATTACAGAGTCCACATTTTGGAGAATTTTGGAAAAATGTTGGTGACGGATTCAGATTAAACAATCAGTAAATTATTAATGTCTTGACCTGCTATTTCGTTCATATTAGTTAGTTTCATATTTAATGCCACAATTAATACTCAACCCTTTACAATTTTTGTTGTTCTTGAAAGCTCTCATAAATGTTTTAAAGGATTGAATGATTATCCTTCATCTGTTATGCTTATATCTTCTATTCTTAATATATAACATGAAATATAATATCCAGGAGATTGCAGGAGATGAATTAGTTGAAGCTCTACAAATTAAGAACAAAATTCCAAGAAGAAAGGCCTTATCATCATTGGAAGCCAAAGTGTTAAATATCCTAACAGAGAAGGGTTTTGTTAGCAAGATAGAAGCTGTTGCACCTACTGAAACTGTAACCGATTTAGTTGAGGATGAAGAGGAGGATGAGGAGGTGGTCGTGGATGGAGAAGTTGATGAAGGTGATGTTCACATTAAGCCACTTCCAAGGAAACCCATTCCCTTGGTAATTTTCTTGACATAAGAGAATGTCCAGAATGCTTTTCTCTGCATATGATTATGCATGTGTTTAAATGAATATTTGTATTTCTCATTAATGTTGTTTTAATTTACTAGTCATATTATAGCCCGTTTCTTTGCCTGAATACTTATTTTTTGTTCATTTTGTTTTTTCTTAGTATTTGATGCCAAAAGGTTTATCATTTATGTAATGCTCAGTTTCGAGTTTATAGTTTTACAAATTTTTCCGATTATTGGGTCAGGAGTAGAGTCTAAAATTTAGCATAGATACTCACAGGTTCATTGTTCAACATCATCATTAAAATCTTTCATCATCTTCTAATAGATGATTAATTTTATTGGTTTAAGTGCAACAATTTTAATTATATTTTCATCATTACGGGTGGTATCATGTTCATTTACTTATGGTCCTATTACTTTCTATCTAGCTTTTTTCTGAGGTAGACGTGAAGCTGGTATACAAAGATGTTTCATCCAAATTTCTGCGTAAACGCATTGTGGAGGTAATATTTCTTTAAAATGAAATTACAAACAAATGAATGTCACTGCATAGTAATTTTTAATCAAGGATGATACTTCCTCACATCCTTATTCCCTTGTATCTAACTGTTAGTTGTCTTATAGAAATTTCATTGGTAATTATATCATCAGTTGGTTTTCCGTGGTCTTTTACTGTAATCATAATATATAACAAGTAGTAATGTTTTTCAAAAGGGATGGCAATTAATGTGATTTGGGTGTTTAAAGTCTTCTATTATGTACCAATACCTAGTATTTAAGTTGTACTTGAATATTCAAATTATTCATTATTTGAACTCTGGATTTTGCGATGAAACGATTATTTCTACGTTTGTAACTGTCAATGCTCTTTATGCAAGTGTTCTTCATTTTAGATTGGTCTCAGTTAAATGTATGAAGTTTTTTTTTTTTTTTTTTTTTTTTTTTGTGGTAATATGGCTATAAATTCTCTGTTGTGGCTAATATATTTATTTTCTATAAGGACTAATGTGAATAGTTAAAAAAAGTTTTGGCACCCCCCCCCCCCCCAACACACACACACAAAAAAAGAAAATAAATAAATAATTGTTTATCATTATACCCTTTATATTATTTTCCCCATGAGGTGTTACCCCCACTACCATGGAGAATCATGGTTTTTGGAGTGTTATTTCTGCAATAAAAGAGTTGAAATGACATCTACTACAGCAGCTAGGCTATTGTTGATATGATTTCATTTTGTCTAATATTTTGTTTGTATTATTTCCCTTTATGCAGGGAGGAAAAAGAAGTGATGGCAGAACTTCTGAGGAATTACGGCCAATTAATTCACGCTGTGGATTACTTCCTCGAGCACATGGGAGTGCTCTTTTTACACGTGGCGAAACACAGGTCTGGTGCCGTATGTTCATTGCTAAAACTTTCTAAATACTCAATTTGCATGTCTTCCTGTGATTTTCAGTAATGTTCTGAAGTATTTTGTTTATGACCTTAATGCAGTCATCTGTCTCGGGGTAATTTTTTTGGTCTGAAATGTAATCTTGATAGCCTCTTAAGGGAAAATCATGGATATGTCTTTGTTTTATCTTCCAGTTATTCATCCTTTTTCTTCCCATTCTCTTGTAGCCAAGTCACGCATATTTCTCTCTCAACTCTTCTATTAACAGGCACATGATTATTGTGATAGTAGTTCTAAAAGATATTGCAAAGCAATGTAACGATTATTTATATTGATAAAATTAGAGCAATTTAAATAATCTGTATATATAATCTTTCAGACCTCTTTTTCCTCAAAACTAATCTAATTTACGGGTAATTATATGAAGGTTACTTTTGCACTTTAAACCTTGTAACTGCTAGAAACGGTAATTATTGAATCTCGCCACTTCACGTATATTTTCCTCGTACTTTAAATCTGCTTATCTACATGATTTTGAAGTGTATCTTAATGTTTGGTCATGTGCAAAGTTTATGTGACTGGTTTTGGATTAAAATATTTAATACACGGATGTAATCAGTGAATCGATTCTAAACTCTTATGCTCATAGTCGGTTTAATATTTATATTTGGCATACATCAAATTTCCTGTATGTTGGGATTTAATTTAGAAGTTTTGTTACTCTTACTAATCAACTATATGTTGAGAAGCAGAATCACTATTATTTTTGTTGAGGCGCTTAAACTAAAAGTTTTATTAAAAGGGGATGAATTTTGTTTATAATCGTCAACACGTCACATCAAGTGTACGCCATATTTAGTTTTTTCATCAAAAGCTGCTCCATGGACATTTCCATAGTTGGATGGAAACAAGACTAGAATACCTGCTTTGCGTGTTTTGGTACAATGTTGAGCAACATCATCTAAAAGCTTAAGCTGTGAGATAGTTTATGAGTATATTTATTTGTATTTTTATCATCAGCAATTTTCATTGAATGTAGATAGCTACAAACAAACTTCTTTCATTCACAAATAGTAAAAACGAAGGTGTACTGATCTTATTATTCTGATTGAAACTTGATTTGAATTTATACTCCACGCCGTTAGTTGCTTCTTCACACCTGATGCTTATAATCCTTTTATGTTTGTTTCCTACTACATCTCTCTCATTTTACAGTCGTTAGCAGTTGTGACACTCGGTGATAAACAAATGGCACAGAGATTAGACAACCTTGTGGATGAGGATGAGTTCAAGAGATTCTATCTTCAGGTGAGGGTTTTGTAGGTACACATAATTTCATTGTTGAAACTGTTGCTTTGCCATTTTCATATGGATAAAAACTATATTAGTTGCAGGCATGGATATGATCTTCAAGAATGTTCAATAACCGGAAATGTCTCAAGACAATTATGCTCTTTCTCTGTCAGAGTACCTTGTTTTCTGTCAGAGTCCCTTGTCTTTCCTGTTACTATATCCATTCAGAGCTAAAACCTTTATATGTAACTTGCCTGTAAAACTGGCCAACAATTTACTCGTTTCTGTGAACTCTTGGCAACCTTTCGATTTGCCATCCACTTTATAACTAATTTGTTAGCTATATCTGCAGACTCTAGCTAGTCCAAATCACTCTAATTTGCATATCTAAGTGTCATTTTATAGTAGTGGAAGAGGGAAATAATTCTGCAGAAAACACACTATAGCCAACACTACATTCTGCTGACTGTTGTTAAGATGCACTGTGTTTCTTAGACGTATTAAATATGATTGAAATAATACAGCAGCTGCCAGCTTATAAGCTTTCTGATCATGAGATATTTTTGAAATGGGCTATGGTGACAAAACCTCAAGTTCATCTGCATGCTAATGGTTCAACAATTGCTTTTAGAAATCCTTTAATAATAAGGTAGATTAAACCTTTATTGATTTATGTTATTAGAATTTATTTCACCCTTCTCATTTCCTTGCTACTCCAGTCTTCCTGCACTCGGCACTTGTACTGTGCATAATATATACATTCATGCTTACTTTGAATAAACACATACATTCAAACAATTTCTAACCTCCGTGGTAAAGGAATGCGCTTTTTTGCTATGATGCATTGACTAAAAGTATAGCTGCTCTTCGTATATCACCAGGTTCACATCTTTATTTAACTGCAGAACCACATATAGCGGGCCTGAGTTCTGTACCTTATTAATTGATTTTTAACCATTAGCCTTTTGGTTTCCTTTTTCTTTGAAATGCCAAATTTGATTGACCTATTGCAAATTATTGTGGTTATATATATTTTATGAAATATGCAAATAATTATTGTTGGAATAACTTCTTTTGAGTTTGGAATTTTCCCAATTAACATTGTGGTTAATTGTTATTTTTTTGTATCAATTTTCTTTGGCTTTATTACTTGTATGATTTTATTGTTAACTATATCCCAGTTCTGTTTTATCGTCTGATTAGTTTGCTGATTTGCAGAATTAAGGTCATGATCATTTCAAGGAGTTTAACAATCCTTTCTTTACAATTTTCTTTTCATGCAGTACTCGTTTCCCCCATCTTGTGTTGGAGAAGTTGGGCGTGCAGGAGCACCATCTAGAAGAGAAATTGGTCACGGAATGCTTGCAGAGAGAGCGCTGGAGCCTATATTGCCTTCTGAAGATGAGTTCCCCTATACTATACGCGTTGAGAGTACCATCACAGAAAGCAATGGCTCATCAAGGTGAACAACTTGTCACTGGGTCAGATCAGTTACTGGGTATTCATATATCTGTTCTTTTTGACATGCTGTTAGTACTCTAGAACTTAGTTTCTCTGGTTATAGGGGTAAGAAAACTGAAGCTCAGAGATCCTTTTGAAGTTTCTCTGCTTATGTTTTAGCACCTAATAAATACGGTGTCAACCATTTGTGACCTATAACGAATTCTAGGTTATTTATATATAATATTTCCATGTGACAGTATGGCTTCAGTGTGTGGGGGGTGCTTAGCATTGCAAGATGCTGGCGTTCCAGTGAAGTGCTCAATTGCCGGTATTGCAATGGGTATGGTTTTGGACACAAAGGAATTTGGGGGAGATGGAACTCCGCTTATTCTGTCAGATATAACGGGATCTGAAGATGCATCAGGAGATATGGATTTTAAGGTCTTGAAATCAACTATGTCGTGGGATCTATTGTGTTCATTACTCGTTTTGACTCAACTCTCTGACTGATTAAAAAGGCTGTTTTCACTTTTCTTTATTTCTCTGGTCGAGATTACAAAGAACTACTAAATAATTTCTGTGCACAACTCGAAAATGCTAAAAGAATTATATTGATCAACAATTTGATGCTGCAGGTTGCTGGAAATGATGATGGTATAACTGCATTCCAGATGGATATAAAGGTTGAGTCTTCTTTTATTAGTAGAGTTTGCTTCTCTAATCTGAGTGGCTCAATGTGCATGTACTTGGACATGGTTCCGGTTTCCCTTGCAGTGGTTCTGACCTGTTTCAACAACTTCCATGATCTGTAATTCTTTCTGTGGCAGGTAGGTGGAATTACTTTACCAGTTATGAAGCAAGCACTTCTGCAAGCAAGAGAAGGTCGAAAGCATATTCTTGGTAAGTTTATGAGCATGCATTACCAAGCATAATGCATTGGGTTTGTGACCTGATAGGCCCAAAAGTTCATGGGGAAATCAAACCGGAAACATATATCCTCTCTCTCCTTAGGAAAATATACATAAAATTGAAAGAACCTTCTGATCCACCCCAGCTAAGAATAAGTAAAATTGTTCAAAGAAATTGTTGAAATATTTATAAAGGCAAGCTATGCTTTCTCCAGTAGCACTTGTTTATTTGATTCAAAAGGATTTTCTTCACTATTTGTTTGTTTTATAGAATTCATTATCCTTACAATTACATTTTTTAGATATGACCGAGTACTCGGGACATATAAGTGCCATACAACTCCCACTGAACTTGGGATTTTAGCATCTATTCTTCAATTTATTCAATGAGTTCACTTACTGTGCTTATTTCATAAACTTTTGGGGGGCAATGTCCATTTCCAAAGCGCTTTGGCATCGAGATATGTTACAGATTAGTTATTTGCCGTTGACATCTTTCTATTATATTTAGAAGTAAATTTTGATCCACTGCAAGAATTAATACAATTTACACTTGATACTTCACATCATATCTTTGCTAGTTGCCATCTCATAATAATTTTTTGACAGGTTGTGCCATTTTCAAATATATGGCAGTAAAAAGTGTCTTGGTGTAATTTTTCTTTTCCAAACTGATAGCCTGTGAATAACCTACGCTATTATTCGTGATGTATTACAATTTACATATCTGTGACAATATTTGTACCAGTGGTTCTGATAGTGAAGTGTATGATTGTTTTGTTTTATTCGGCATATTGACCTTGTTGACCAAGAGTGTGCGGAGTGACTTGTAGTAAATCTTAGTTAATTTTGCACATCCGGACCATAATTCTGTTAAATCTCTGCTGCGTGTGGACTGTTTTCTGCTTAACAGTTGTCTGCCATGGTTTTAATGGAGAATAAAAATGATAAGTCGATGAACATATTTTTCTTATTAATCAGCATATGCATTATAATTTGGTCTTCCACTTAACTAGTACCCATTGTTTCCTGTCTTAGAATTCCTACTTTTCGATTCTCTTTTTTAGCTGAGATGTCCAAATGTTACCCTCCTCCTTTGAAGAGACTCTCGAAGTATGCTCCTATAATCCATGTCATGAAGGTTTGTCATTCTTTATATGTCCACTTTATTTGATGATGTGGTGACTGGACGACCTTTTTTTACTCAAAAATGCTTTTTTGGTACTATAGGTCAAACCAGATAAAATTAACCTCATCATAGGTTCTGGTGGGAAGAAAGTGAAGAGTATTATTGAAGAGACTGGCGTTGAATCAATTGAAACTCAAGATGATGGAATTGTATGCCGAGAATAGAACTTAATCTTCTATTTTCTGCAATTACCAGTTCCTATTGCAATCATGTAATCTATCATGTGGCTGTTGCAGGTGAAAATAACAGCAAAAGATTTATCAAGCTTGGAAAAGTCTAAAGCAATTATTAGTAACCTGACAATGGTTCCAACCGTTGGCGACATCTACAGGTCTTCTTCTGACTTCTGTTCTTTTTTGGTTTATACATACATTGCTTAACAAGGAATCATTGGTTAGAGTGGTCGATTTGGTTATTGCATAGCTTCATCAGCTGAATTTCTGATGCCAAGAATCTCGAGGCATTGATGTTTTCTTTATTGTGAATTGCAGAAACTAATCTTTTATACTTCTGTATTTCTTTTGCTTTGCTGGTAAACTTCATTTGATCTTAATCTACCAATTAACTAGAATTGTGTCTGACTGTGCTTTCACATTCAGGAATTGCGAGATCAAATCCATTGCTCCTTATGGAGTATTTATCGAAATATCTCCTAGCCGAGAGGTATATTTTCCCAATTCTCAAAGCATCTACACCATATACTTTGCACCACTAAAATTTGTTCTTTGGAACGATCTTTGACAAATTTTCTGTATTGTTGCTGTTTAACGATATGTTACTTAAGAGGTGGGAAAAAGGAACATGTCTAATTTATCATGCTTTCGGCTGCACTGCAGGGACTGTGCCATATTAGTGAGTTGAGCACAAATTGGCTGGCAAAGGCAGAAGATGTAAGTATTTTGGCCCTGGTTCTTTAATTAAATTTAAGAAGACCGTGATGTAATGACTTATTACTACATATTTACAGGTTTTCAAAGTCGGGGATCGTATTGATGTTAAGCTCATTGAGGTTTGGAGCTCTCTTTCCCTTTAAGTTGCAAGTGCATCAATGTTATTCAATTTTCCTGCATCAGAATTTTGCTGCTATATTTGATAGCTCCTAGGGGCCATTGTTCTGTTTCACTGTCAGGGCTGATAGTTGAGCATGTTACATATTTTCAAGAAAACATTGACATGTATTACGGTGTACAAATGTTTGTTTGTGTAGGAAACAGGAGAATAGGAAACATAATGACTATAAAATATTTATTGAGGATATGGGAAGACGTAATCTGATATTATAATTTACGAAAGCTTTGTGAAAGCTGCCCAAGCATCTCACAATTCCTCCCTGCTGGAAGTTTGTTTGCCACCTGTAGTAGATCACCAGATTTTATTGTTTACTTAAATGAATTACACCAAATAGCATTCTATAAATTGTGTTTTCCTTCATTTTTCTCTTTGAGACACTGACCCATATATTAACATCAAAATTTGATGTTTTGCTCAATGAAAAGCTATAGATCTATGAAATAACTCCTTCCTCTGAATTTCAGTTTCACCATGGACTTTTCATCAAGTGCTTTACTGTCTTTCATATCACTCAAGATTCTATTTATGTAACCCTTGTTTATAGAAAACTATCCTCGATAACATGAGCCTATGCTATACAGATCAATGAGAAAGGGCAACTTCGGTTAAGTCATCGTGCATTACTTCCAGATCCCAACCCAGAGAAGCAGAACGTGAAGGAACGTACAGGTAACCTTGTCAAGGAAGGTACGATTTCACAGAAAGCTCCTGAGAAGGGTAAGCAGAAAAAAACTTCAAGCGGTTCAAAGGATGCTACAACAGTTGAAAATGCTGAACCAATCGAGGAGAAAAATCCAACTATTGAACTCACAAATCCGTCTGACAGTAAGCCAGCAGAGGCCGATACACCCATGGAGAATAAATTTGTCAAGAAATCAGTAATTCCCACAAAGGATGCACCTGCAACTAACAAAGATAGGCCAAAAAAGAGCAGTAATAAACCTGCAGTCAACATTTCCAACAAAAGTGAAAGTGCAGTTGTAAATGGAGAGGCCAAAATTGGATAACAAATACACGTTGTCAATAAGGTTTTCATGGAATCATGGTGATTGACATTCCTCTCTCTTGGGCAACAAAGGTATGAGCTGTAGTTTTTTTCCCCTAATCTCTTTATTATCTGGTTTATCTTGTGACTTAGATACCTCATTAGACGATCAGTTCATCGAATTTTATCAGTTTAAAACATGTTGAATTTGTACTTGGACTCTAAAATGTCATTTCTCTTTTGATAGTATAATCCTGTCGATGGAGACTAGTATGTCTACATCCTTTCACGTACTAACAGAAGTGGAGCATACCTAGCACAAAATGGCTTTTGTGTATAATACCTCGAAGAGATGATTGTAGGCCGAGCAGCAAGACTCCACATTTGCGGCGGGGAACCTGATGGCCGAATTCTGCAGGTTACGACCTGGTTACTACCTTTAGGATGTTAGTCGGGAGCTATATTACTTTTTCTTCTGCGGTTTTTTGAATTTTTGGCACCTTTTGGTGTAATCAGCACATGAAGAGATTTTAATTCCAGATTTCCAGTTACATCAATATGATAGTTGGGTTTTTTCTTGTTCTAAAGCAGTCAACTTTTGTTTTGTTTTTATTCGTTGATGCTACCTATGCCGTCACGTTGTGCTAAATGCACTCTATGTAATTAAAAGCTTCTTTCTTGTGTGCTATTTGCTCACAAACTTTGATACATTTTGTCACAGGATTTTGAAATTTTGTGAATCGTGAGGATTGAATATGGCTTTTAGTCTTAAAATTGGCTTAAGGTCCATTTGATAGGACTTTTGCTTTTTGTAAGAGAGTTTTACGAGGAATTTACTTTTAAGTCACCTTCCTCTACAGGCTTTTTTAATTGAACAAAACATTTTCAAAAAATTATCCGAACATGTTCACAATAACTCCTTAGTTTTAGAAGCAGTTTTTGACTTTTCGAAAGTCTTGTCAAAAGGGTCATAGTGTAAGCAATCTAAGCTCAGGGAAATTCGGTCTACAATTTATTTGCAAGGGAATTACATTGAAAAAAATTCCCAATTCTAAAACATGCAGACGAAGATGTTTTCCCCAAGAATGACAATTAAATAGACCGAAAACCTCAATTGCGAGGATTAAAATTGGAATTGCATCTCAGAGGTATATCCAAGTGCTTCTAAATTAGCAGCCATGGCCTTGTTCATAGGAGGCGGTCCACATCTCAATATCTGCACAAAACAAAAATTTCATTGAGTTTATCGTGTTTTTACATCATTTTAGAAACTAATAAACATGAGAAAAGCTACACAAAGATTGTAATCATGCTCATAACAAGCAAAGGATTGCAACGGCTATATTTGCTAACCTGAATATCAGTCGCCGGTGCAGGGCAGTGAGCTTGAATCATTTCCTTGGAAACAAACCCGACACCACCATTCCACACCTCAGGAGGCTACAGAGAATTAAAGATAAGGATCATTAAGGTAATGAAACTTGTTAAGCCATTACAAGCAAAATTATGGCAATGCCTTGTTACCACCTTTAGAATAGAATGCAGTAAGAATCTTAATCCCGGAGTAATTTTTGTGAGGCATGAGATAAGTAAATGCATGATATTACATTTCATCTTTCATTTTCAAGATTTTTATTCTCTCAAACTCTCAAGAGTTTTCCTTGTTGCGACTAGAAGACGTCCTCTATAAAGACAGTTTGGCCTTGTGTTTTTCTTGCTTTAACTTTCCTTTCGATAACAAGAACTTAAGCCTTGTTCTCAATAAATTTGGGGTCATGAATTCTTTTAAAAGAAAAAGAAGTAAGAAGTGAGTGAAACCATTGACAAGTGTGGCTGATACAATTCCCCTAAGGCTTAAATTTAGACCAAATAAATATATAAATATATGCCACACGGAAAAAAAAATAAAAAATTGAACCAACCTGATTCAGTACATAGTAAATCTTAAATTGACCAGGGTAATTAGTGGCTAGGGTATCCAATTCTTCCTGCAATCAAACATAAATACAACAGATATTTTTGGCATATTCTGTATCCCTCTCAAATAGTAAACTAACAGCGAAATTTGCACGAGTAGAGCATTCAAAGGAATACATAGACAAAGAGAGATTAGAAATTACCTTTAGAAGTATGTCCTCAAATGTAACGTTAGCATATATCAGATGCACCTTTGTTTTGTCAATTGGGTTTTCAAGAACAGCTCTAGCAACCTAACATGAAACGGAAGGACACAATGAGATATGTTGACGTAAAAAGAGCCTTTTGATTGAAGAAAAGAGGTATTAAAGAGATGGTTCCATGTAGACCTGGAACATTGGCGTAATGCCAGAGCCTCCAGCAAGCATTCCAAATGCTCTCACTTGGCCAGGTTGATACTTAAAGCGACCCTACCCTAGTACAAAAATGTTAATGTATAAGAGCAGCTTTCAAGCAGTAGAAATATTATAAGTTGGGCATAAAAAATCTATCCAAGGTAATGCAATTCACGTAAAAGAAAAAGAGCGTGATTGGGAATATACTGAACTAATTATAGCAGCAACTACGGGCCTAAGGCAAGAAGGAAGTCAATCGGAATCAAAATAATTATTTTGGAAATAAGGTAAGAATTACTTCCAAAATTAGTAACTTTTTCACTCAAAACTTAAAAATGGTAAGCACAAAATTAACACATCGAAACATGTTTGGAAACAAGAAGTTACTTAAAAGTTAAAAACATAAATTTTTACTCATTTTGAAGCTTAGCTAAACATGCTCCAGTTCAACTAACAGAATTCATGAAGCTATCAATTCAGGAGCGGATAAATGATCCCTCAATTGCAAACCACTGATTAGGGAGCAAGAGTAGCGGAACATTGAGCTTGATGCTTAGCATCTCCAGATCACGGAGGCTAATATCTAAAGATCTGTTTTCTTTTGAGTAATTTAATCATGATATCAGTGCACCTCAGATTTAATTACTGGTGCTGTCATGGTTAGAGATTGAGCTCTATAAGCTTAGCATATTTTGGTTTTGATGATAATATCAATACACCTCAGAATGGATTATCGAAACTGTCGTGTTTGAAACAAAACGTGCAAACTTGTTAAATCAAATGGTGCAGATTAGTGTGCAGATTGCTATACTACATTTTATTTCATTATACTCAACTCTTAGAGAGAAATGAAGCCGTGCATCCAGTTTAATGGATCAGAAATTTTTAATTTTTCAAGATAAAAGTGCTTAGTATCTGAGATTGACCAAGATTTAGCTTTTCAAATACAAACCTTTTATTTCAGGTTATGTTATGTAACTACTAACTAAATAACACTTTCATGCAAAAAAAAAAAAAAATGAAACCAAATTAGGAGTAGAAAAGCTGACAGAAAAGAACTCAACCTTGATTATACCCCATATCCTCTATTCAACGTGTTGATATAGACATAGGTTTTCATGAACCTAATAGCATTCATTTTTCCTTTGAGGGCTTGGGTAGTAGTGCAGAAGAAAATTTCCTATTAATGAAATTCGGCAAAAAGCATTATAAGACACTCAAAACACGGAAAATGTACCTTTGGTCCTTTAACAGACAGATAATCACCTACACGCATCTCTCGGAAATGATGGGACATCCTTCCTTGTGGATACATCTAAAAAATGCAAAATCCATATTATACAATCAACCAAATGAGACAAAGAGACAAAATACTTCACTAGCTCTTCACATGGTGCCAAAAGAAACTTTAAACACTTTACCTTTATAACTAACTCAAAGTGTCCAATGTCAGAATCCAAGGTAGTTGGAGTGTATGGTTTAATGACCTCTTCACCTTGACTATCTTTACCCCTATACAATAATGTGTATACAATTAAACTGTATTCATTAAATACGGAAACTAATTTCCCTTTTAGTTGTAAGTATTAGAACAAATTTACATACTATATATGGATTGAAAAGAAAAAGTATAATGAGGAGAAGGCTAAGTAATTTAAGTGAACCTGCAACTAATGTGCTGTCCAATAGGAAGTCCCAACACAGATGTGGGTGTAGGAAGTTCAAATCTGAATTTTGCCACATTATGGCTGAGTTGCATTTTCTTCACAAGCTTAAACTCCTTAAAATTCTCGGGATCCAAGCACACTGTCAAGTAGACACATTCCATGAAACAAAGGTTTAGATCCTCCACAAGACAAATGAACTTTTAAAGATTAAATCATTATGCAATATAATATCTACCCAAATCAGAAACTGCATATAAAACACCTATAAGCAAATAAAAATTAACAACAGAAAAAACCCATAAACTATGAAGTAAGTAATTTATCGAAGAACATCAATTGTTTGTATATAAACTGTTTGATTTGCATCTCCGCACAGTACTCGACAGTACAATACAATATAATATTTTAGCTTCTCGTTCTCCATCCTACCAAACATATTGATTTATCGCCGATAGCGTAATCTACCCACGTAAAAAGACTGCCCATAAACTCCACACAAGTCATAAGACACATCAAGAAGACAAGAACAAATAACGTTCATTACTGCTACTATATTCCTAAATATAAATCCACAAACGTATAGAAACATAATATATTCAAATGGGCATTTCATATCTACAATAGATCACAATAACTGATCAAACCTTTGGGTTTCTTGGAGGAAAATAAGAAGTATGCAGCAGAACCGACAGCAACAAGACCAACAGCAACACCCACATATAATTGGCCTTCAGATGTTTGCAAAAAGTCCATAATGCAAAACAAGAACTAATTTTTGAACAATAAAAACTCAAATTTAATAAGAATTCTATTGAAAATGAAGAATGCTCCGAATCTTGATAAATGAAGAATTGCGTTGGTTCTTGATAAAATTTCAAAATGCGAAGAGAATTCCAAAGGAGTAGTCAAATAAATCTGTGCACAGTAGAGTAATGCTACAAGAACAACTTGGATGACCACCTGGATGACCGCGTGTGAGTGTGGGAGGAAATATTATTTTATTCATGAGGGCCCGCACACTCACAAGTGGTCATTCGGGTGGGTAGAGTAGTATTTTTCCAGTATCAACTCCTTTTGCAGAGGAAAGAAACGGGATGCAGAAATGGAAAAATAATAATAAATTGTGGCTTATTGTTGGCAACTGAAGTAGGTGAAGGAAGAGACTAGTTTTAAATTTAATAGTAGGACATCGATTTCCTCACCTACCTAACGCCACTTCACCGACCCCACGCCCATATTACATGCTGACATGAGTGAAATAGTCTCAATTGAGCTGACAGTCGCAGTGTGAGAGTTCGATTTTTACCTTTTACAAGTATGAAATTGAACTCTTTGTGAGCACCAGTATAACAACTCTTATACCTTGACCTGTTGAAACATATACAGCGATATATCTCATCCACAATGTTGTAGAGGTGAAATGGTGGGGGACGTTCAAGATTGGGGTTCAACCTTTACATGCTGCTGCCCCTGGTTTTCAATGTTATGGCACTAACGCTATGTTTGATAGGGTGAGATTTTCCATGAAAAATGAATTTATTGTCCTTTTTTTATTGCCAAATTTGTCATGGAATTGAGTTTTCACCTTTTTCCCCCACACACATTTTCTTTGGTTTTAAGAAATTTCAATTCCTTTGGTTTTGGTGGAAATTGGTTTTCCACCTTTTTTTTTTTTTTTTTTTTGCAATAGAAATAAAATTTATCCCCAATAGTAAAAAAAAAAATTCATTTAATTGATAATTTGCATGAAAAGCGAAACTAAACAAAAACAAAAAAAATTCTATTTTTTTTTTATTTTTTGACAATCCAAACAAATTTTAATACAAATTGTAAAAAATTTATCTCAAAAAATAACAATTTGCATGAAAAATAAAGTCAAACGGATTAAGTGAAATTATATCAATCAAACACCATTAATTACAATTCTCTCTACAACAAATTTTAGACAATTCAATTCCTTACAATTCGTTTTCTTTTCACTCAAATTTCACCATTACAATCGGACTCTAAAATCAATTATTAGGTCACAAAACATGTAATATAATAGAATTTTTAAGCTAACATATTACAAAATATTTCAGAAAAATATCATAATATCCTTATGGTAATTTGATATTTAACATACTAATAAATAACTGTTTTGTTAAATTTTTTTATTTTTTATTATAATGTCCATAACTTATACAAAGATACATATTTGAAAAAGTTATATCTAAATGTATGGCACGCGGCATTTTAATAAGTTTAGTGCATAACTATGAAAATACAACAAAGTCATAGATTGAATGCAAGAGCTATTAAAGAATTAAAAAAACCGAATAATGTTGTTGGCGCCTCCTTCAATAGGGGAGCGTCACATAGATGCATTGTCACAACAGGCCCCTGTTTGAATAACAGCACTGTAAAAAATATACTCCAATCCTAATAATAGGGATGATAAAATGCCCTAAGCCCACCTTGTACGGCGGGGGGCTAGGAATTATTATTCCCCCTCCCAACTCTTATTTTTATCTTTTCAAATTTAAATTACATTTAAAAAATAAATAAATAGATGAAAAATAAAGATATTTTAATCCCGGTCCTGATTCCTGAAATCTCCTGCGGGGTAGGGTGGGTTGGGGTGCTATCCCTCCTTGTTACTAATACACAGGGTGTAACTGAAATTCAATATCTAAATTTTTTATTTTAAATTTTCCCATTGATAGAATGCTTTTTCATTGTTATTATTTAAGTGTGATATTTTCTAAAAAAAAATAATGACAATAAGACCTGCAATTTTAGGAAGTATGTGGATGACAAAATTCAAATATATAAGCATATTCTATTTTCTCATATCAATCTGCCATTCTGTTATCAATGGATTCCAATAACTTCTCAAAATTTCTAGTGAACTCCTCTTCTCTACCAAAAATTACAGTATTATGGTCAGCATTTGGTATAATACTAAGTTCTGCATGTGGAGCCTTCATCTTCATGTTGTAACTGCATTCCAGAGGGACAACCTGGTCCTTGTTACCTTGGACAATATGGATTTTAACTCCAGAACTCATCAAAGTATCCAAATACTTGTCGAGTAATTTCGCTCCACCGCATATGATGTTATGCATTGTATGCCATGCAGAATGATGAGTATGTCGCGTAAAGTCTATGACTTTACATGGTAGATCCCTATGCGAAAAATGAAACAAAGAAATGCATCAACGACTTGTTGGGAAAAGAAATAATAGTAAAAAAAATGAAAAACTACAGTAGTTACCTTCTTCGAGTGAGTAGCTTAAGAATCTGTTCCCATGTCTTATGGTTCCGGCAAAAAAGGAAACACACACATCGACCTAAATGCTCGTACCAAGACATAAGAGCCGAACCGAACAGTAACGGTGGCCATATTCGTCTTGCAGCAAGTTGTCTAAGTGCTGCTAAACTACCATCCTCTTTTGAAGACGAAAAATAAGGCTGAACATTGTAAAATCACAAGAAGGTATAAGTAACACAAACAAACTACAAATACTTCATAAGAAAAATCAAGAAGTTATGAAAGCTATGCTAACATTGCATCGAATACATCAACGTCACAAAACTTCCACTAAAATTTCTTGTTGTTCACTAAACTTCATTTGTTTCAAAGTTGGTCATTGAGCTTAAATTTTGATACAACTTGGTCACCTTGTCGATGTACTTTAGTTTGACTAAAGGAAAAGCTACGTCAGTTTTTCCTTCAGTCAAACTAAACGATACGGACTATAACAAACATTTACATCACTGATCAACTTGGAACAAAGAAGTTTAGTGACCACATGAAAGTTTGCTAAAAGTTCAGTGATTTAAAAGAATCGTAAGATTCAGATGCACAACCAACTTTGACATTGATGCGGAGGGAAAACCTGCATTTCTAGTGTTAACTATCTGCACAAGTATACTAACCGGTGCCACCAAAGTGATTGACTTCACAGATTCTGAGTATTTTGCAGCTAGCGCAACTGCAATCACACAACCCATGGAGTGTGCAACCACATGGAAAGAATTCAACTGAAATGGGTCGATAACTGATTTCTCAATCATCTGTAGGTGATCCCTTAAGGTATACATACAGTCTCTTGGTTTAGGACTTTTCCCAAATCCCAATAGGTCTATGGCAAACAACCTGTAGTTTTGCTTTGTATGCACAGAAAAATTAGGAATCACCGTCTCTGTCCAAAAAGAGGAAGAAGACAAGAAACCATGTATAAATATTACATTTCCGACTGCTTTTTCTTCGGGATAGTGCTCCAATCTGGCTGCCAAACATTCAGATTTCGTGTGATAAGTAACAACCTTCACACACGATATAGCTTGAAATGGAGAAAAAAATTGCGTGACACTAAAATCATCAACTTTGCAATGGACTCACAGATTATTAGTAAAGCAACGGATAGACTAAGGGGCTGACACAGATTTTAGACAATTACTTTGGTTGTTACCATAGTTACTTGCCTAAATCTGGATGCTCAATTGGTTCGGACAGCAAAATCTTCTTGTTTTAATTCCTTGTGAATCTATGCAGTGAAGGAGCCAAATCGAAATCTTATTTTGATCTATTCATTTAATACCTCTTGGCATCCTAGATATCAGCCACAAACTTTCATCTTGTAGACTGTGTGCGCTAAAACTGAGGTTTCAATATTAGTTGATGTAGTTTGTTGCATTATATGCAACCTATTTTATTCAGAGCCGGTCCAGTGATTTTCGGGACCTGAGACAAACTCCGTAAATTAGGCCCCCAATGAGAGAACAAAGTTTTCTTTTTACAGATTACAGTGTTTACTTAGTCCCTATTTGATAGTCATTTTTCCTAAAATGTATTTTTCTTTATTCTTTTCAACCACACATTCTTCAATAAAATAATATTACACGCAAACTCAAAACTTTTCCTTTATTTTTAACCACACATTCTCCATCAATCAACTATTCAAAAATACATTTTTCTCCTCAAAAATGGTTACCAAACAGGGGCTTAATTAAAAAAATTAGTTAGGCAAAAAAAGGCCCCCTCATATTTTGGGCCTGAGGTGACGGTCTCATCTGTCTCTATACAGATTCAGCCCCGATTTTATTCAGAATTCAGCTCATAAGTCAAAGAAAAAAGTAAGAAGTTTTAATTAGACTTGATTTCCTCAACAACTAAATTGCTTTCAATAAAACTATCATTTTGGTTTGCAAAAGATTAAAAATTCGCATTCAACCAATATGAAATAAACCAAGCTTTCAAACCGTGCTCCAACTAAAAAGTCAGCCAGCAATACAGAGGAAAAAAAATAAAAAAGAACAAATAAATAGCAGGCCACAGATACAAGAAAACACAAACAGTTAAAAATGAGCCTGCAATTTTTTAGCTAAAAATATATGCCTACCACAATTTGTTTATAATGTTCAAAGCAGGTAGGATACAAAGATTATAAGCACTTATTATAAAATCTGTGGTGAGGATTTTAATGAAAGACAGATGGTCTGTCATTTCATCCTGAAACAGCCATCGTAAAAAAAAAAAAAAAAAAATTGACATAACATAAAAGTTCCCACCAAAGACTACTGCATAGAAAGTCTTTGAGTTAAAATGTCAAATTTATGTAATAAGTTTGAAAACAAAATTTAAATAAATAAGGTTGCCATCTCTCAATTATTACTTAAACTTTTGGATAAGGTAGTTCATCGTGATATTTGGCAAAAACCCTCGAGTTCTAACTCTTGACACCGCCTACACTATATGAAAACTGCTCACGTATATTAGCCTTGAAACGAAAACATGAATCTTGATTGCTTATTAAAGATTCAACCCGAACATATTACAAAATTTAATTCCAAAATCTGGCCTAAAAGTAAAGCAAAGACCCATATTTTATTGGGTGGGAATTGACAAAAATTCTGGCAAAATTTTATACCTCTTTCTGGTTCTTTGACAACAACATGAAGCTTCAAATTACTGCCATTGTTCATCCAAGAAACACAAGATTCACACCCACAATCCGACCACCTATTCCTCTCCCCCGCACAACATTTTCCATCATCTTTCCACGTTCTTGGAATTCTGAGGAATTCCATTTCCCTGAAAACATTTTTCCTCCCATGAATAGTCTTAGACAACTTACTCTCTTCATCATTTTCAAGAATTTCTACCCTTTTTTCTTGCTCCACTTTGCAGTAACATGAAGAGGGTTTTCCTTCCAAGAATTCATCCAAAAATCTGAAGAAAATGCACATAACAAAATCCAAGAAATCAAGGAAAAAGAAGATGATGGCACTCAAGATGGAAACGAAGAACTCTGCAATTTTTTGGAGCCATTTTCTGGAAAAAACCGAAGAGATTCTTGGCATTTCCATCACCTTCTGTGTAAGAGAAATCAGAAATGGGTCAGAATAAACGAGGTGTGACTTGTGAGGGCGATTTGATGCTTGTAAAGAAAATGGACTGAATGTGAGATATAAATTGTACCACGTCGTGGAATCCGGAACAAGTTTTGCCTTCTGCGTGTTTGCTTATAATATAAGAATATAAAATAAGGAGAAATGTAAAAAAAAAAAAAAAAAGTATAATTTTTTTTGTAAAGTTCCACTTTTAAGTTTAAACATTACTTTGATTAAATTAATTCGGATTATTGTATTATAAATTCTTCGAATAATCTATGTATATTTAGTATGTATTTAATCACATCACCTATGTGACAAGTTTCACCAGTCTCTTAGTAAGAACTATAATGATCATATCATTAATTTCATTAATTTTTTTTTTTAATATTGTTAACTTTTTAATACCTTAACGTACCAAAAGATCATCAAGTTGTTGAAAGCTTGAAAATCTTATCGATAAACTGATACAAAATGATGTCATCGATTGGCAACACATCTTTATATAAAAAAAATGATATTATTTTGTAACAATAAGTGATTCAAAAAATATTATGATCATCATGTTGTATTCATCTTTAAACGGCTACAAAATACTACACATTGGCTAATAAATAATACAAGATATAAGGTTTGTTTGGTAGGGCTTTGAAAAGTCAAAAATTGCTTTTGAAATTAAAAAATTACTTTTAAAAATGTGTGAATAACTTTTTAAAAGTGATTTGTCCGAATAAGAATTTTTTTACAGGAAGCTACTTTAGCAGAAGCTTGCCAAATAGACCGTATCTTAGAAATAACTAGATGCAAGGATATTAGATAGAGGGAGTATACAATTGTTAATTTAAGGAATACAAATCATATGCATCTAAGAAAATTTATCATTGGCTTGTTTAGGGAGCCAATTATACAACCAAATTACTTTAAAAATTAGATATTTCGATAATAATTTAAATTTTAGTTGTCCAACAAGAAACTAGTACGATGCACCAACTAAAAGAAATAGCTTGAGACGAGTCTAATTACTAATTTTTTTTTTTTTTTTTAAATATGTTATAAGAAAGATTAGATAAGATGGATCGTCAAATAGCTAGAATAAGAAAATAAAATAATAATTTTAAGTATATATGAAATTTAGTAAGCATTCAACTCGATAAGAAATCAACATATACAAACTAACAGAGATAGTTCACGATGGGTCTATTTATCAATTTTAAAATATATTAAGATAGATTATAAAATAACTCCTTTTTAATCAATGACTGATTAATTAATTTATGACCATTAAACCAACATAGATGAGGAATGTAATCTAGACATTTTTTAGAGGCTCAACAAGTGGAGAAAAGGATTTTCTTGTATTTTATTTTTAAGTTTTCCGAATTTGTATCGTATCCTCTAAACTTGTGAACTCTTTATTACTCCTTCATACTATTTGGACAATTTTAAGATAAGTTAGAGATCGAGAAGTTAAATGTGTGTTTTATATCACTTAACTTGCAACATAGATTTCGATAGTTAATAGAAATGTTTCGCTGTGATTTATGCGATCAATGAATGGTGTTTGGTTGTCCTTCATGTATTATTTTGTGTATGCAAATAATGTGTGACTCTACTCAAGAAAGATTGTCGAATGTTAAAGAGGTACTAGTCGTCAGCACAAGCAAATATGACCTAATGCTTGACTATAGAAATTAATAGAATAATTAGGTGGACTTTAATCTTAGTACTTTTCCACATTCAAATTTTGGACATAAGGACTCTAAGTCACAAGAATAATTCAGTGCGTTTACCGACACCTAATATCGAAAATTCAAGGTAATTTAACATTGTGTATGTGTAGTGTGCGTAATGCGTATATGTGTTTAAAACCAAACATATTTTTAATGAAAATAAAAAATAGATAAGACTTTTCTTTAAAAGATTTAAAAGCTCCGACGTAGTGCATGTCCCATTTTTTTTTTCATTTTTTATTTTTTCTAAGTTGTTCAAATTATAAATTACATAATAAAACAGATAGTGATTATTGATCTTGCATAAATGATTAAAATTTTAATTTCATCAATTAAATTATAAATTAAGGACAAACATGCACGCAAATTTTATTGTAGTGCAACTTGAATTAGATTTGATGTAGTAGGTAAAACGAATAAACAGCATTACTATGAATGTTAATGAGTCGAATCAAGCTGACTTGAGAGCCAAAATTCGAGGTTCGGCTCGAGTAAAATTATGTCGGGCTTTTTTTGGCCAGAGCTGAGTTAAGCAAGAGCTCAACCAAAAAATTGAGGCTTTTTTCTTTAAAGTGTTTTGTTTTTTCTTTTTGGGAAGAATTCAAAAGTAAGGCATTAATTATGCACACTTCAATTTTCATGTTCCAAGTTGTCCAAATGCAAAAATCAGGTTTTTATTTTTTAATTAAAAATATTTTATTAATTAATTATAATAAAGTCAAAATTATACAATTAATGGTCACAGTTACATAATTATAGGTCACAGATTATTTTGAAGTCACAAATCAAAAAAATTATAGGTCACAGATTATTTCGAGATCACAAATCAAAAAATTTATAGGTCACGGATTATGTCGAGGTCACAAATCAACAATTTTATAAGTCACAGTTTATCGATTGGTCACATATTTTCAAATTTGTTGGTTACGGATTATTTTGAAATCACAAATCAAAAAATTTATAAGTCACAAATTATTACGAAATCACAAATTAAAAAATTTATAGGTCACAGATTATTTCGAGGTCACAAATCAAAATTTTTATAAGTCACGAATTATGTGGAGGTCACAAATCAACAATTTTATAAGTCACAGTTTATCGATCAATCACATATTTTCAAATTTGTTGGTCACGGATTATTTTTTTAGTCACATATTATCGAAATTTATGGTTACAGTTTAATAGTTAGTCACATTCACCCGACCCCGACCCCGACCCCGACCCCGACCCTTGGTCACAAACACTATCCCACCCCACCCCGCCACACCACCACCACCACCACCACCACCACCACCCACCGCCAGAGCCACTGCACACTGGCAGAACCACCACCACCGCATCCACGACCATCGCCACCAACATTATCGCCACCACCTCAACACCGTCCCACGCAAACCACCGCCACTACCAACACCAGCAGATCCACTACCAACGCCACCATTTCAATCTGCAACACCACCTGCAACAACCACCCACCATCGTACCCACCTGCACCTCCAATCAACCACCGCACCCACCACCACCACTGTGCACACACCCACCACCACCGCCCTCAGATCGAAAAGAGAAAAAATCCCCAAAAACTCACCCATGTCGCCACCAGCCCACCACCAGATCCACCACGATGTGACAGAAGCTTGGAGTCGCCACCACCAGATCCACCAGCATCTCGTCATCGTCGCCACCACCACAATAGCCAACAAACAAAACAATCATCACCACATCACAACACAAAAAAACCCAAACCCGCCACCACTACACCTCCACCCCCGTCGCCGCAGATAGGAAGAGATCGCGCAAACTGGAAGAATCGTGCTACAGATATCAGGCTTCTCTTCGACGGCTTCGAGCGGCTTCACTCTGACGGCTTCGAGCGGTCCTTCCCGGCAGAGACAACGTGCGAATATAGAGGGAGAAGTGAGGGAGAAGAAAAGAAGAAAGAGAAGGGAGAGGGGTAGAGAGAGAGAAGGGAGAAGAAAAATTATTTACGGTTTGTATATATGAAACCTGATTTATGAATTATCAAACTTCAGGCCTGAACTTTGAATTGTGATTTTTAGACCACTGGATTTATGTAATTTCCACTTTCTTTTTTATACGAGTCGGCCCAACGAGCCACACGGACAGGCTAGGGCTCGGCCCGCTCGGACTTTTTCAGGGCCGAGCCACAAACAATCCGAGAAGACGAGCCAAATTATCATCCCTAACCATTAGGAATGAGTAAGATTGACCTCACTTTGATTGGACTGCTATTTAATTTTTATTCACCAAATCAGATTTTTTTTAGTTTAATTTACCCTTAAAATAATCTACCAACTTTTGAAATTTTATTGAGATATTTGGTCAGTACGCAGAGAAAACTAATTGATTATTAAGCCGCAAGTGGCTACGATCAGAAACAATATTTAATCATCAGGATAATTAGTTGTTTAATTAAATATTCACATTAATAAGATTAACTATTACAATCCAGAGAAGTACAACCATTGATGTTTAAATTGTATTGATCGGAGTTGTGAAGTGACTTAAGTCATCTAAGAACAGATCTCACCTTCCAAAATTCAAACGTCTATAACAAACAAGGAACAAGTTCTCACTTTGATATTTTAGAGAAAAGGATTCTCTTTCACATTTTTTCTTCAGAAGAACCTTAAAAAAGTGTTAATAGTAATGTTTACATTTCATCAATATTCCCATGAAGGCAAAGTGGTTTACACAAGGGCGAATCTACATTTCAAGTTCAGCTAGAACAGATCGCGAACGTTAAACATTTATTGTCAATGGTCAACGTCCGTGATAGCGGTGTTGTTTATTAATATTTAGTTAAATAATATTCAAAAAATCATATGGACTAGACTAGAACTAGGTACGAACTTTCATTTCAAATGAAAAAATCGTTCTATAATCTGCAAAATATCCTAATTTATTTTTCAATCAAATATGCAATATCTATTAACAAAAATGTCAATATTTAGTTTACAATTAAAGTTAATTAAACAAGCATTTTTATATTAACAAATTTTATGTGCTTGTGTGATCCCACTTTTCCGCAATCGATTTTTGTGAATGAAAAGTGGAATCTTCTATTATAATTAAATAAGTTTTTGTTGAAAAACTCCATATGACACTAAGGTCAATTTTTCTTTTTTTTAAAAAAATAATAAATTTGTTATTAATTAACCAAACTCTTAAATCAATTGATTAAAGAAAAAAAAAATTAAGAAGAGAAACAAATTATTAAACTCGGTAATATTACATATATTATTTTGTTTTCCTCATTATCACAAATCAATGATTGTCATGATGGTGGAGTTGGAAATATGTTTAAGGGAGGTGTCAGGTTCGAATCCCACTAATTGCCACTTGGTTTGGTAAAATTATTGAAATACAAAAAACTACAAAACATATGCTGTTAGAGTTTCGAACCCAAAACGTCCAGCTCCATGGTGCAAGCTCCAATCAGTTAGGCTAACAAGGATGTTATTAAATAAAATGAATTATCAGATATATAATATAAATTATTTATCTATTTTCAAAAAAAAAAAATCATTCTCGATAAATCCAGCACGAGCGACCGCGAGAGCTCGCCGGGTGCTGGATCCCCCCCGAGTTTACATTAAAAGAGGTGAATAAACTTCTTCAGCCGGTTCCATTTGAAGTTTTCAAACATATTCTCTATTTTAAAAAGTTAAAATAAGGAGTTTCTGGAAATTTCAAACTTTGGAATCTATAAAATTAAGAGTAATCTTTATTAAAAATAGGTGAGGAAGGAAATGAACGTGTGGCCTAGGTGATTACACAGTGTTAACAAGGAAATTAGCCTGCCATATACATCAAGCGAATATAGTACAAAAGCTTTAAGGTTGACCATCAAGAGTTACGAGTTCAAGATAAATAGAACATTTACATCCGAAATTTGACTATGACGACATAGTTTAAATGAATTGAAACAGCAACTTTGCAAAATCACATATCAGCAACGATATTGGATATGAAAATGAGTCTACTAAATATCTCACGATGGATATAAATGCAGAAAATCTCATTTCACCTACATATCATTAGGAATTGATAGTTTGATGAATCATCGTTGTGATGATTAACAAAACGACCATCCAAAAAGCTGAAATTCATATACAAGAACAAGAAAATAAAGTTCTTATTTTTTATTTTAATAACTTACTAATGATGAATTCTGTGTACGATGTTATACAAGATGCAACATAAGTAAAAACTAGTTCAGAAATGTACACAAACTAAGTAACCGAGAAAATGCTAAGTTTTTTAGTTGTGAATATATATCACTTCAAAATCAAAGCAGAAAAAAAGAAAAATATGAGTTCCGTTTTCTTTAAGTATTGTTGTTTTCCTCGTTTGTAGGAGGATCAGAACTCACAATCGGAAGATTTCTTCGATGCTGCTGAGATGTCAGCCTCCTCTCGAGTGGTGTCTTCCTCTTGCTTACAACGAATCTATTTACTCCTTTCCGCATTGGCATTATTGAAGGGAAGTCTTCATCAGGGATCTGGCTCAGCTCGGAAATGTCTTTTATCTGTGCCACACGTCTGAACCACCTCTCGGCTTTGGCCTCTTCCGACATGTCCAAAGGGTCAGGTTCCTTCACCGCTGATCCCTCCAAGCTCTTAGCCGTCCAACCACTTCGAACTTGCTTATTGTCAGATGGTTTTAGAGAACCTGCCACCACCCCCGACTGGGGAAACTGAAGGGCATTCCCTTTCCCTGAATATTTATCTGTCTGATTATCATTCATGGGAGTCAGGGGAATGAAGGAGTTTGGTTTAGGGTTTTCACTGGGTGGAGCCACATAATCACGAGAAAGTACGGAATTACCAGAACTGGACAGTTGGTCGACTTTTCTCGATACGGTATTTGTGTTGGATGCTCTATATCTTGGCTCGTCCAACTTCTCAGAAAAGATCTCAGCTGTTGTGGAATTGGAAGGAGATTCACTGGTAGGATTTGTGGATGAATCTGCACCATTCAGCTGCTGCGTGTCCTTCCTAGCAAAGTAGCCAGGAGGGAATGGAACCAAAGGGACAAAATTAGTATTATTTGCCTGATCCATAGCTACCTGTCTTTTGAATGCCGGTGAAGTCAAAGAACGGTTTTTTTTCTTGCTAACAACAAATCGGTTTTCTCCCTTACGCATTGGCATAATCTCAGGAAAATCCTCGTCCGAAATTGCACCAGGTAGATCTTTCGAATCATGTAACTCAGCCACCCTCTTAAACCATCTCTCTGAATTTTCAGCTTGTTCTCTTTCTTTCTCTTGGCTAGCAGTCTCACTGGCTGAATTTTCTGAGAACTGAAAATTCTCTCCTGAATGCTGGGACTCGCTGCCTACAGTTGAACTACTTTGATTACTGACATCTGATGAGTCCGATTCATAGCTTTCCATCCCAACTTTTTTCCCGTCCTCTATCTTCGAATTTTGATCCTTAGAAAACATGTCCGGAGGTAATGGAACAAATGGAACGTACTTGGAATTTCTTTCCTGGGAATATCGATAACCTGAAGAATCCAACTGAAGAGTCTGACGAGAGAGATCTGTTCTCTCACCTTGTTCAGAAATGATGCCTTCATCCTCCCTTCCAGAAATGCTAGATGAGCGACCAAGAATCTGGTCCAAACTACGATCTACTGATGTATCAAGGGCCTTGTTTGTACCTTCAGGATACCCCTTATCCATTGTTTGATTTCGAGAGCTGGCTAGCCTCCTCTCCAAGGGTGTCTTCCTAGTGCTAAAAACAAACCGATTTTCTCCTTTCCTCAATGGCATGATCTCAGGAAAGTCTTTATCAGTAGCTGCATTATTTATATCAGATACATTACCCATCTGGGACATTTTACTAAACCACCTTTGTGCTTTTTCTTCATTCTCAGCCAACTGGCTATCTGTGTTGATTTTGTGTGTGAAATCCCCATTCCGCCCGGATCCCAATCTGGCATCACCGGTGTAGGACGATGCCACACCAGGTCGTCTACAGTCGCATCTTAAGCAAACCAAATTCCTCCCATAGTTGAAGAAATCACATCTGCAGTAAAATTGGAAATAAAAATTTACCATCCCACAATAATATTCACTCAAAAGTTCTTTTAATTAGCATTTTAAGTATGATAAAATACAAGGGAATGCTCTTACTGAGGGCAATCCCATTCCCCACCAGTCAGCTGTCTTGTTGGCCTGGGTCCTTCACACTCAAGACATTTAACATTTCTAGCAAAGTTCATAAAATTGCACCTGTATAATACATATCATAGTTAAATAAATTGAGGAAATGCTCTGTTGCTATAATTCTAATGGGAATTCTCGAAAATACAAGATTAAGCATGATACTGTGAACAGGAATTTGGCACTAAGTTGACAATGACATGAATACGAGAAGATGTCTTCCAATACTTTCAACTAAATTTAAGAACCTTGTAGGTTTGAATTCAAATTCATAAGTCATTACAGAGCAAATCAAAGTTCTTTTTTCTTTTCTTTTTTTTAAACCAAGGGCAGGCACCACAAAAAAATCTGGGAAAAAGTTTATTGATTTTCCTTTTACAAATACCCACCCACCCCGCCACGTGCGTCTTATTCCCCTTTTTTCTTTTGGTTGTGTGGGAGTAGGGTAGTTGACAGCTTTGAATAGAAAACATTTTCTATCTATTCCTTTTTCAAGTCAATTTCCTTCAAATAGCAATCAATCAACATAAGAGAATTGTCACAAATTCTCCCCCATCTCTACATAGTCATATACATTCAGTGCCTGAAAAATGGCCAAAACAGTACTGCACAGATGAAAAGTAACCGAAGGAATTGGTGAATGCAACATACAATATACATACTTTGGACATATCCAGTCGCCTCTCTTCATTTCAATATTTTGTCTAATAGGTCCTGAAGTTTGTCCATAGCCACCTGAGAACTGCTCTACAGAAGTAGGTATGTTCATTTTTGGAGGTCCACTTCTCAACTTACCCAGCTCATGCAACAGATTTCGAACAGACAATTCCACAAGTTCCTTACTGTAGAGGTCATTTCTTTCGGAAGAAAGAGATGGATTGCTAGCATAACTTAGTATGTACTTCATTAGATCAACCATGCTTGCTTTATCAGATTCCAAGACCTAAAGCTCAGAAAAAAAAAAGTTGCAATTGATATCAAAAGAGAACAAACTGAATAAATATGAGTGCTACTTCAACTCAAAAAAAATGTTTAATATGTTGCAATTTTTTTTTATTTTTTTTTTAAGAATGTCATTTGTATTATCTCTTTGGCTCTTGTCTCCATCCGCAGAACTCATTGAGTTTGAGCTAGTTACTGCATCTTTTTAATGTTCGGCTAGATTGTTACTTTCATTCTAAGCCTTGTACTCTCTGAAATTAATGATCAACTGTGCATTAAGCCAAGAACTAAAGTTTTTCAAACAATAAATTCATCAATTCTGGAATGTTTTGGAAGTTACATCCACGACTAGATCCTAAATCAAATTCAAAAATTGGATTTATATTTACAGTGTCACAATCCAGAATACTCCATACAAGGCAATAATCATGTCTCAGTATATTCTTCAATTTCTTATAACACATTTTCTTTTGCCTCAGCTAGTCTTAACCTGCCGCCTCAATTCCCCTATGAAGCCAGTGATATTGACATTAAAAAAAACATCAAGCATTTGTAATTAAAAATTGTATTAGAAAAGACAACTTTTCCCTCTCAGCATACAGGGATGTTCCTGTCAAATTAAGGTTTGCCCACAGTTATCCATCATCAGTCCAAGAGGCGGATAATTACAAAAGAGTCCATAATGTAAAAAATCATGATAACCAAAATGCACAAAAGATAATTTATAACCCTGCAACTGCTACAAAGAAGACCAAACAATGGCCCAATAGCTAATTGGCAGGCGCTTGGAATTTGCACCAAATAGACAAACAAGCATATTTGGCTAAGCTCAGAACCAAAAAATAAAAGTTACTTTTTGTTCTAAGCATGATAGGCCTAACCAAAAATGTTCTAATCAATCCTTCAAGCAGTCATTGTTTTGCTTTACATTTCCCTGCAAAAACAAGAGAGGCGACTTTTTTTTCCTAAACAAACTCTGACAGTCTAACACTACATGCTGCATGTAACTTGGAGAAAGCATATCAATCAAATTCAAAAATCTAAGTTCGAATAGAAAACAACAGTATCACTTGGCTTACATTATCTTCATCGGTTCCCAAAAATTCCCTCATTCTCCTTGCAGTGTCAAGAGCACTCTTGAACAGATATGGTGTCCCGTTTGATACAACCACCTCAATCTCCCTTCTCGAAAGCAATCTGCATTTGATTAATAAATCAACATAATTTAAGGATCACACTTGAAAGAAGTTTTCATCGTTCTGCTAAAGAAAGATACAATTTTATGCACACGATACAGCACTATGTAGTACTCTACGCTTTGATAATTGCTACCAAACAATAAAGAAAGAAAAAGAAGCTCTGCCACTATCAATTTTCAGCTTAATTTTCAGAAATGGAATTTGTGGATTATACATAAGAGAAGGTTGGCTTGATAATGGATTACAACCTCCAGGCACATAGTTCTACAGCACAGGGAAATCACAACTTTGATTCATCCACCACAAAGGAAAAAATTCAAATTCTTGTAACCTGCTTAAGGGTTCTAATTTTGATTTTGATTTTTTTTTTTTGGGAAATAGAAGACAAGAAAACAAACCCAAGAAGATTGGGACGGTCCCTTGCGAAAGACAAGCAGGAGGCGGCGGCACAGACAAAATCCTCAGGCAATTCCTCGTACACAACAAATGCATCATCAGGAAGGATTTCATGGTTCATAGGTACAGTAACTCCCTGCTCATTTGGTGTGGAGCAGAGAGAGATAGCATTGACAAAATGGGTCCACTCTCGCCATGGGTGGCTGTGGTGTTGAGAAGAGTTGAGTGTGTAAGTACTATTGTTGGCCGGTTGGGAGTGGAAGTTCTGTTGTTGGGTGGAGTTGAGGGGGAGAATTTGTGGGGTGTGGGTTTTGGATTTGGTGGAGGAGTGACTGAGGGGGCGAAGGGGAAAGGTGGAGAGGCGGCGGCGGAGGAAGAAGGAGGGGCGGAGAGGGTGGAGGAGAGAGGAAAAGGGTAGGGCGAGTAATGTCACGAACCTGGAAGCGCCGCCCATTACAGTCGGAGGAGGAGGGCGACGCGACTGCTACGGGGATTCGATGCAAAATAGCAACTGAAGGACTTCAGCTGAGGTTCAAGAAAAAGTTAATTACAAGTTTAAGGGTAAATTACACTGTAGGTCCCCCAATCTTTCTAGTTTATCATAATTTCATCCCAATTATATTTTAATTGCACTTTTCATCCTCAAGATTTCATTGATTCACGCAGATAGTCCTTATTGACGACTTCATTCCAAAATTTCTTCGTGTAAAAAGGTAACTTTACTAACTAACTGATATAAACTAAAAACGCAAAATAGAAAAATAAAATAGTAAAAAGCAATACCATACCAAAAAAGGAAAATAAAGAAATGGAAACAACAATTTTCTTTTCTACTCCACCCCCAAAAACTACTGAAAGAACATAGGATTTTCCCTTATTTTCATCGCCACCAACAAAATAGTGGGAAGGAAAGTCTCCCAGCACATATATAAAACCATAGTTAAACCCATAGTTAATGAGCAAAAAACCAAGGGATTCCTTTCTTGATTTTTGTCATCATCGATGATAGTGAAAATTTTGCTTTTTTCCATAGAAGATGATGAGGGATAGTGGTTATGGTTGTGGTCTGTGGTATATGAATTTTTTATCGTGAATGTCGGTGACGGAGGCTTTGATTGCGTCAATGGGTGGTGGTGGAAGTTTTGATGGGGTGGAATGGTGTAGGGTGAGGTAGAAGGCTAATTGTTTTTTTTTTTTATTTAATCTTTTCCACTCTTTTTGTCTTTTGATTATTCATTATTGATTTCCTATTTTATTATTCTCTTTTGATTTTTCAGTTTATTTAAGTTAAAGGGTGAAAGTGTCTTTTCACAAAAGTCAATAAGAGGAACAATCTACTTATAATTAAGAAATGTTGAGGATAATATGTGCTAAAATAATTTAATGGGGACAAAATTGCAACATATTAAAAAGTTTGGAGACCTACTGTCTAATTTAATAAAATAAAAAAGTTCTAAATAATCAGTTTTGATGTATATAAAAACAAAAGGATGTTCCTTATGTTAAAAGTAACCCTTACCTTGTCAAAATAAGCAACTTTTCCATTCATAACTAAAAAAAAAAAAAATCTTAACTGAAATTTAACACATCAAAAAATAAATTGACTGTGATTCTTATGATAAAAGGAAATATTAACAAGAAAGACACAGTGTCTGAAATTCAGAATAACAGTTCTCTAAGAGTTCAATCAACTTCAAGATCACACATAATTGTTACAAAAGTACTACATATCATTATGGACAGACGAGACATAGTAACGAAGAAATATATTTACAAATTTTCATTTTCACTTTCCTCATCCACTTTCAAGGTTGTAAAAGATGTGTATTACAATAATTTACGAGTGTTTCTGAGATATGAAACACAAGACGATATCTTTATCCACACAAACTGGCTGCCCAAGTTTAGGCTAAAAACTTGTACTTCATCAGTTCGTTCATCGAATAAGAAAGCTGAACTTGGAGAGTCTAAAACCCCAATGGTCGTATAGGATTACGACAGAGAGTTTCTCGAGCTTTGATAGATTTCGTCAACATGGGCTGCTGGAACATAAACTGCATTTCGCAATGAGCTGTGCTTCCGGCCATAGAATAGATAAACTATCGCTCCTATGGCTAACCATATTGATACTCGGGCCCAAGTAGCGCCTCTGCATTTTCGAATAGATAGAAACACGTAAGTGAGTTCACAAAGCTAAAAAACGCAGCAATTGATACAAGTTATTGGAGAAGATTAACTCAAGAAGATTTACATGTCCACTATAACCACGACGTCTGAACATGTAAAATAATCTATCGACAGCAGGATTCAGACCATGTTTTTATTTTTATTTTTAAAAGTAACTTTTTGTTAACTCTTTTAAGTAAACATTTTAAGCTTAGCTAAACTTGCTCCAAGTCCTGCTATTGTAAAATTCCAAAATCCATGTTTCTCAACCATAACATGGATGCTCATTTTCGTTCCAATTAAAATTGAGTAGAAACAAAAAGACTGAAACATTCAGATAAGCATGAGAAGACGGAAGGGTAGCTAAAATGTGTGTGTGTAGATATTTTGTCAAGTTAATATATGGGACTATATCAATGTAAGAGGCAAAGCCTGTTAAACAGGCGATAAAATAACTAGATACTCACCCGAGATTAATCAATAAGTAGACATTGATGAGAATGCAGGCGATCGGTAGCAGTGGAACACATGGGCAAATGAAACCTAAACAGAGAAGCAACTGATCATTCAAAGATATCCCAACAATTTTTCCTACATATTCTTAGAAATTTTTATCTTTCAAAAGCGTTCCCACTAAATTGAAGAGCCGATGTGTAATACAAAGCTGATTTTAACTGTCCTACGCAACTATGAAGGCAGTTACTACCCAAAATTCAACAGCTTGGGGTAAAGAGTTAATTTGTGATCATGGAGAGACACTAACGGCTATGCAATACTAGATAAGACCAAATAGTACAATGAACAAGATTTAAGCTTCTTTCTCTTCCCTAATATTGTCTACCAAGTACCACCCATCCACTCCATCTTATAAAACATCAACAAGGGGATATTCGCTACGCAGTAATGGATAGAAGTAGACACTACAATAAACAATATCTAATTTTTTTTTGGTTTCTTAATATTGTCAAGTAGTATATTGTCCAGCTTTCCAAACATGTCATAAATTCATGAAATTAGTGCTTTTATCCTATTCAGCGACAACATACTCATCAAAATCATGGTTACTCGTGCATCAAGAAAGCATACCTCCAGAGTGCCCAAAGTTGTGTCTTGCATCGTCTTGGTCAATCCATGTGAGCAATACTAGACCAGATAAAAGGAGAACACCACCAATTCCACAAAGTGTAAATCTAAGGGAGCTGGAAATTATTGAAAAACTGGGATTTAGAACATGGTTTATACAAAAGATTATAGGTTCAAAAAAGGTAAGTAGGGGAAATTGTGTATACATATAAGTTCTAAAAATAACATTCTGCACTTCCTGAGACCTTTCTCATCAAATTTAAAACATCATATAAGACGTAATACACTCTTCCTCACGAAGTGAAACCAAAAATAATCGGCCATAAAAATAGACCACCCACCTATAAAGGCTCACACTTGAAGCTGCAGAAGTTAGGACAAGCACTCCAATGCATGTAACCATGATTGTCCAGCCAGCTATCTTCCGCCTGTTGGCTTCATTCACCCGGACTGCATGATAAGCAATGAAAAAAAGTAGGTAAATTTTGATAAAAGGGTAATCAAAGAAGAAAAGCATATCATAGGAGCATGATAAGCAATGAAAAAAGTATTCCCTCATGGGATAAACTTACAGTTGCATCCAACAGGTGTTTCCTTGCCAACTAAAAGTGGAATTCTATCACTTGAGGTTATATCATCACTTTTTGTGTTCTCCACATCAACCTCCTTAGAACTGCTGCTACCATACCGCACTGAAACTGAATCTATTGCTTCCTGGAAAGATGGTGAAAGTGGAACCTCATCCGGTGGAACATATCTCAGTATCAGCACAGAAATTGCCACCATTGTAAAGGCAACTAGTGTACCGACACTAACCTGCATGTACAATAAAGTTATTAACGCCTTAAGAAGGAACTTCACAAACGAAAAAGACTCCTGATTTCTACCCAATTTATTTGATTTTTAACTAATTCAACAATTTGATGGAGTAATATCAATTCGAACTATATCATCAGCGAGACATGCACATCAATAAGTAGACAGAGCATTCAAGTAACATGAAATGCAATGTGGTTTCTCCTCATTGTAATAGTTTTGTGATTATCACTGAAAATCTCACCAATTTAATTCACAAATGCCGGGGAGGGGAGAAGGGAAACCAAAAAACGAATTTGGGAAGCAAATGCACGTTGAAACCCGTAATTGCAACCGAAAATAGAAGTAGCAATCAGAAATGAGGTACTTCATATATGTAGCTTTTACGAAAAAAATGAACATACCATGCCTGCCAACTGTTCAACATCCATGAAGAATGCCAATATTCCAGCAAGTAAACCAGTAACTACAGTGCCCTTAACAGGAACTTGTGTGTGTTTATTGACATCGGAAAAAAATGACGGCAGCAACCCATCTCTGGCCATTGCCATAAGTATTCGAGGCTGAGGTACATATAAGATCAAGAAAATTTTCATTTGTGTCAGTCAAGAAGGGAGACTCCACTAGGTGGAGATAGGTAAGGAATAAAACAATATTTTGTAAAAAAAATTTAGATTTTCATATATTGATATCAAGTATCTTCAACAGCTCTCTTAACTTTTTAAAACAAATTTAGAAGTTAGATTTAATGATTTTACAGGCAGTACTAAGACATGAGTCAGAAATGCAGTGGACATCATTTTATTCACTAGCAGCGTCAGTCATGAGAAACCATTTATGGTCCTATTAACAATAATCCGTTACCTGTGGTAGGATAGAACCCATCAATGTTGAGCAAAGAGCAGTAGAAGCTCCAACAGTAACTATATACCTGGGTGGACAAGTAAAAGAGCACAATTAATACAAAGACAACATTGCCAAAAATGTCTGAAGTCAGAGGAGATCTCAGTAAAGTTAATTATGAAACTGGACATCTACTTACGCTGCCCACTTCATTCCATGGCTAGCAAATGCAGACGAGATGGGAGTGTCAGGATCCATAGCATAATACGGCACCAAACCAACAATTACGGCAGAGACCAACATATACAATGTGCAACATATAGATAGTGCAATACCAATACCCATGGGTAAATCTCGTTGAGGATTTTTTACCTGTCAGATGGTGAAGTTTGAGGTTCAAAAATCTCATAATATGTTAGCCTAAGCTTAAAAAGATTTCTAGTAATTTTACTTATAGGCAAGTGAATTTGAATAAATAATTTTGCATCGGTCTAAATAGAAGATAAGTTACTATTTTGTATCAAGGTGAAAGTTAATTTCAAAATAAGTAACTGTTTTTACAAGTACTATAAAAATATATATTGTATCCAAACATCTTTTACTTTTTTTTTTAAAGCTTAGCCAAGCATGCTGTTAGCCATTACCATACATCTCTAAAAACTGAAAACAGTTTGGGAGACAGTGGCACAAACCTCTTCCGCAGTACTAGCAACCGAATCGAACCCAATGTATGCAAAGAAAACAGTCGAAGCCCCAGCAAGCATGCCATCAGCTCCAAATGGAAAATATCTAAAAGAGAAAATAGTCTCTGCATGAGTAATTTCTTATGCTCACTAGCATACAATAAAATTGACGAGAATAATGCAGGAGGAAGTAAAATGCAAATGACAAAGGATGATAAACCATTACCCAACAGGAAGTTCATAACCGGGCCACCCAGTCTTGAAACCCAAATATCCACCAGCTATAATGACAAAGATCATGGCACAAGTATTTGCTACTGTCACAATTCCTTGAACAAATGTACTCTGAAGAATATGCGTTACGAGGTTTATTTAGAGGTTAAGACATAGTTGGAGAACATTTTCCAAAGAAACAAACATATTGAAAAAGATACCTCCTTGATTCCCACACACAAGAGACCAGTGACTACAAATACCAAAATAGCTGCACATGGGTCCACCACAATACCAAGCCCTGGGATGGTCTGACGAGCTAGAAAAGAAGGGAGACTATCTGGTCCTCCAAAAAGTAAGGCCTGATGGAATAATAGTACATACATAAATAGAGTAACTATCAGACATTTTATAATCCAATTAAATGAACAAGCAAACAGGGCTAAACTAAGCCTTCATATTGAAGAAAAGGACAGCCTGATTTTTAAACAATCGCTACACTGGATATCAGAAATGGATAATCGAGACTCAAAGGCTTGGAAGTTAGCCAACAAAATACATCTTTATGCAGAACCAAATAAAGATAGATGCAAGGAAGACAAAAGCTGAGATTATGGAAGGCGGAGAAAAGCAAATTCTAGCTAATTGCTATCCTTAAAAATAAAAGATAAATCCTAAAACACACACAAAGAAACCTAATAAAATGGTTAATATAAGAGAAATGTACAGCACCAAATTTGGAGATATGCCACGAGCAACTGCAGAGCCTCCAATAGTGTATTCCAATATTAATGCCCAACCAATCAGCCAAGCAACACTGCATGCAATCCAAGGAGTTGAAGCAATTACCAAAAAATATCTGAAAGCTTGATTAAAAAATCAAGTAATGATGGCTAGCAGCAAACTGAAAGCTTGGTTTTGCGAATGGCTACAACAGTTCCTCCAAAGCCATACTTTGGTATAAGCAAACAAACATTAAGGCTAGGTTTGTTCTCACCGAATTTGGTGCTTGCAATTAGCTTTTAGAAGAATTATAATTATTAAGTTGTGAAGCCTAATTATTGCCGTTGTGCGGAGCCATTACACAGATCAACCTCCATGGTGAGGTCGTCGTGGGTGTTGGAAGTCCGCCCCCGGACTAAAATTTCATTAAGGATAGTTTAGATCTTTGTGTCCTTGTAAATTTTGATTAAAGAACTTGTATCCTTATAAATTTTGATTTTGCCTTCATTTGTCTTATAAATAGGAAATCGTCATTAAACTTTTGAATTACCACCATTAAAGAGAGAAAGAGTGGTCACATAAGAAAAGTGTAAAAATTTATCTTGTAAACTTCTATTCATCATAGATATTATTGCAGCGACGGAAAAGAACATAGTTTTATATTGAGATGAACCTCTATAAATATTGTGTGTCTTTATTTCTTTCAGCTAATTAATTGCTCTCGTGGAATAATTTCTAGTTCTCAATAATAATTAAATCAGAAAAAGATTTTCCAAATTTCTAATTTTGAAGATTTAATCCCACGATACTAGCAGAACTAAGTTTATCTCCACAATGCTATCGATCCTACTTCACACAATCTCCACGCAATCAAGCTGGTGACAATACCCTCTTGAGAAGTAAAAGATAGTATGCTATACAATCAAAAATATCTCCCCACAAGAAGATGGAATTAAAATATTACCCTTCTCCGATGCATATGTAAGAATAATGATAGGCACTGCCAGCTGATGGGCAACGACTTGCCAGCTCAGCATAGCAGAAGGCAGAAAGAGCAGCTGCTATACCAGCTATTAGAAAGGAAAAAGTAAGGGCTGGTCCTGAATGCTCCCTAGCAACTGTGCCAACAAGAATATAAACTCCAGCGCCAATAGTGGAACCAACTCCTACAAAATTCAGCCAATCAACTTTTTTACCATAATTTTGTTTATAGCACACATCCAATGCACAAAAGGCATTCTCAAGTTACTAACAGACCTTTAAACCCCAATAGCCTATATGGCTCATCTTTCTAATTTAAAACATATATGAAATACAGAAATAAAGGCAAATACAAAACAGGAATGAAATGGATGAAGGATTCAAAAGGATCATGAAACTTTAATCTAGAAACTGAAGGCATATAATTAAGCATCTTCGAAGGCTACAGTTGTGAAGGCACCAAAGCAAAAATCTATATACAATTCTAAATAGTGAAGAACGGAGAACTTAAGAGCATTAACAAATTTATACCTATGGCAATAAGATGAGGCACAGTTAAAGACCTGGCCAATTGATGATGACCACTCCCTGAGGCAGATGATGACTTAGAATGAGCAGAATCCACCTGTTTTCTCCTCACAAGACTCCTCAAACCTCCTACACCACCATCATTTTTCTGTGTATCACAAAGAAAACCCATACCCCACAAAATAATTCGCAATTGGGTGTTCAAAGATTAAGCTTTTCTTGCAAAATATCTAATGTACATAAAGATCACAACTTTGAGGGTGTGTGCAGATATCTTCTTAATAAATTTAACCGAACAAATATGTGCAAGAAAATCTTGGACAGAGATCATGAAATGGTACGGGCTGCTGCTTGCGGATGCAATCCCAAAGGCAAGGGAAAAGATAAAAATCTTTTCGGATTTAGAGCCTTTGGGTTGGTGGATTCGAAGGGCGTAGGCGGTGGAGGTTCAGCTGGGAGAAAAAAAAAAAAAGATTTTCTTTGGTTTTATATTTTTTTGTTCTCAAAAGAGAAAGGCAGCATTTGACTGAAACAATGGATCATTTATCTATCGTCAATTATTGATTTTATAGCTTGCATTATTCTCGCGGAAGCGCGTGCCAGGCCATGCTGGTTTTCAGTTTTCTATCATTGATATTTATTGGCAGACCCCATGACAGAGAATGGCAGAGAAGCTTAATTCACAATCGAGGGTCCACGGTTTCAAATGTACTGTTACTCTTGGCATTTATAACATTCCGGCTCGTCGCGTCGCTTCTTTTGAGCAATTGAAAGGACGTTAACACATTTTTTTACTCTTATAAACACATTACACCTTGATACCTTCTAATTTAATACGAAGGCGTGATATGTTGAAACGAGCAATTGAAAGGACGTTAACATATTTTTTACTCTTAAATACATTATACCTTGATACCTTCTTGTTTAATAAGAAGACTTGATATGTTGAAGTGCAAAAATTATATTAATTATGTTTGAGCTCTATTCTTTTGGAAAAAAAATGTATTCTTAAACAGTATTTTAATATCATTTCAATCACATTTTTCAATAAAATAATATTATACGCAAATTCAAAAAAATTTCTTATTTTTAATCACACATTTTCCGTCAATATACTATTCAAAAATACATTTTTATGAGAAAAATGGAGCTCAAACAAGGGCTAAGAAGACAACAAGTTTAAAATAGCATATCTCAACTTATTTTGAAACTACTAATACAACAAATAAATTTTGTCTAAAATCTAGTTTGGTTCAGCAAAGAATTTGGATTAAAATAACAAAATTAAAATAATTAATTTTAACTACATATTTTATGGAACTCCCGACCTTCTAACAATATATTTTATCAACTTTTATCAAAATCAACTTAAAATTTAATTTTCATTTAAACCGAAAAGATTAGTAATATGCTAGTCCTTGTTTGGCTTCTTTTCAACCGCAAATTCTCCAATAAAATAATTTTACACGTAAATTAAAAACTTTTTTTTAACCACGCATCCTCCCAAAATTTACTATTTCAAAATAAATTATTTCCAAAATCTCATTACAATGGGGGCCAAATGGTAAATCGAACTTGAAATATATAATAATTTAAAGCCCATGTTTGGTAGGAATTCAAATTCAAATTTTAATTTAATTCAAAGTCCATAATTTATTTTCACCAAATATTTCATTGATCCCATAATTTTTCAACCACTCATTTATTAATTTTATCAAAGTTTATTAAAAATCTTTTTTTTTTTATCCTCACCAAATAGGAATATAATATTAAATGTAATATTTTTAAGTTATATTTAATTCTATCTAACCGAACATATCAAGACGTATATCATAAGCTTACATTGTTTATTCTTGTGCACACAATTTGTGAGGTTACAACCACTTCAAGAATATAAGGTTCCGTTTGGTACTCATTTTTCTTCCATAAAAATAAAAAATATGATCATTATCCGTCACATTCAACCACCATTTTTTACTTTCTATCTCTTGACCTAAACTTTGTGTAGTTTGAGGTAGGTTTGTTATTTAAAATAATGAAACAAATCTCTATTAAATTAGTTGATGTTTTCCGAAATTAGTTTTATATTCTTTCAAAACTATCATAATTAAAAACTACAAAAAAAAATTATTTTCAAGTTTAAATAATAGTAAAATTTGTGATGGACATTTTCAAAGTTTTGACTTGTACTCGAAGTATGTTCTAACGGTTAGCTAACCTACTTTTTAACAGTATCAAATTCATTGCGTGTATACTAATATCATTATGAGACGTTTGAGTGTTCCATAAAATTGACCATTCTAGTCTAAAGATGAAAATCATATTGAAATTTCTAGGATCGTGTTTATCAACGAAAATTTCTTGTCTATTTTTTTTTTTTTTTTTAACAACGGGGGAACCTGCGACTGCTACCATTCAGATGCACGCTGGGTAAACCCTCGAACTGACGCAATAGCCTATAAACCACGTCAATCAGGTTAATCACACTAAACAAGTCCGGTGCGATAGACTCGATTGAGAAAATATTGGTAGGAGGATTCGAACTCATGACCAAAAGTTTACGCGCTCACCTACTCCACCAATTCGACTACCTCATGAGGGGTTTTTTGTCTGATTTTAACTCTTTGACTTGTTTGATGTTATCTAATTCAACGTAGCAAAAATTACGAACACGACTTTTCTTCATAGAAATATGTTATAAAAGCGTAAAATAATTTAGATTTGTTAATTCATTTTAGCTCAAAGATTTTAAAATTCAACCATTAATTATGACAAGTGCATAGTGTATGAACTTTCAATTAGATTTGTCAATCGTAATCGATATTAGTGAAAGTCATTATGCATCAGAATAGACTAAAATGACATTTATTATCAGAACAATTTGTTTTTCTCTTGTATCATATTCTGAATCAATACATTGTTGAATTATTATTTATTGTTTTTATATGCCCCATTAATTGCACTTTCAGAATATGAATATTGGAGGGGTCCATTTCGGTGATTTCACATTCAGACCGAATTTCAGAACCAAATCTGAGAGTACCCATTGTAGGCTCTCTACATTCACATGCTTATATTGACATTTTCTGAATGATATGATCCGTATCTAAACAACACAATTATTTAGTAACTTTACGTCTGGTCCCTTTTTTTTCATGGATAACTATGTGAGTGTCAGTGGTTAATCTCTTACATTCGGTGCATTCTATTCAACTTGTTAAAAACACTTGCATTGCACGTAATTTTGCAGTAATATTTTGATTTTTTTTTTTTTTAATGAATTTTTAGACAATAATAGTTGTATATACAAGACAAAATCAAATATTCAGTACTCAATGTACATTGTTCTATAATTTACATAAGCAAAATTCATTTCCATTTTCCTTTAACTAGCTAATAAGCAAAAGAACTTGTACACACGAGATCCATACACACACAAAAAAAAAAAAAAAAAAGCTAAGACTTATTTTCAATAAATTATAAATTTGGAATTGATTATAGGAATATTTTTTCGTTACTCCCTTTCAAATGGATTAAAATAAAAAACAATCCGGTGAGATAGAACGAATGCGTAGTGGTGGTGGTGGTTTTGGTTTGCGGAGTTCTAAATAGCTGAGTTTGTAAAGCTCTTTTTTACTAGCAATGGTACCATCTTCTTCATCGTAGAGAAAAATTTGATAGAGCAGTGATGACCAAAGAGCATCTTCACCGGAGAGTTTATAAAGGCATTTACAGGTGAATGATAGCCGGCACAAATCTTTGAAATCCAGAAATGAATTTTCAACTCCGATTTGCATTGTTCTTCTCCACATGTCCTCCGGAAGTTCAGACATTCTTCTCTTCCTATGTTATTCTATATGTTGAAGGCAATGTGTGTATGGATTATATATACATCATAATATTTAATACTTTATTATCTATCTATATATATATATATATAAACAGCTATATGCGTATCATAAAGCTAGGGATAAAGAAAGTTGTAAAAGTTGATGCAACGAAGAAATCTAGTCATAAAGCATTGATAATTAGCTTTTGATCCCAAAAGAAATAGTTGTTATAAGAACCTTAATCAAGAAGCTATAATTTATAAGTTGTTCTAAGATCTCAAGAATGGCATGTGATACATGGTAAGGCACCAAGAATTTGTCGTTGAAGATTATCAACTATAGATTTCTTGGCCATAAAGTTCGTTGTTAATTCCCATAGTCTTGAGTATTAATAGCAAATTCGTGATGAATTTAAGTTATTTGACTCCATAAGAAAATTCAGTGTCGATTCTTTTAGTTAATGAGATACTTAGTTCGTTCTTATTTAGATTGCGTTTATTTCAAAATGAAATTCAAGTAATAAAATTTTAATTTATATTAGTGATAGAACAGGTTATCACATTAATAATGGGTTTACACAACATAGGACTAGAAACCGTTAATTTAAATTTAAATTGGAGAAAACCCGACATAATATTGGACTTTACAACTAGAATTTTTTTTTAAAAAAAGTAAAAAATCATTTATAGTATTGTGTTACAATATTTGATTCCAATCTTACGACGAATTTTAATATTACTAGACTGAGATACAACTAAATATGTCACAATAATCAATTTGTGAAATCATGTCTTACTCTTTTATATATAAAAAAATTATTTCTAAAAAAGTAGACCTAGTGAAGAATTTTTAGTGATACTTAGGCTGTGTTTGATTCGTCACATTTGCCATGAAACTAGGAAAATATTTTTCTAGTTCCTACTTTTGGCTGTTTGATTAGCCAAATTTGCCCTGGAAAATATTTGCCACCAATTTCTAATGTACAATCCTTTGAAGCACAAAAGTAGGAAAATATTTTCTTATGATTTTGGTGAAAAATTATTTTCCACCTTGTTGGATGTTTTTTTTTTTTTTTTTTTTTTTTTACTTTTTGGCAATGGAAACATATTCTAAACTTAATGGTAAAATTTTTTATTCATTTAATTGACAATTTGCATGAAAAATGAAATCAAACGAACATAAAAAAAAAAATTTAAATTTTTTTTTTACTTTTTGGAAATCCAAACAAATTTTAATACAGACTATAAAAAAATTATCCCAAAAAGTAACCATTTGCATGAAAAATAAAGCCAAACGGATTGAGTGAAAAATTATACCAATCAAACACCATTAATACAATTCCCTCTAAAACAAATTCTAGGCAAATTACTTCCCTGCCAAATATTTTATTTGTCATTCATTTTCCATCTTTCTATCAAACATACCCTTAGATCTACAATTACTAATTTACTTTGAGTCTATAACTATTTCCTTGTCTCCTTCTATTAGCTTTGCAAGTTTGAAAAAAATCTAATTTAAGCTCAAATTGATATATTTTGTAATTTTATGAGTAGTTTTTAGGAACAAACGTGCTGGACGTCCCGAGAGGTCGAGACTAAATGGCGCCCTTATTGGAGGGGGGTTGTGGACTAGGCGCCCACAGTGCTTGGTTTATGTTGAGCACTATATTTAGGTGACACATTACAATAGGTGGTGTAATTAATTTTAAAATCAATCATAGTCTTTCACCACCTATTGTAGTGTGCCACATCATACGATGCTTAGCATAAACTAAGTATCAGTGCAGTGCACGTCATGTGATTCTAGTGGTTGAGGTGAACTTTATAAATTAGGCCCCCAAAATTAAAGTATGCCTGCAAAATTTATAAATGTCTTATTGAACCAATTGTTAACTTAAAAATTAATAGTAAAACAACAAACAAAACGTATTATACAAAAATAATTATTATAATCAAATATCAATTTTGAAAATGCTCCAAATAATCAGTTAAATACTAAACAGTCAATGTTCTACCATTTCGTGCCCAAAAAAATTCAAAGTCACTTTTGAATTCTGAATTTAAGCTCCAAAACACAAAGAAAACTAGAGAAATAACATTTTAATTCCCAATCAAATAAGTGGAATCTAACAATCAAAGAAAAAATAAGATTCACTTGAAGCATCAAATAAATTCAATTCCCAATACAAACATGGTATAAGAGCTGGAAGGCATCTGAAAGTTCTTAAGAATTTCTACTTCAGCAATACACAAACCTCCCAAACATAGCAAACCATCTTTCATTCTACATAGTTACACAATGTTTATTTTCAAAACTTGTATTATAATCATATATCAGTCATAATTATTACTTTATATATCATATATTAATTAGGATAAAAAGCCAAAAAAATATATATATGACTCTTTCCTCTTATAATATTCAATGGAGAGTAAAACAACAAGAGTATTGGCATAATTCTCTTTAAAGAGAACTCAAATATTTAAGGAAAAGACTTGTTGATTTGTTTATTTTTCAACCCAAATAGTCTCAAGAAAGGCTTACGTATTTTTATGAATGACTAGTAGTAAGCACGTGCGTTGCACGTCTTATGTACGGAATAAATGATAAATGTAATATTTTTAAAGTAAGAAAATTGATAATGCTAAAGAGAAAATTAAAATTGTTAAAGAATATATGAATATATATATATATATATATATATATATATATATATAAATGTTTATGAAATTAATAATGTGTATATTTAGAGGAATGGATACAATTTTGGGAACAGTAAATAACTCCTAATTATATATTAGGAACAATTGATAAGGTCTTTAAAGATTGATGAGATAAATAATAAATAATATAATATATATATGAGTGCGCATGAGATAATATTATAATATATTAAAGGTGACATTAATGATAGATAAATTACAATTTAACTTCATGTAATTTCTTTTTTAAGTATAAAGTTCATTTTTTTATATTATAGTACTCATAATTTTATATTAATTTAATTTAATCACTTAAAATCGAAGCTCGTCTACAAAAATAATTATATTAAAAATATAACAAAATATTATTTTATATTGTAATTAATCTACGATTATAATAATGCAACTTTAATATATTATATATCTATATATGTGAGCTTCAATTTTAAGTGGTAATTTAAAATTTTAAATAAATTTTAAGTAGAATTGATATATAGGTAAATATATAAGGGTAAAATTGATAATAAAAAATTTCTCATTAATCCACACTTTTAATGTATTGTAGATGAGTATAAAAGTAAACCAGAATCATTTCAAAGCACATATAAGAAAATAAAATAGAATTACAAATTTAAGAGGAGGATAAACTTGAAGCAGCAAGCTTGTTTATGAAAAATATCACTCACAAATCGAGAAAGATTTAATGGTAGGATTTTCTATTGGATCTGAGTTAAAATTAATTACAAATTAATTGTAGATTCTCTCTTGCACGCATGCACATAGAGCAAACTGAAAGGTATAAAGGAAAGAATTAAAAAGTAAGACATTAATTATGCACACTTCAATTTTCATATTTCAAATTGTTCAAATGCGAAAATCAGGTTTTTACTTTTTAATTAAAAATATTTTACTATTTAATTGAAATAAGGTAAAAAAATAAACAATTAATGGTCACAGATATATAATTATATGTCACAACTTATTTGTTAGTCATATATTATCAAATTAATTGGTCACAAATTATTTCAAGATTACAAATCGAAAAATTTATAGGTCACAGATTATTTCGAGATCGTAAATCAAAATTTTTATAGGTCACAAATTATGTCGATGTCACAAATCAAAATTTTTATAGGTCACAGTTTATCTTATTAGTCACAAATCCAAAAAATTATAAGTTACATTTTATTTGTCGATCACAATTTTCAAATTTATTGGTCACGAATTATTCTTTTTAGTTACAGATTAATTTTTTAATCACAAATTATCGTCATTTATGATCACAGATTATTTTACTGGTTACAAATCCAAAATTTACAGGTCATAATTTATTTGTGAATCACAAATTTTAAAATTTGTTGGGCACTGATTATTAAATTTTAAAGTCACAACTTAATACTTGGTCACATGTAACCATATATTAGGTCTAATACCATCACCACCACCACTGCACCTGCCATCACCATCATCAACCGCTTCCACCATCGTCGACCACCACCACCACCGTCACCTCCACCTACACCACCACACAAAACACATACAACTGTCCAAACACCATGGCGAACACCATCCACTGCCAGAAATACTGCACATCGGCAAAGCCACCGCCACCATACCCACATCCACAACCACCCACATCCACACGGCCACCAAAATCACCACTATTACCACCACCCCAACCATATCTGAACCCACCATAAACCAACACATCTGCACGACAACAATTGGACAAAACCACTCGACACCGATAGTGCCACCACCACCGTCGCAGTCGCAACTCATACAACCACCACAACCGCATCCAACCACACCACCATTTTCACAACATCGATCTGAAAATAGTCCCCATCTCCAGCACCACCACGAAACTCACACAAATCAGCACACGTACAACGCACCACAGTAGCACATCATCGTCGCACCGCACACTTGACACCACCACCACCACACCTCACACATCGACCACCGAACCACTCAAAAAAAGGAAGAAAGTGAGAAGAGATTTGCAGAGATAACACCGCCCAGACGACGGCTGTGATGCTCGCAGCGACGATCGGAAGTGTCTACGACGACGAGCACTGCTCAACGACGACAGAGGGGTAAGGTAGAGAGGTCGCCATTGAGAGAGAGAGAGAGAGAGAGAGAGAGAGAGAGAGAGAGTGTTTGTGTGTGTGTGTGTGTGTGTGTTTGGAGAAGATATGAGGAGAGAGGGTTCGGGTTTTTATATATCATATTTTAATTATTAATTTGAAATCTGATTTTTTATTAAAAAATCTTTGCACCTCATCTGTGTAAAGTGAAGTTAAAACACATGCATCCATGTAATTTCGTCAAGGTATAAATTGACCTTAAAAAGTAAAATTTGAGGCCCTTTTTTAAATTGGGCTTGAGGCACAGGCCTCAATAACGTCTACCCAAGACTGAACTTGCACCGATGCTTAAGAAATCATAACTATATATATGTGTGAGTAAACAATGACCAATCTTTTGTATGGTTAAAAATCTTTAGTACAGGCAGTTGATGCACAAATCTCGGGAGAGTGTTGTTTGCTGTTGCTACATAGCTGCTTCTTGAAATATCCCTTCTTCTCGAAGGTGATGCAATCACAAGGAACCCCAATTAAATAAATTCTACAATCTCCACTGCAAAATTCGAGATTTGATATTGACCTTACAGATTTCTTCATTTACAAATCATCAACTCACGTACCCAACAATTTCTTTGTAAATTATTCATTACAACATCAACCGCTCCAGATTTAGTAAGAATTCCATCACTACGAATTATAATCTCAACATGTAGCCACGATGCTCGACATTTACGACAAATTTCAAATTTTCATTACCACCTTTAAACATTCTATGCTTCAAGCAACACCTTTAACCAAGAAACTGAACTAGCAGTTCTATTCTCGACGTGTAAACACCAAGCATTTTGTACATTTGTTGACCAAAATTTATAAATTACATGAAAGTTACAAACAGGGATATACATATATATATATCAGAAACAACAAACAAGAAGAACAAAATAAATAAATAAAGTTCCTTGAATAAAATAAAGCCCAACAACAATCTTATATACAGAGCAAATAAGCCACACTGCACAAAAAATTCCAGTATTAATGAGGTACCCATGTTTTATGCTATAGTAAATACGACAAAGAGCTTGTTCAAAACTTGACAGCACCAAAAAATTTGAAGTCTTAGAGAAAAATTTAACTAAAATAATCATTCAAAAGTCGGAATGTAACGAAAAAATATTTAAATGGAACTAAGTTGATAAGGAGTAGAGGGCATTTCAGGCACTAGAAAAAATAAATTACCGTCAAAATAACAAACTTTTTTTCTTACAAAGAAAAGAGAGTAATACATCCAAAGATGTTTAGGAGCAAAATTTACTTAAAAATAAGTTCTTGGTAAGTTTTTTTAAGCTTAGACAAACAAGCTCTAAAAAACTAGATTAACAATAGGAATTGAAATCATCAAAGCAAGAACACTACATAAGCATAACTAATTACACAGAAGATTCAACACATCTTACATCTATCCTTTTACAGTTCCAAAACTCACCTAAAGATACTACAAGAAATTTTGCTAGCAGCTAAAGCTTAACACTGATCATCAGATATTGTCTCTTCGGACGAGGCATCACTGTGGATGATGATCAAGTCCTCTTGGTTATTATCGGATGGTTTCATCTTCCCACATCTGGTAATCAGCAGTGAATTGGTTAAATGAGATCTACCACCTGTTTGTAACTCAGTTTTACCTGAGATGGTGCGCTTGTTATTCAGCCTGTTCCTTCCTTGTTGATGACAGAGATTAGAGTCGACATATGGCTGTCTAAACAACTGCATTCTGGGATGAGTAGACAATTCAAATGAAGTTGGGGCTGTGTCGGGTGCCCTTGGAGGGACGGCAACTGCTTCTCTTAGCCATGGCGGTAAACTACAATCTTTCACAGCCATGCTCGTCATGGGACCCGTATGCAATGAAGATTCAGCACCGGCTACTGCATAACTATAGGATGGAAAGGTCCTCGAATCTGTAACTGGTTCCTGAAGTAGCCCATTATGTTGAATATTGATGAAATCCATTGGTGATATTTTTTTAACGTTATCCTCATACCTGGGAGGTACATCTCCAAGTGAAAGTTGGACATCATCGGACGGATGTTTTATTTTAGGATATGAAAAGTGCTTCATACCGTACGACAAAACATCTGGGGTACTGGCATATTTCGGTTGGGAAAAGGGCATGCCATACACAAGTTTGGATTGATCTTCATCCCACCTCTCAGCCAAGTCACTCGGTGTCCTCCAGGGAATGAAATGCAGTCTCGGATCCTTCAACATCGTGTCCCAATTACCCCTTCCGTGTCTTCTCACTCCAATCCACAGACAATCTAGCTCCTCTTCTGACCAGGTGTTCGGAGATTCACACCTGTCTAAAAAGCTACCTCTGTTCCCCTCTGCTACTCTTGCTCTCCTTAAAATGTTATCGAGCATCATCTTATGTCTTAAAAGTGATGACCTTTGATCTAACCAAGGTTGCGGTCCTAAATTGTGAAAGGTTTCTTGAGGTTGGATGTTAACATTGGGCCACTGACACATGGAATTGAAAGCAACTGTCGGCTCCATTGGCAGGGATAAACCAAGAAAGAGTGAAGATCTTGTAACAGCTGGGGGTTTGAGCTGGCTCAGGCTTTCTTCCGATTCCACAAAAGCAACATTCTTCTGCTGTGTGTTTGCTGATGGTAACAAGTCATGGCTTCTATTCTCAGGGAATAACTGCAACAAATTCCTCATTGAAATGCAAGGAAAATTGCACCATGGTCGCCAACTCTATTTTTTTGGCAGTGTTATCTCCAATCTTTGAGTTTTGCAGTCATTGGTCCCTACCAGACAGATTCCTTCCCTTCGACCGTTAAAAAGTCAATGTTTTATCCAAAAATTGATTGTACCCTTATTGTTTACTATATATTACTTCAACTAAGGGCACAACTGTGATTTCAATAAAAAAAATTGACATTTAAACAGCCAAATTGACGAGACCCTTGATTGGGGACCAATTACAAAACTAAAAGCTTAAGGACGATGCTGCCCAAAAAGATAGGTTGTGGACCAACATAGCAAGTTTTACATATAATTTATAACTAACAAATATATGAAACATTAGATCATGTTTGGGAAGTGTTCATGAACAATTTAAATTTGGGGAATTTTCAAAAATGTCACTTTTTGGATGTGAATAGTCCATATTACCCTTAAACTCACAATTCTAGGAGCATTTAATGCTATTTAATGCTCATTAAGATTAACTTTCATTACCATTAATGTTTGATGTGATGATTGAATTTTTATATTATAAATATTATATATTTGTATATTATATTGTTAAATATGAATTTTGTTAATACAAAAATTCTCCAAAAAATGATTATGTTAACTCCTCTAATATATTCCTTCCCCATTAACAAATTCTAACTTTTTCTACATCTTTCTCATTCATTGATCAAGCTATTGGAGTCTCTATTCATTTTGAGATGTTAGTTCATAAAAAGTGTTTATATATATATTTTTTATAGCTTACTATTTATTAAATGTTAAATACAATATAATCACATTTTTTTGAAACTTTTTAAACTACTTTTGATGATGAGTGCTTGATATTTGAAATATTTTTTAAAAAGAAAATTTTAACAATATCATTTTGGCAAATGTGAAAAATTCCATAATGAACCATAATTAATGAAGCACATTGAGTTATTAATTTTTGGTAAGATGTTGCAGTTGAGAATTAATTATGAACATTAATATTTCTAACACATTCTTCCAAAGTACTGGACATTGTATCATGTTTTCAGGCTTTTCGACGATCGGACAATGTGTCATCTTTTTCGGTAAGTCCCGACAGTTGAAATGTCGAACTAGACATTTCAAAAATGTCGGAAACGACATTTGAACTGTCGAAACCCGACATTTTGAAACTGTCGGAATAGTCAAATCACTTTAATGTGACATTTTTTATTGAAGTAGTCAAATCACTTTAATGTGAAGTAGTCAAACTGTCGAATTTGTACAATATTTCATCTAGTCAAATCACTTTTATTGAAGTAGTCAAATCACTTTTATTGAAGTACAAGAAAGGTATTTAAATTTATGAACGGGGACAAAAATGTACAAAAACATGCCAAAATGATATTATTGTAAACACTACAAAAAATGATATTTTTGTAAATGCAAAGAAAAAAAGTGTCACCCAATGCAATTTCCTCTTTAAATTATAAATATATTGAAATGAGTGGTGAATAAGTGAATAGTACTTGTACGTTCCTCGAAACGTGTAGATAAAAAGTGGCTTGAGCGTTTATAAACATTAGCTGAACACGGGATAATATCACTGAAAAGCACCCAATTATCACTAATAAATATAAGGGTCTGTTTGATTGACAAATGTGAAAAGGCAAACTGTCGAATCATGCCTCTATTTGGAAAGATTGTGGAATTATAGAATTCTTAGGGATTATATTATTTTATTTCTATTAGGGAGTTTTGTTACTATATTTAAGTTGAACCTTGTGTATATAAACCTAGTGGCTGTAACCTAATTCTAATAAGATAGAAATTTACTTCCCTTCTCACGACTTCTATCATGGTATCAGAGCCATCGGCTCTTTCTTCCTAAACTCTAAATTTTCGGCCATACCCAACCAACTCCACTCTCTAAGTTCCTTCCAATAGCCCTAGCCACCCCTCTCAACCATGGCGGAATCCCCTAAAAGTTCTGCAAAAGTTACCGGCCCTGTCACGAGTGCTCCTGCATTCGAGAACTCACCTGCGACTGCCACTGCAACCGGAGATCTGCAAAACATTCAGGCTGCTTACCAATTGGATGGGAAGAACTACTTGAAATGGTCTCAATTGGTTCGCACCTTCCTGAAGGGTAGAGGGAAACTGAGCCATTTAACAGGCACGGGTCCTTCACCGAATGATCCCAAATTTGCAGCGTGGGACGAACAAGACTCCAAGGTGATGTCTTGGTTATGGAATGCGATGCTGCCAGAAATCAGCGACACCTGTATGTTTCTCGGGACTGCAAAGGAAATCTGGGAAGCTATTCGACAGACATATTCCAAGGTTAACGATGTTGCACAAATATATGAGATTAAGACCAAAATTTCAGCCACCAAACAGGGAACTCAGACTGTTACTGAGTATTCGAGTCTCCTATAAGGCTTGTGACAAGAGATGGACCATTGTCAATGCATTCAGATGAGCTACAGCGATGATGCTGCAATTCTGAAGCGTTTTGTGGAGAAAAATCGCATCTATGATTTCCTTGCAGGGTTAAATGTTGAGTTTGATGCAGTTAGAGTGCAGGTTTTGGGAAAAAATGACCTGTCACCCCTAAATGAGACAATCTCTATAATATGGGCTGGAGAGGGACATCGAAGTGTGATGCTTGAACCTAAAGGGGGTGATGGTACTGCACTGGTTGCCAGAACCTCAAATTCTGGACTGATTACCAAAGCCACAGAATTGACAGAGTTGCCACGCCGATTAAATTCTGTACATACTGCAAGAAACACCGTCACACTAGGGATAAGTGTTGGAAACTTCATGACAGACCAAATGAAAAAACCAATCGAAATTTCCAAGATCGAAGTCAGGCACATATGGTGAAGGGTTTGTCAATGGGTGAAGAAAATTCCAGGAAAGCTGCTCCTGAATTTAACAACGAAAAAATTGAGAAGATAAAGACCTTTTTGGGATCTTTTGATAAGCCACCCTCGACAGGTACTTGTTACTTGGTATTTTCAAGTATTTCTTCTTCCTTTTGTACTAATGTTTCATAAAGAAATTCTCGACATGTGGGTAATTGATTCCGATGCCACTGACCATATTACATGTTCCTTCAATCATTTTATCTCCTATACTCCCAGTAGTAGCCATAGAAAAATTACAATAGCTGACGAGTCCATCACCACCGTAGCGGGTCAAGGAGATATTTACATAAACAAATACCTTACACTAAAAAATGTCCTTCGTGTTCCAAAGCTATCTGCAAGCCTTATTTCTAGTGGTGTCAAGACGGGCGGGCCGCTAGGCCCGCGACACAGGCCGAATTGGGGCCTAATTTTTTGCGAACCGGGCCGGGCCGGTTCCAACCAAGCGGGGCCGGCCCGTATTTTTTTAAAAAAAATAAAAAATTAAAATTTTTTATGTTATTAAGGTTTTTAAAAAAAATGTATTAAGGATTTTTAGCGAGCGGGCCACTGTTAACGGCCCATACGGGCTTTCGGGCGGGCCAGGCTACACAAATTATTTTACGGTCCGGGGCGACCTGGCCCCGAAAGCCCGCTACGGGCGAGCTTTTTTTAAAACGGGCCGATCCGGGCTTAAAGTTGTGCGGGCCGGGCATTTTGACACCTCTACTTATTTCCATCCAAATATTTAAATTGCAGTATAACCTTTTTTCCTTCACACTATTTTTCAGGCACTGGGCACGAAGAAGATGATTGGACATGCTAGTCAGAGAGATGGTCTTTATTTTCTGGAAAAACAGAGCAGTGGAACAGGAGTTGAAAATCCCATATCTACATCATTTTTGTCTGAGACTGTCATGTCAAACCAAAATAAAATTTGGCTTTTTCATCGTCATTTAGGTCATCCATCTTTTAGAGTACTCAAGTTGATGTTTCCTTCTTTATTTAAGGGCCTTGCTTTTGAAGCCCTACATTGTAATGATTGCGAACTTGCCAAGCACAAACGTGCTTCTTTTTTAATAATCAATACAAAAACCTTTATTCATTTTTCACTTATTCATAGTGATATTTGGGGGTCCTCTACCTTTCCAAATATTTCGGGTGCTAGGTAGTTTGTTTTATTTATTGATGATTGTACTCGAGTAACATGGCTTTATCTTTTGAAGAATAAATATGATGTGAGCACTGTTTTTCCTACCTTTTACAACATGATCAGTACTCAATTCGATGTAAAAATTAAGAGATTTCGATCAAACAATGCCAAGGATTATTTCAATCAAATCCTTACTCTTTTTTTTCAAAAACTCGAAATTATTCATGAGTCTTCCGGTGTTACCACCCCATAACAAAATGGAGTAGCTGAACGAAAAAATGGTCATCTCCTAGAGATCACTAGAGCATGTTTCACAAAATAGTTCCCAAACAATACTGGGGTGAGGCTATGTTAACTGCTGCCCATCTCATTAACAGGATCCCGACACGTGTACTTGAGGTTCAAAAGTCCAATTGATATTCTCACAAAAATTTTCCCTAACTTCTCTGCTTCAAACCATCTTATCCCTCGAATTTTTGGATGTGTTGCGTTTGTCCATGTTCATTCTCACAATAGGAGCAAATTAGATCCCCGTGATCTTCGATGCATTTTCATTGGATATTCCTCCACACAAAAAGGTTATAAGTGTTTTCATCTACCGACTAAAAAATTTTGTCTCAGTTGATTAACCTTTTTCGAAGATGAATCATTTTTTCAACATGCTTACCTTCAAAGGGAGACCTCAAATGAAGATAAAGCCAAGGACATGTTTCTTCTTGATCCTAGTTTTGTTCAGGGTGTCCAATCTGAGTCTGTCCCCATCACCTTCTTTGAATCTGTTCCAAGTAAGTCCACTTCTGTCGAGTCAGTTGAAATGATAGAAGATAAGGGAAATCAAGATAACACTCAGCCATTGCAAGTTTATTCCAGGAAGAAACTACCAGCCTCTCGACCAGTACAGGTACAATCTCTCATTCGTGCTATTGGCCAAATCCTCGAAACTGATAGTACCATACCGATAGTTGAGCCAAATGAACCAACAAATGAACAGAAAAAATCGGGTACTGAAGACCTACCAATTGCACTTAGGAAATGAACAAGAACTTGCACTAAACATCCACTATATCTTTTCATGTCCTATCAAAACCTACCCCAAAACCATAGAGCTTTCCTAACCAATCTCCATACAATTCCCACACTGAAAAATCTAACTGAGGCATTAGGAGACGAGATGAGAGGATGCTATGAAAGCCGAGATGGAAGCCCTTAAGAGAAATAAGACAAGGGAACTAATTGAAATGCCAAGAGGGAAGAAACTAGTCGGATGCAGATGGGTTTTCACCATAAAATATAACGATGACGGGTCCGTGGAAGGATACAAAGCGAGATTAGTGGCCAAAGGATACACTCAAACCTATGACATCGATTATTTGGAGACATTCACCCCTGTTGCGAAAATGAACACAGTACGGATACTTTTGTCATTAGCGGCTAATTTTGAGTGGAATCTACAACAATTTGATGTTAAGAATGCGTTTCTCCATGGTGATTTAGAAGAGATTTACATGGAAGTTCCCTCTAGATTCGAATCTAAAGAGGGAATGGTGTGCAAGCTGAAGAAAGCTTTGTATGGGCTCAAACAATCACCACGAGCCTGGTTTGGGAGGTTTAAGGTGATGATCTCGCTTGGATATAAGCAAAGTCAAGGAGATCATACTTTGTTCGTAAGACACTCAGATTCTGGGAGAGTCATAGCATTGTTAGTTTATGTGGATGATATCATCGTAACTGGTAAATAATGATGTAAAAGAGATGAACAATTTGAAGCAATTTCTCTTGAAGGAGTTTGATATCAAAGAACTTAGGAAATTAAAGTACTTCCTAGGCATTGAGACAGCGCATTCAAAGCAAGCAATTTTCATCTCACAACAAAAGTTCGTGCTTCACTTGTTGAAAGAAACAGGGATGATGGGTTGTGAACTAGTTGAGATGCCGATCGAATTCATTCATGGATTATGTGATGTTCCAGAAGATCCCGTGGTAGATAGAGGATCCTATCAGAGGCTGGTGGGGAGGTTAATATATTTGGCACACACAAGACCAGATATATCATTTGTAGTTAGCATGGTCAGCCAATTTATGCACAACCCTAAAGAGTCACCTCAAAACAGTAAATAGAATATTACAATACTTGAAAGGGAGCCCGGGAAAAGGAATCCTATTTAAACAAGGAACAGGCACAGGAATGACGCTAGAAGCTTATACTGATGCGGATTATGCAGGATCTTTGGTCGACAAGAGATCAACTTCGGGTTACTGTACTCTCTTAGGTGGGAATCTTGTGACATGGATAAGTAAGAAGCAAAATGTGGTAGCAAGATTTAGAGCAGAATCAGAGTTCAGATCAATGGCGTTAGGAATATGTGAGCTACTTTGGTTGAAGATAATTCTAGATTACCTAAGAATTAAAAGGGAAGGACACATAAGACTGTACTGTGATAATAAATCAGCTATCAATATTGCTCATAACCATGTTCAACACGATCGAACAAAATATATTGAAGTTGACAGATATTTTATCAAGGAGAAACTAGAAAGTGGTCTGATATGCACCCCGTTCGTTTCAACCAAGGATCAATTGGCAGACGTACTCACAAAGGGACTGTCAAGCATTGTGTTTCAAAATATTATTAGCAAGCTTGGAATGGAAGATATTCATTCACCCACTTGAGGGGGAGTGTCGAATCATGCCTCTATTTGGAAAGATTGTAGAATTATAGAATGCTTAGGGATTATATTATTTTATTTCTATTAGGGAATTTTGTTACTATATTTAAGTTGAACTTTGTGTATATAAACCTAGTGGCAATAACCTAATTCTAATAAGACAGAAATTTACTTCCCTTCTCACGACTTTTGTCACAAACCAATTCCATGGAAGTTGAAAAATAAAAACGCGCTTAAACCATACGAAATCATTTTCCATGAAATTGGTTGAAAACAAGTTTAAAGTAGTTGTACCTTAGAATCCAAATTCCATTTTCACTTTCGTATCAAACAACCAAAGTAGAATTCGAATTCCTCGGATATGACATTTTTCATGGAATTCAATACTATCAAACGGATTCTAAAAGTAATACTATTCATCACCACTGGTATTCAGCACCCATTTAGGTGACAATTATATGGCATTAAATGATAAATTCATTTAAATACGTCACATTACTCATTTTATTTAACTTATAAATATAGCCATTTAGACTGGTGCTCTAGATAACATTATTCTAAATATAATGCTACAGACTCCAATTGTTCAAGTTACCTGAAGAAAAAATTTCGATGCGAGGTCCCTGAACTGTGGAGGCTGATTTACACAATCATTGCTTTTGTCTATGGCTTTCACCAGAGAACCACTACTTTCTATTATCCTTGCCTCATGAGTCGACATATTCTCCTTAATTTTCCCATTGAAAAGTTCCAAATTTTTGCTTCGAGGAGACACCTTATGAAAATAAGGTTCATCAGAACCAGAGTCCAGTGCTACATTGCAGTCAATGTCACGAGCTGTACTATCATAGAAACATTAATACACACAAACGCTTTGCAAAAACGAGTGCATGAAATTGCAAAACTAGGGACAGATCTACATAGAATCCTTACCAGGTACAGCAATGGATAGGTCCCGAGATGCTTGAGAACATGTATTCCCTGACAATTCATCTGGCAATTCAGTGGTGTTCAAATCTTCATTAGACAAACTTTTAACAATCTTGTGCTCCAAATCTTCAGTGGCAACATCTGATAAGTTTCTTGATGGATTTACGGGATGATTTTCTTGAACATCCATGGCGACATAACTACGAAAAGAAGTCGACTTGAGAGAATCTGAACTAAATTGAACAACAGTGTATGAGGTGTCATTGGCTGTTTTATGGAGAGACTTCAATTGCTCGTCTGGTTGGATGCCACTGTTATAATTATTCAATAATCAAATTATATAACCAAACAGATAATTTTTAACTATACAGATATAATAGAAGGTTACATCTCAGTCTTTTGTGCTGATGCAGGAAACTCAGACTTATGATCAGTTTCTTGACCATATACCTGTAACAGAATCAGAAATTGATTAGCAGTCACACAGAACAAACTCCATTATCTCATGTAACATGCTGGTAATCTTGTATAATCAAACACGAGAACAAATTTACTTTGTGTTAGACAAAAATCAGAAGCTCCATATACTTTTCCGTAACTTTCTGGATTAAACAGATGCATTTTTCATGCATATAATCAAGTTTTGTTGAGGTTTTAAGATATCATGCTATAACTTGCCTTTGAAGCGCAAAATGGAAATCCTCCATGCCTATGCCAGCAATATCCAAGCTCAAAATTTGAATAACCCCAAACTCAAAATTTAGTGACGTCACTGGGTCACTTCATTATTGGAAATGTATGTGTTAACTTCAACATCAAGAAAAATAACTAAAGCCCAACAAGTGGACTTGTGATCGCAATATTAAGATGCAAAATTGAAATCTCTTCCCACACAAACCTAATAACTAAGTCAGCACTCTTTTTCACAACCACTCTTCCTTTTTTCCTTCCATTAGAATAAGCCTTTTATTTTTTTTATTTTTTTAAAACTAAGCAAGCACTCATATTTATATTATTAGCACTACAATTATATGCAAAACGTTAAGGGCGTGTTTGATTGGCTTTATTTTCAATTGAAAATTTCATTTTTCCAATCAAGTTCCTACCTCTGAGGTGTTTGATTAGCATTTTTTTCCATAGAAAATATTTTCCAAAAGTTTATCATGTGACCATGTTTTCCACGAAAAAATAAAAAAATCTTTATATGGGTAGGTTTTTATTTTCTAGGCAATTCACACTTTCCAAAAATTCAACTTCATGGAAAAGTACAACATTATCTAGGTTGAAAGTTAAGCCAATCAAAAACATTTAATTGATCATTTCCATGCAAAAATGTTCTAGGCAATTAAATTACCTAGAACTTATTTTATTTTCATGCAAGTTCCATACTTGCAAATGCAATCAAACACACTCTAATTATCTTTTGAATACAGATCTTACAAACAGAGAAGATTTAAGAAAATGGCTTACGAAGAATTTCTTTCAAGAGTAATTATCCTACTATTGTATCTTTTTATCTTGTCATGGCATGAAAATGCTGATAATACATTTCCCAGCTTCCTGGGAAAGGAAAATTTCTTTCAATAACTAGTTATTTTAGCTTCTTATGATATGCAGAAATAATTGACATAAAAAAAAAGCTGCTTAAGAAAAGATAACATACTTCTTTTTCATTCCTAACAAAGGAATCCATCAGTTGTATATCCTTCTCATTCTTCAGATCCTCTGAAAGACCATTTGAACAGCTTTTAGCCAGTGGCGTTTCAAATGTACAGGTGGAGACAGCAGATGCAAAGGTACAGCCCTCTGTTGCCAATGAAGAACTCTTTCCAGCTTTTATGCTGGATTTTGTATTTGGCCCAGTGGTATCCTTCTTCTGCTTGGATCTTCGACGAAATGTAATTAGTGTAGAGGAAAACTTCCTTTTTGCAGCTGAATTGTTACATGAGCTACTGCACTTATCTTTACGAGCTAAGTCCAATTCTTCCAAAGTTAATTTTTCCGAAAAAGATGCATCCTTACTCTCGTGGCTGCATTTTTTGGGGGGGAAACCTTCCAAAACTGCATTTTTTGAATGAAATCTCGCTTGTGTCACATCAGATTCTACAGAAAGTGTCTCACCCTCCAGTCTGCTTGAGGAATACTCTTCCTTGATACAACCAGAGCAAAGCCTTTTCTCTTTTGAAGCATGCTTTAATTGAAAGGTCATGGATACAATTTCAAATTTTCAATAATTCTCAAGAAAATATTCCCTCTTAACAATCATAATTTCAATGTACCTAAATATATAAAGAAAAGAAAGAGTGAGATACCTTTTGAGGATTAAGACATTCAACACGATACTGCCGATAGCAGCTTTGACACTGAAACATACTGTCACAAGCTTTGCCTCTAAAGTATTCACGGCACATCTGCAAAAGGTCAAAGTTATGCCTACTCAATATATATATATATATATATATATATATATATATATATAGTAAATAATATCAGACTAAGAACAGGGCATGGAAAATCAGATGAATCCAGGTATTTGCAACAAAAAGTACGAGTAATATTAAAAAAACTAAGAAAAGCGGCAACAACTGCTCCCTGAATCATCATAACCATGAAAATAATGGGAGAGTTAGGAGGTCGTCTTACTCTCATTAAGTCTACTCTCTCTAACCTCCCTACTTATTTTTTGTCATTGTTTCTCATTCCTGTTGCAGTGGCAAATAGATTAGAGAGGATTCAAAGGGAATTCCTTTGGACAGGGTTGGAGGAGGAAAGGAATTCCATTTGGTGAATTGGGGGGACGTTTGTTCTCCTATTACGGTGGGGGATCTTAGATTGAGGAGCCTTGTACTTTTCAATAAGGCCTTGCTATGTAAGTGGTTGTGGAGAGGAAGAGTTTTTGGAGAAAAATCATAAGGGGTGAAGTATGGTGTTATGGAGGGGGGTTGGTGCTCAGTTGAGGGCGTATGGGATAAGTTTGTAGAGATATATCATAAAAGGATGGAGCGACTTTCAGAATAAATTGACTTTTGTGGTGGGGAATGGTGACAATGTCAGATTTTGGGATGATTGTTGGAATGGAGATCAACCACTAAAGATGAGGTTTCCTTCTCTTCATCGTATTGCTTTGGAGCGGTTTGCTATGGTGAGTGATGTATTAACTATACATAATGAGAGTCCTAATTGAACATCGTCTTTGGGAGGGGCTTACATGATTGGGAATTGAATGATTACACGTTATTCCTGACCTACTTGCATGAGGTGCACATCCGGGTAGGAGAGGACGATTGTAGCAGGTGGAGGCTGGCAACAAATAGTATCTTCTCTGTTCGTACATATTTTATATCCTTATTGGAGAATTCATTTCCTTGGAAGATGGTTTGGCAATGTAAATTGCCTCCACGGATGGTATTTTTACTGTGGACAGTTATAAGGGGACAGGTGTTAACTGTGGATAATCTACGAACAAAAGATTGTTATGTTACAGAGTGGTGTTATATGTATAAAAGGAATGGGGAGACGATTGATCATTTGTTTATTCATTGCGATGGTGTGCATTGGCTGTGGAACGATATTTAGACTACTCAACAGATGAAATGGGTATTGCCAAGGAGTTTAGAAGACGTGGTGCAAGCATCAAGGAGAAAACTTCAAGACAAAAATAGTAAACTTGCTTGAGATCTCATTCCAGGTTGTATTGCATGGTGTGTGTGGAAAGAAAAAACAACCGCTATTTTGAAGATCAAGCACGGTCGACAGAGCAATTTAGGGAATTATTTTAGTTGACATTGTATAATTGATTTAATGCAGCGGCTAGAAATCCAATAGAGGGGTTGCCTAATTTTATTTCGTTTTTATCCTGTTTAATTTGATAATGCACATCTTGTGTATTATCCTTTGATTAATAATATGAATTGATTACCTATCAAAAAATAAAATAATGGGAGAGTTCATGCAATTTGTCGGCCTAGTTTTGTGTCTTATAAGACAATTTCTTTGGTTGAAATAAACATGTCTCAGGGGTTATTAAATTATCTGCTACATTTAGGAATGGCCATGGTTTCAAATTTCCACTTTTTCCTTGTGGGCATTGCATTGCTGGGGGGAGGGTGGAGGTTCGTGCTCAAGAATACTAAATGTGGGTCCATCCAAACTCATGATAGAAAGGTTTAATGCATAGATGGGCTTATAGGCTTAACATTCTCGCTCCTACCATCAACAAGCAGATATTTTTAAGAGCTGGGTCTAAGATACAGATTAAGTAATCACTCCATTATTTATAAGGGATTCCTTCAATGTGAGAATTGAAGGTCAATTCCACTTAGAAAGTAGTTTGTGAAAGATAGGATTGATAGTAGTGGTTAACACTTTCAGTTTGGCAATATATCACACTGCCAAGACTGGAAAAGATGCCATTTAAGATATGCGGTCACACTTGACAGGTGGAACTGCTTTTGAAGAATTTTGTCATCATCAAATGAAAGCAACTGCTAAACCTATCAGTCAAAGCACACTTGACACAAACAATCATAGCTCAAGACAGCATCAGGGTTATATTATACATTCACTTTTGGCTTTCACAATCCTTTAATCCAATCTAAAAAGAGTCAGGTCAAAAGTAATATGGACATATCATAGAGCTACTATGGAATCAATGCAACTAATAGATGAAATTATTTGTTGGGCCTGGCGAACAGAAAAGGCCCAAGCAAGCAAGAAAGTTCAGTAACTTGCCGAGAACAGAGAGAAAACAACAAAGAAAGTTCTAATCTATTTCAGTTGTGACAAAAGTTATACATATATCCAATGCACAATAATCATAGTTCATCAGGGAAGTCAATAAAAATTAAAGGGAAGGTTTCATCAGCAAGTTTATCAGTAATAATTTCCAAGTTCCTGGATTCAATTTGTCTTGAGCAACATACAATAACTATACTATACGTAAAACTCTATGCAGCATGCTTGTGCTAGAAAAGCATATTTCTAAAATATGTGATAAGTTTGCACTTGCAAAAAAATTTCCAATGGCACTTTATAAAATACGAAAAAAATCATTTGGCATCTCACCCCAGATTCTTTGTTCTGGTTCTCCAATCTATTTTCTCCACTTGGCTCTTCATACTTGTCAAAAGTAGCAAAGGCTTTGGACTCTCGGCACTCATCCAGTGTCTCAAAACACACATTTTCATGGGAAACATCAAACCTAGAGGGTGGCCGCCTCCGCTTGTAAGTTAAAACCATTTTACTGCTCATCATATATTTCTGGGCCCTTCGACTCTCTATAAATAAGTATCAACAAATTTCTCAGACATTCTATTTCGCATCAATGGTATATTAATGGCTGCAAGTACCAAAAACAAAAGAAAAATAAATAAATAAAAATAATCAGTGTTTATACCAAAAGAAGTTTCCATATAACAAGATGCAAAACTTCTTAGAAAAACAAAATCTAATGCGCAAGAACTATAACTCACAAAATACTGAGTTCTATTTCTAAACATTGCATCAATGCATAATATTTCATTCTTATTTTTGAATGCCAAACATAGCTCTGCTACAAGACGGTCTACAAAATCAATAAATTTGCAAACCAAGGTAACTTCAAACTTAATTACTGCCAGTTTTCCCTGTTTTTGGGGAGTAACCATGGAAGCTTACAGAAAATTAGCAACACCTATAACGATCCGAACCTACCAATTAGTACCAAAATTTAACTTAAGTTTCTCAAATGTTGAGGTTTTGAGTTCAAATCATGAGTTACATAATAGAAATCCCGAGTGATCAGGTGGGCAGAGATTCTCTCGTAACGGACAATACATATGATATTACGTCTTGGCATAGAGGCTTGGTTCATTACAACATCTCCCCATACAAAATTCATAGAAGCATTTGTCTATTGAACTCCAACAATTTGGTCAAGAAATTATTTCCCTTTGCATTTCAAAGAATTATCATTGAACGTATCTTAGTCCAAAAAAATAATAACATTATAAAGAAGCCCAAATTTATTCACAATCACTACACATATCTTAAATACAAGCATTGCACAAAATGAAAAACCTACAATATAGGAAACCACAATTCCTCATCATGTTCATGAACCAATATTGAAAATAGAAGAAGACAAAAAAGAAACTCGAAAAAGATAAAGCCCACATTAAAAAGATATTAAGGAGCTACTTTAACAATGTGTTTTTTCTAGAGAAAAAAAAAGAAAGAAAAGAGATTCCTTCATAAACATTACGAGAACCCCATAATTATTCAATACCATAACACGTCTTAAACAAGTAATGCGCATAATAGAAAAACCATGCAAAAGAAACACAATTCATCAACATAATCATGAACCCATAAAGAAAAAATGAAGAAAAAACAATAACAGGAGCAAATTCATACCTTAATTTTACCAAACAACAATTACATGTAAATATACAGCAATACACAAACGTATAGAAAGAAGAAAAACATTAGAGAGTAGAAAGTACAGTAAAGATAGACATGAGACTGTGAGAGAGAGAGAAATTCATGACAATACACACAGAAGAAACTCAATTCATCGTCATAATCATGAACCCATAAGAATAAAATGAACAAAAAACAGTAACAGAAAAAACCCATATCAAAAAGAGGCAAATTCATACCTTAAGTTTACCGAACACAATAACATGTAAAATATACAGCAACACAAACTTTATATAGAGAAGAGAAAATGAGAGTTTACAAAGTAGAAAGTACTGTGTATATTCTAGATACATTCATGAGAGAGAAAAAGAGATACATACAAAATACAAACATTGAAAATGCATCGAAAGTGGGAAAAAGACTCGACTGATGCAATTTATGCATAGAAGGGAAGGAAAGGCGCTTAGGTGTGTGCGTATTCATTGTGGTGTCACGTCGTAATCCGGCGTACATATTTGGATAGTGGGCTCCACAAGGTGTTCTTTTGCTTCGATTTTCGCACAAGTTTGGACCATGGAGCGCGCATCACGCATGTGAACCGAATGCAGGACTGTACTGCAAAGCTGTTGTCTGGGTAACGCAGAAAAAATCAAATCTTGGATTTATAGCCAGCTCTCGCATTTCAAGAGGTAAAAATGAAATATTCTTTATTTTAAAGAATTAATTTTTAAAATTTGATCTCAAGAGCCTCTTTAATTTAATATTTGAAAATAGAAAATGACTTTAAGAGTGTGTTTGATAGAGATTATTTGGAAAAAATAAATTTTAAAATAGTGATATGATGAGAAATGTGTGGTTGAAAAAGAAGGAAAAGTTATTGATGTGATAGAAAATATTATTTTATTGAAAAATGTGTGGTTGAAAATGAGTAGAAGAATGAGAATGAAAATGAAAATGTGGATCAAACGGGGCCTAATTCTCTAAATTTGAATAATCAAACTCACCTCCTTATAATTTAGAGTGTGTTTGATAGAAATTATTTGGAAAAAATGAATTTTGAAATAGTAATATGATGTGTGGTTGAAAAAAAAGAAAAAGTTATTGATGTGATGGAAAATATCATTTTATTGAAGAATGTGTGGTTGAAAATGAGTAGAAGAATGAAAATGAAAATGTGGGTCAAACGGACCTTAATGTTTCAAAGATTTAAACTTTCAATGCATAATTTATAGATTTAATTAAATAAAGTGATATAATTATTGGAGGGAATATGGTAAAAATAAAAGAATGAAAAAAATATATATATTGAGAACGATAAAATTAAATGTTAAAAATGAAGAGACTATTGGAGCATTTTTAAATTTTGCTCATTAAATTGTAGAATATGCACTTTAAAAATAGAGAGCCTCTTGGAAATACTCTTATACTTTGATTTATTTTTTTCATTTTCTTTCAAATTTATAAGCACTATGAGTCTACGATACTGATTTCCCAAATAATTCTTGAATGTAGGGGCGGACAAGGGTCTTTTTAATTGTAAATGTGAAATTTGGGTGAAAATAATAAATTACAGATAATTGAATTGCTTAAAAGAATTTACTGTAAATTGTAATTAATTATGTTTGATTGATATAATTTTTCACCTGAAAAATGTTAAAAGTTTGGTGTTCGTTTGACTTTGTTTTGCATGGAAATTGTCAATAAAAGCGATAATTTTTTTAGTATTAAATCTGGAATTTGTTTCAATTGACAAAAAAAAAAAAATTTATCATACCGAATATCATTCGCTTGACTTTGTTTTGCATGAAAATTGTCAATAAATGTGATAAAAAAATTTACCATTGGGTCTATAAAAATTTTCAATTGCCTAAAAAAAACTGGAATGGTGGGAAAAGCAATTCTTTGAAAACGAGGAAAAGGGGCGCATGGGGGTGAGCCGGGAAAAACTTTTGCCAAGAAAATAATTGGTATCAAACAAGTTAAATTTGAAAATATGGAAAATGATTTCCTAGTTTCATGGAAATGATTTCTTATCAAACATAACCTAAGGTATATACAAAGTAGTCTACATAATTTTGTAGTCCATAATATTTTGGTGAGAATTAAAATTAGATTTTGTAATAAATTGTGGTGGAAGTTTTTGAAATGTGTGGTTGAAGAGTTGTGGGACTCGTGAAAGATGTGATTGATATTAATTGTTTGAGTTTGACTTAAATTAAAATCATATTTTAATTGATACCAAACATGTTCTAAATTTTTAATCTATAATTTTTACATAATTCTATCTCGCCCCACTGAAATGTGTTTATGGATCGTCCCTACTTGAATGTGTGTAAATATTGACATATTAATTAAGAACATAGTAATAAAACGATAATGTCATCTATATCACTAAAATATAAAAATTACGTTGTTTTTTTGGCACTATTCTCTTTACACGTGTCAGTCATACATATGGGCAACATAAACGGTGTCATTTTGCTCACTAGTTTCCCCCTTTTTTATTACAAAAAATTAGTAAACTCAGTTTTCATATCTGACACGACCATGCCTTCACTTTTTCTCAATTCACGTCAATCAGACAAAGAAAGACCCTTTTCTCTATTTTCCTGCACTATCGACCACGCATTTTCAACAAATCTATCATTCCTTCAAAAGAGAAGACAACAAGTTTGGGCATTGAATTTACCCCTCTTAAAGAAAGCATCGAAGAAATTGTCGAAAGCTTGAAAGAGAAGAATTTTTTTAGAGCCTCTTTAGCTAAGTGAGTGTCCAGTGTTCTGGGTTCCTTAAGGTCCGTGCGGCACGGAGCCTGTGCTCTGTGCTGCACGGAGCATTTACCGTGTGTTGAAACATGAGATCATTGTTGTTATGATTTTTAGTTAATTCAGCAGAATTTATTCGAAAAGTTGTGACCTTACTTTTAATTTGATGACGGAAATATTGTGGTGTTTGTATTAAAAATGTTATTTTTGGAGGCATAACTAGGTTTTCCTTTTTAATTTGAGAATCAACTATACTACCTCTCCCCAAGTACGACAACTGTGTAATCTAGCTTATGCAGAAGAGAACAAGATAAATGGCTTAATTTGATGATTTCAGGTTTGTATTTCCCAATTTTAAAGGACTGCTATATGGATATGATATTGGAGCCACATCTTCAACTACTATTTCTATTTAGGTATAGATTACGACAAATATAACTTTTCTTATGTTCATTGAAGTCATCAATTCGAGAAGAGTTAGACTATGTTCTATTTCTTCAGCAGCATTATGTTTTCACTTACTAACACCATCAATTCTTGATCATTTTGTACTAGCATTTTTTTGGTTGGGTGGGGATGGGATTAGAGAGCTTGGAAATGGAATTTAGTCAAATATAAACATCTTAGAATATAGAAGAGATATTGATTACAGCAAATCTATGCAATTAATAATGTTCATTTCCTAGGCAATTTTTATTCCTTTGGGGCTGATTTTACTTTCCCTTCTGAAGAAATAGAATAGTCATACTTTTCCTAAGTGGTGATTTATTTTATTGTTTCCGGTGCTTCGTTACTTGAAGTTTTTTTTCCCAATATCTCCCAATCATTAGAATTTTATGCCGAATAGTTTATAAAAACAAATAGGTGCACTGGAAGCTTAGAATAAAGTTGGACATGGAGAAAAGTACTTTATTTACATTTTGTAAAATTTAAAGAAGGCAGGCAAATGATTCATTGAAGTCCCTAACTATGAGCTTGTAACATGGACCAATATGAGTTGTCCAATCGTTAATTTTGGGTAGGTTCATATTGAAAAGTTAAATGTGCGAAATCTGTTGATGATCTAATGGTGCATTTATTAGTTATTTTTATAGACTTCAGAATTTGAAACTTCCAATTCTCGATATTGAAGGTTTTCCTATATGTAAATGTAGTTGTTTTTAGTTTGCAATATCAAGTTATACTCACTTATCCTTAGGTGCAATATCATTGATATATATTGTGCATTACTGGTTTACGTATGAGGAAATTGTGAGTTCAACCCATGATTTTCAAGAACTGTGCCTAGAAATGGCTATTGAAGCGATGTTAAAGATGATAAATCACTCTTTTTTACATCTATAATTCAGCATGAACATACATCCCAATTATCTCGAAGAAAGCCTGCTCTTCTTTTCAACAAAAAAAGAATGCTTAATTTAAGTGGGATTTGGATTTAAAGAGTAACATTCTCGAGTAAATAGCAAATTCATAGGGAAATTCAAGGGGGGGGGGGGGAATTAATGATTGCAGTTGGAAGTTTCAGATCGAGGGTTCACGCCAGAAATCCAGGTTCGCGGAGAGTGCATGCACAGACAGTGCACTCTCCGTGCAGCGCGGATAGGCATAGTGATGTGCCTTTCCGTGCTGCCCGGAGAACGGTGCAACTCAATTTTCTTTTTCTCATTTCTTTAAGCTAAAAACTCAAATTTCTTGATTTTTGGAGAAATTTTGAGGTTGTTCATTTTTGGTGAAATTTTAGTCAAATTTGATGGGAAAGTTTCCTCTATTTTCCTTCTATCTTTGAATCTCAATTTCTCACTCATTTGAAATTGGTTTCGAGACGTCAAATATACTCTTCAACATATACACAAAAATCAGTTCGATCCCCGTTTTGAAGTGGCAAATCATTTGCATAAACAAGATCAGGTCAAAATATTTGGCCGAAGACTTTATTTCCCAATGTTTGGTTTTCGAACTGTAAAGAGCCGAACTCTCAGTTTTAATCATTATCTTGATTTTTTCTATTTTTGGAAAAAAGAAATTTTTTATTTTTATTTTTTAATTTTTCCAAAATTTCCTAGGTTTTCGCTATATAAAGTATTCAACATTCACCAACAAACGTGCAACGCACGTTTTCCTCAGTAGTAGTTTCAAAACCTACAAAGAATATTGTCTAAAAAAAAGGACTATAAAAAATATTCGTTAGTTTTATTTTGAACAGTATATAATCTTTTTCTAGAAAATGGGTATCTAAATTGTATTTATATAACTAAAGATATCATTTCCATCCTAATGTGTCTCATTTCCTATTGTCAAACTTTCTCTACCTTTTCAATTATAGTTGTGATCAAAGTATAATTTTACCATTTGGTATGGTGTGTCCAATTTACTTCGAGTTACTAACTTTCTGCATTGATTAAGGACCGACGTATTAGTGCAACTGAAGAGATCCACACTCATCTAAGTAATAAATATTTTTCATATATATATCGGAATATTTCACTTAAAAAAGAAAATGTTTCATACTAACGAATTTGGGTCCATTCCTTGAATTCCATCATAAGATGCAAGAACATTAACATTTGGTGTCATTTGTGGAAATGATAAGATGGTGACCACAAATAACAAAAGCACAATGGCAATTGGCAAACCCAGCAAATAGATAAATAAAGCGGGTCATTGTAAATATATAGATAACGTGTGTTTGCTTACAATCTCTTACTGCAATGTTTGGATGTCAAGAATCGACACCTGTAATATAGGATTTGAAAGAGAAAATTCAATCGTCTAATAACGTGTTGAATATATAGATTCTAATGAAGTTTAAAAAATGACATTGGTTATTGAACTACAATTTATATATTGATTGTGAAAAGCAAGCGGAGCTGGGGGAAGGTTTGAGAATATTATTTCCATTTGTGGCTCTTGGGACTCGATAATTTCAAAGGTCTAGGTTAAACTAAACAAACTTCAAGAACATTACAAGTAGTTCTCCAAGTTTCCTCACATGTCAATTGACTATTTGAAGTGGACAACAACAATTCTTCATATAAACTCATTAAATCTCCTCATATGATGTTGATTTACATGGCCATGCTAAAAAAATATGAACGTTGTGAATAAACGCTATTAACAAGAATTTGTCATGAAATTCTATGAAGCATGTTTGTGGATGGGTAGATAGTATTTGTGGGTTTCATGAATTTTGTGAATAAAAGTGATTTGTTTTAAAAAAAAATTATAATTTAAACATGTCAAAAAAGGCTAAATATCATAAGGAACTGAACAAAAATGTCTAATGTCCGTTTATAGATTTTCCCACAATAGCAATTTCCATGCCAAAATAGTTGCACTTAATGGAGAATTGTACGACGAAGTGTAGATATCTTGTTATTTGGAATGATGAAACTTTTAGGGATAGAGATTGTTAAGCAGCAGTCCAAACTATCGAGAAGAATGAGCTAAAATAAAACATCATAACATCGACAGAAGAGTTATGCAAACAACAAGAGAAATGATCTTAAGTTGGATATTGACAACACATTTTTCCTTCAAGTGAGTATCAATGAAAGGAGTTATTCATTTTTTTAGGTGAGGAAAGCTTCGATTGAGATAAATAGGTCCTTTGAAATATTGAAGCACGTGAGAAACACAGCGTAGAACTATAAGCACTATGTATGTTTTTTTATGTCTTGATGCTTCCTAACATCAAAAGGTCTAAACATTAAGCAACAAAGAGATTACATTGATCAAACATGGTCTAATATATTAATTTTTTCAAAAGACGATTAAGAATAATGCTTCCTAACATCAATGTGCTAGAACATCAATTTATATGACATGTAGGTGACATTAAATGATAAGTCTAATTAAATGCATTGTTATGAAATTCATTCAGCCCGTGTTTGATCACCATTATTGCGTAAAGAAAATATTTTAAATAGTAATTTTTTTGAGAATATATGGTTAAAAGTAAAGAAAAAATATTGGATTTACATGTAAAATATTTTATTGTGTGAAAGTGTGGTTGAAAATGAGTATGAGAAAAAAATTGTTATGTTTTACAGTAGGACTGTACAAAACTTTCAAATCGAATCATTCCCGACTTGAGTCGAGTCGAGCGGTTCTTCTTAAATTAAATACCCGAACTGGTATTTGAATCGAGAATCGACGAGTTTGATTCGATTCTCGGTTCTAGATCAAGAACCGAATAATCGAATAAGATTGAATCTCTCTAATTTTTTTAAATTTATTTATTTTAACTAAATCAATTTATTTTTAAATAATTTTGCTAACTAGTTAATTTAGCTCAACCTCCGAAAATATGATTTTTCTATCTTTAATTTCCAGTCAAAGTCCAATTTAATCAAAATGACCTAAGTTTGATCAAAATCTGTTATTTTATCATAGTGTTGTTTCTACCATTTTGGAGAAATCGAATTAAAATTCGATAGTGTCTCTCTTAATTATTGTGAGCTCGATATCTTTCTCTTCCTGTGAATTTAATAATCAAATCTATAAAAAAAAACTCAGCAAATAGAGACGCAAAAGATACATAAGATCGGTCTACATTATTTTGTAAGAATTAAGATTAAACATGTCATTAGTTGAATTAATGTAACTTTGTAAATATTAAAAAATTTAATTATAGTACGAAATTTGGGAACCGAACTGAATCGAATGGAAGTGAACTTGAACGGTTCCATTATTAAATTTGGATCCAACGACTCCATTTACTAAATATCCGAAAATTTTAGATCCGATTCGATTTTAATGAGAACCGAACTAAATCGGATCATATCCAATCCTATTTTAAAGGGAATCAAGCAGGGGCTTAATTGACCTACTATGCATTGTCAGTTAAATTGATTCTTAACACAATTGATGAGTAATTTGTCAATAACTAAAAATTTATTTTATCTGCACATTCATAACTTATGTCTCATTCATTATCTTCAAGTTCCGTAATTTCACAACTTATAAGTATTTAAAAAAATATTTTCATCAAAACTTGCCATGACATGGTCCCTACCATGCATCCCATCCCCCTTCCACAAGGTCCCATTTTCTACAGTTCATACCCTGGCAAGGTATCTTGTCTCCTTCGCAACAAATGAGAATTATACTCCCTTTTTGGCCTTTAGGTCATGCATGAATCATGGCTGGTGACCCCACCCAGCCCACCTTTCCTTCTCATTCTTTCAAAACGGAACTCAGTTTCATCACCAACCCAAAAAATGTAACTCTCTTCTTGGACCATCTCCATTTGAATGTGAAATTAGAATTATAGCAACAAGATTAAGAGGATCTTTGGCCATTTACCTAACTATTATATACAGTCAAAATGGCTGTTTTTGGACACACTTGATATTGTCGCAAAAAGCAACACTAGTATTGGGAGTTACTTATTATGTAAAAATTCATCCTTTGATGCTACTTTTCATTTTTAACCTTTTCATTTTCACCCATCTGATTTATTTTTTCACTGTATTTTTACCCAAAAAGCTTACTCTAATACATTAATCACAAAATTTAAGCAATGTATTATTTTTCTTGAATTCTTTTACATTAATTTTTTTTGTTAAATGGATCTTTACAGTTCATTTCTCCGTTATGGGGCCGTCCTTTTCTTAGCTACCGTTAGTGATAAGCACGCCTGACAGGCAACTAATCATCACTCTCCGGCCAAGCACACACTCGCACGTATTCCCTCTGTCTCTCTCTCTCTCTCTCTCTTACAGCGAAAAATTCTTTCTTTTTTCTTCTTAATTTGAGACTCATATTATTATTATTTTTTTAAAATTGTTAATTTTAAGTGGGTTTTGTCAATTGAGCTTAATGGTGTGACTAGATTGGATCTAATTTGGGTCACCTTCAAAATTATTACCTCAAGATTAGAAGGTAATTAAGGCACTGAATTCTGTCTCCTTTTTGCATTTCTCTGTGTTACCCTGATTTTTGAGTGATTGTGAATTTTGATGTAAAATTACTATATATTTGTTTGTTCTTGTTTAGATGAGTGCCGATGATTTGGCGTTTATCATGTTAATGGTCTGGAAATTTAAAGTTTGTTGTTTTTGAATGTTGTAACAACGTCTTTTTTCGTAAATCGTGTATTTGGGCGCTGGAAAATCTTCTTTTTCTTTAAATAAGAGATTTAGAATTTCAAGATGAATGAACTCGAGAAAAGATAAAAAAGAAATTGATAGGCTGAATCGATCAGCCTACTTTTTGATTAAAAAGGAAATTGATAGGCTGAATCGATCAGCATACTTTTTAGATGTTGAAATTTTATGAACATCAACGTGGGAAAGAAAATGTTGAATGGAATTTTGTTATGGCATCTGATTTACAGCATTGCCTTCTCTTTTTCGGGGGTCTGGAAATCTTCGTCTTCTGCTTGTGCTGCTGTATTCCCCCTCTCGTAGAGATCGGAATATTTTGTTTTTGGTACTAGGTGAAATGTGATTTGTTCATGTTTAGCTTGATCACAATGAATGTGAAGCTATTGAAATTGAGGTACATTTCGGGGTTACTGAAAGAGAGTTGCCATTTTAAGTGGTTCGATCCACAGGTGAAGTTTCTATTGTGGCATTCAACTTTTGCAGCATAGTTGGGACATTTTTATCAAACATTTAATTGGCAAACATGGAAACTTAGCCCCTTGACCCCGAGGAAAAAGCAAGCATCATGGAAGCTTGTTTGCAAGATGTTGAATATCCTTGAGCTGAATTGACATGCAATGAAGTCTGCATAACTGATAAAAATGAGAAGCAAAACCTGAAACGATAGTGTTGTGGAGAAATACTGTTCCAAGTGTACAAGAGAATGGGCTCAAAACATGGAAAATGTTTTTCAAGGAACATGTATGAGGCACTTTGTTTTGCTTCTTTTAGACGGAATTGACAATGAAAAGTTGCTTTAGGTGTGTTTTATCGCATTCACAAGTGAAACATAACCCAGGTTGGCTTTCATGGCTGCTTTCTGGTGGTAGTATTTTTCAAATTCTCCTAATGTAAGCGTTTAGAATGAATATTTGAGTTAGTCGGAAGTAGGGATTCATCGAAGGTTTAGGACTGAATTTTGTCTTTTGGTTAAGGCAACTATAGTCGTGAGGTTTCATGTTTCGTAAGATTTCTCTTTTGGCATTGAGTAAAGTTGTTAATTATTTGCAAAGGACAATAAACAATGAAAAGTCTTGCTTATCCTGTAAAGCTTCACTGTTCTCCCTATTTCAGATCTGTCTATTCTGAATTTTATTGTTTTTGGTTCAATATTGACATTTGAGTTTGACTGTTGGGTTCTCCTCATTTAATTAAATTCACTATTTTCTTAGAGGCATCACATTTTAGCTTTTAACACAACCTTTTTTTTTTTTTTTTTTTCTGATTGCTTTGGTACCAAAACTAGTTCAGTGCTTCTGCTTTGTCCATTCTTGATTTTCCTTTTGGTGGTTTGTTTATTTCCTGCGATTGTTTTTCATTTTTGGTTGTTTTTGTATTCAGTTAATGACTGTCGAAGGTCTTGCTAAGCTAGTTTCAAATCAAAGTTGAGAAAATACTACTTTGAAGAAGCCAGTCAGAATGTCCGTTTCATTGAGAAATTTGGATCCAGCTTTTCAAGGGGCTGGACAGAAGGCGTATCCTTATGTTAGCGTATTAAACTTTTGTTGAAGTAGCTATAAAGTTGTTATTGATATTTTATTATCTTCCCTGTTGGGAAAATGGATTTTTTTCCCCAGAATTCGAGAGGTACCTATTAAGGTACAGTCTTGAATTGCAAAGTTAACCAACAACTATGACCGATATCCCACCATCAAGGATCTATATGTATTTGATGACTGATATCCCACCATCAAGGATCTATATGTATTTGCTTTCTGTTTTTATGGTCCTTGACTTTATATAGTGGAACTGAGATATGGCGAATTGAAAAATTCAATCCTGTCCCAGTCCCAAAGTCTTCATATGGCAAATTTTTTACGGGAGATTCCTATGTGATTTTGAAGGTGAGTGTTTTTTTTTTTCATTTTCTTTTTCTGGGGCAGTGTTAATTACTCTCCAAAACTAGCTTCTTGAACGACATCATTGTAATATTAATTGTGCGAACAAGAAAAGCTAAGGCCCAAATTACTATCAATGCCTGCAAACTGATTGGGTATTATACTGCTAAAATAGATTAGGCAAAAGAAATAAGAATGCCTGGAAAGAGGACCATATACGTCGCCTTTGTGATATACTCAGTGCAAATGATATGATCCTGTAATATACTTGTTTTGGCCCCCACAACTTTTTTGGGAAGAGATTGGTATTTCGTACGAGCAAGCTCACTCTTTGGACATTGCCTTAATTCAGTGTTTGTTACAAATATTCAACCACAAACTTATGTAAATACTGCTATTTCAATTTCATCAGCGACTCAACCTTCGTTGTTGTTGTGAATTGTTGGATCTACTTTATGGGTATAATCATTCATTTTCTTCCTGCAGACCACTGCTTCGAAAAGTGGTGCCCTTCATCATGATATTCACTATTGGCTTGGTAAAGATACTAGTCAAGTAAGTTTTTCTGGTCTTATCTGACTATCAGAATCAGATTAAAGTTCTGTTATAGAAATTTTTATCTGATTCTAAATGCTATTCTATGTAGGATGAAGCCAGCACTGCAGCCATTAAAACTATTGAACTAGATGCAACTCTTGGGGGGCGTGCTGTTCAATATCGTGAACCACAAGGTCAAGAAACTGAGAGGTTCCTTTCTTATTTTAAGCCCTGTATAATACCTCAAGAAGGTGGAGTTGCCTCAGGCTTCAAGCATGCTGAGGACGAAGAGCACAAGATCCATTTGTTTGTATGCAAAGGAAAGCATGTTGTTCAAGTGAAAGAGGCAAGTTCCATGTTTCATCTGCGCTTCTACTCTGTTTCATCCTTGATCTGATCCGTTCATTATCAACTTCTTATGTGGCATGACAGGTGCCTTTTGTTCGATCCTCACTGAATCACGATGATATTTTTATTCTTGATACCAAGTCTAAAATCTTCCAATTCAATGGTTCCAATTCTACCATTCAAGAGAGGGCTAAAGCACTAGAAGTTGTTCAGTACATTAAGGATACTTATCATGGCGGCAAATGTGAGATAGCGGCTATTGGTAAGTACACTAGTACTTGGGTGTTTGGGAAGTGACTGAATGCCCATTGCCTTATACCTGTGCTTCTTTTCACTGTGTAGAGGATGGGAAATTAATGGCTGATGCTGATACTGGAGAATTTTGGGGTTTGTTTGGTGGTTTTGCTCCACTTCCAAGGAAAACAGCCACCAATGAGACCGAAAGTACTGATGCTGTACCTAGTAAGCTTTTATGGTAAGTTTCTGCCATTCACACTACTTTCTGGCCTCTTTCTTATCATCATGTCATGTTTTTAATACGCCCACATTTATTACCATACATGTTGATCAAGAAATTCATGATACTCTGAGGCATTGACAAACCTGGGTTAATAATACAAGCAAGATATTACGTGTAACATATTCCTTCCGCTTACATGTAGAAAATAGTCGGTTTGTTTGAATTATATATAAGGAGGCGTTCTCTTTGCTGTTTTCGGGCCGTTTTCTGTTTTCGATTTTCCAAAATATTGAAAACGCATTCTCTTTCCCATTTTTGAAAACGAGTTTTTGAAAATGGTTGAAAATTTTATGAAGAAAACAGAAAACAACTTTTTTTTACGTTTTGACTGTTTTCTTCACAAATCTGCTAAAACTCAAAAAACGCGGGTTGTGAAATATTTTTTCAAAACGACAAAAAGGACGAGTTTTTAACAATCTCAAAATGGACACCCAAAACCTAAAACACAAAACGAATTTAAAACTCAAAACACAAAACTGAAACACGAAGAGAACGCCCCCTAAATTTTCCAACTGACACTTAGGCACCGTTTGATTGCGGTGGAAAAGGGTGGAAAAGGAAAATCAATTTCTTTTCCATGCTTAATTTTGGTGTTTGATTGCATAACTTTTCTATGGAATTCATTTTCACCCATTTTTTAGGTACAACCATTTAAAACACATTTTTCACCTTTTATTTTCCTATGGTTTTGTTGGAAAAGTGTTTTCCATCTTTACTTTTTGGCAATGGAAACATATTCTAAATCTAATGGTAAAAAAATTTATCCATTTAATTGACAATTTGCATGAAAAATAAAGCCAAATGAACATAAAAAATTTCAAAAATTATTTTTTACTTTTTTGCAATCCAAACAAATTTTAATACAGATTGTAAAAAAATTTATCTCAAAAAATAACAATTTGCATGAAAAACAAAACCAAACGGATTAGGTGAAAAATTATACTAATCAAACACCATTAATTACAATTCTCTCTAAAACAAATTCTATGCAATTCAATTCCGTGCAATTCAATTCCCTGCAATCCGTCTTCTTTCCAGCCAAATTCCACCCTTGCAATCAAATGCACCCTTAGTGAAATTAATTGTTGTATAACTATTTCCACTTCCTCTATTATATGGGGATGAAAATTGGTCTTTAACTTGGAGAAGAGTACAAAATTGTTTCATTTCTATTTTATTTGGCATTGATATTTGACTGTGATTCCATGATGTACAACAGATATACATCATTACTTAAATTCTATTGTCACTCCCAACAAAGAGAAAAAATTTCTGATTATATTTCAAAACATTTGATGCAAAATTTCCATTATGATGTTTGTTCTATGAGGAGAAATTGTAAACTCTCTGCTTGTAGTCCTGACAAATATGCGTTTGCTATTTCAAGTGTTGAGAAAGGACAGATGCAACCTGTAGAGGCTGATTCTTTGACAAGGAAGTTGTTAGACACATATAAATGCTATATTCTAGACTGTGGGGCAGAAGTCTTTGTGTGGACGGGGAGAAATACTTCTCTTGACCAAAGGAAAATTGCAAGCGAAGCTGCTGATGTAATTTCATGTGCTTTAGTTAAGGGTTTTATCTGGATTTCCAGATCCGTATACATATCCTTGTCCATCATCTTACTCCCACTCTCATTTGTTTAGGAATTACTGGGTACTGCTGATAGACCTAAAGCTCGTATAATCCGTTTAATTGAGGGATTTGAAACAATTACTTTCCGCTCGAAGTTTGATTTTTGGCACCAATCAACAAATGTGGCAGTAACTGAGGAGGGCAGAGGGAAGGTTGCAGGTTTGTAGTACATATGTCAGATTTGTTCTCTCTCAATTATCATGCACTTGCCATCCAAAACTTCCTCAGTAGCCTAACCTCATCGTTGTCTTTAATTTGATGCTTTCTAGCACTTCTAAAGCGCCAAGGGCTTAACGTGAAGGGCCTTTTGAAAGCTGAATCTCCCAAGGAAGAAACTCAACTATATATAGACTGCACCGGCAATTTGCAGGTGTAGTGCTTCTCTCTCCCTTTCAGTCTACAGATGGGTTTGATGCAATATCTAGTGCATTGGACAATAGGTTATTTTATTTTAGCCCCCTTGTGGTGGCCTTTAATTTAATTTAGTTTATTTCTCATATTCATTTTCAAACACACATTCACACAATAAAATATTCTACAAGTAAACTCAAAACTTTTCTCTACTTTTTAATCACACATTCTCCAGAAAATACTATTCAAAACATAGCCTTTCAAATTAAAGGCTACCAATCAGGGGCTTAATCTTCTATTTTATCATATTGTGAAACCGATATTAGTAAGGAAAAGCATGTGAAAGAGACAAGAATTCTTTAGGAGATAGAGTTGGGATATACCTAGTTGTCTATGGAAAAAGAAGTTAATCTACGGTGCTTTCATAGCATTGATCAAAAGTTATCATTTGCATGTTTAGCACCAAGCAACCAAGCTTAGAATGTATCACATTTATACATGCTTGATAGCTTCATTTAGCTTTGCACAAAGCAACAATGCCGTTCTCATTTGGCAAACAATATGAAGCAGAAAATAGGATCATGCATTAATGAGGTGGGCATTATTCAAAAGACTTTTAGGGATGGAACTCCAAAGATAATGTAGTAAGAGATTTTGGGAAACGAATAGTCAAAGCTAAGATTTGGAGATCATAATGGATTGTGGAAGAAAATGAGGATAGTACCTAAGATCTCTGAATTAATTATTTTATGAAATGCTTAAAAAAACATTTTAAAGAAATTTTGAAGTCTTGGATATATTACTTCTATGATATTCAGGGGTCTTGGCAGATCTTTGCTATTAAGACATATCAATGAACACGTTTTTGTCAAAATGCTTCTGTAACTTCCCCAAGAAAAATATTGGGCTGTAACTTTCGTCAGCCTGTTCATATTCGTACGCTCACCTAGTATAATAGCTATATCCTTTTCATTACAACTCTAGTTCTTGGTACGTTTTTTCACTTATCCACAGTTTTTTGCTTTCAATGGTTAGGTTTGGCGAGTGAATGGTAAAGGGAAGACTCTTCTTCCAGTTTCCGATCAGTCAAAGTTTTACAGTGGGGATTGTTATATCTTTCAATATTCTTATCCTGGCGAAGAAGTAGAGGAACATCTCATTGGGACATGGTGGGGGAAGCAAAGTACTGAGGTGAAAAATATTTAGTTGTTTTTTTTCCTTTTATCGTGTGTCCTTATTGGAAAAACTTAATTTCTTATACTTCCTATCATGAGCAAATTTATGTTATTCTGAACCAGTGGATTTAATTTTAGCTACTAGCATATATTTTTAAGCATTTCCATGCTAAGTCTGTATAGGCTTCGTATAGTAACTATACATAGAATTAATATGATAGGAATAATTCATGAAACATAATCAGCAGATGTGAAAAATTGAATATAGGGATTATAAAAATACACTTAAGCCCTATTTGAGCCCCATTCTCTAAAAACTCAATTTTTCTCAAATTCATTTTCAACCACACATTCTCCCAGTAAAATAATTTTGCACGTAAACCTAAAACATTTTCCTACTTTCTAATCATACATTCTCCCAAAGAATTACTATTACAAAACACAAATTTTCACGAAATATGGGGTTCAAATAAAGCCCAAATTATATGGGTGACAGGCACGGACGAGTGTCCAAGTGTGGGATTCTTAGGAAATCTGCAACCTTATGCTTAAAATAAGGGTTCCAATGCTGCATCCTTATCCGACTGTAGATTGTCCGACTCTAGTACTTGAGCAACAATAGGAAACAAAAAATCGACTTTCTGTAGATATAGCAATGAACTGTACAGAGTGGCAAAAATGTTTTCGTGTAATTGATCCCAACTTTATCAGGTAATAAGCATAGCCAGTTGTTTACTTGTAATTGGAGACATTCAAGAACACTGACTCATGCTTCAGAGAATACATAGCAAGTCTTTGTTTATTGTATACAAATTAAGAATAAGTTCCCATCCCCTCTATCCCACTGTTTTCGTCTTTGGAGTCCCTGACTAACCCCCAAGCCTCAATTACTCCTGTAATTAAGATAATTACAAGAAAATAACAGTACGGAGTAGGGCCTTTTGATGGAATAAACAAATGAAAGTTTTTTGTATGCCACTTTTGTCCAATGCCTCGCCAACAAATGCTTCACTTCTCTATAACCTTTCTGTTATAAAAGTTTACACTATCCTGCTTCTACATTTCCTGGTAAAAATTATGCATATATACTCTTAATACTGTTTAACAAATTATAAGTGAAATGGGGAATATCAAGGATATATGATTAATTATTAGGAGATCTGAGATCAATGTCCAAGGACACTTAAGAAGATATATATTATAAAATGAAGCCCCCAGATGACACTTTTTGAATCGGACAAATGTTTCGAAATGAAGAACTCAAAATTTCATTCAGAAAGTATTCAAATTATCCTCAGAAAATAAATACACAAAAGAAGTGCAAAAGTAGTTATAGTTATCATATATATATAATCTAGGGGACAAACCAATGGAGTGAATGGACAGTTTTATGGATACACATGAAGAATGCTTAAATTTCATATACAAGGGTAATGTTTTCAATAGCCCCATGGGGATATGGCCTTCTCAGGTACCCTTGGCATGCAGCTGTGCTCTTGAATTTAATCAAATGAAACCACTGTATTAGTTACCTTTTAGTATGACGACTTGCTATGTATTTATTTGATAAATTAAAGCAAAAATTTCAGACTTGCAACTCTAACGCCTAGCTAAAGTTGATGTTGGTAGAAAAAAAATCTTGCTATTTGGATATTTCTATGTCTAATTGTATTTGTGTTGGCAACATTGAAAGGGTTCAAATCAGATTTTGATTTATTACATGTTGCCTGTAATCTGGAACTTATTCATCTCCTCCCAACAAATATTTAATAATGATAAAAGTATATATGAGATTTTTTTAAACTTTATTTAACATCTACTGATGCCATGATCATGGTTGTTTGAAGTCATTGTTATTGATTGCATTATTAATTTCTGCTAATCATTCACTGTAGAGAGAAAGAGTCTCAGCAACTTCACAGGCAAGCAAGATGGTTGAGTCACTGAAGTTCTTACCCACTCAGGCACATTACCTTCCTCGATGCCTGTGATTTTGTTCTTGAATTTTAATATCTGTTTTATAATTGTACTAATCATTTGTTTACTGTGGGTTTTTAGACTCGCATCTATGAAGGAAAAGAACCGATCCAGTTCTTCGCCATATTTCAGAGCTTTATTGTCTTCAAGGTTTAGTAGAGCTACAAATGCTAGGAACATATATTCCCAGAAATTCATCTCTTGTGAATTTATTACTTATATTACACCCTGTGCTTATTAGATGATTGATTGTTAATGTTAATATTTTCTAAATGTCACCAGGGTGGTCTCAGTGAAGGTTACAAGCAATACATATTAGAGAAGGAACTTGAAGATGATACATATAAAGAGGATGGACTTGCATTATTTCGTGTTCAAGGTAGTGGACCTGATAATATGCAAGCAATTCAAGTTGAGCCGGTAAGTTTGGTGCTCCAATTCTTTCGTCTCCCTTTTATATGGTAGATGGCTGGAAATTGCTTTGAGGCGTCTCCAATATGTCTTTGTATCCATATCTTGCAATTTCAGTGATTGTCAGTATTTTGAGTTTTCAACAATTGTCCGACTGCGCATAATTTAATTCTCGATTTTATATTTTCTTGTCTTACTGGTGCGCTTCACGGTTGTCCTGGAAATGGATCTAAATAGAGCAACAGTTTGTCCTGATACTGTTGCTTTAAAAGCTGCAGTCTCCTGTTCTTGGTTGTCTGCTGTATAGTAATTTACTTCTCTTTCAATGATCTCTGGGGATTGATTGCTTTTAAGTGATGATTTGAAGATGTGACGAACAGTCTGTTCCTGTTCTAAGATATTGAATCATGATATTGATTTGTTTGATTTGGTCAGTTGAATAATCTTTTGGGAATTTCTTTATAGTAGAATTCATGTTTGGAGGCACAGGAATAAAATGGCTTCACCTAACTTTGGGGCCACGAAGTACATTTGAAGATACCTTGGGGTATTCATGTTATCTGGCGGTTCTAGACCCTTTTCAGGCTTAGGCTGAAATTCACCATTTTTTGTGCTTGAGGCTGTGAACTCTTGTATCTGAAGTAAGGTTATATATATATATATATATATATATATATATATATATATATTTTCCATCTTATCTCAGCAGATCAGTTTCTAAAGCTCGAACCTAAAAGGTCACGGTAAAGTCTTTCCTGTTTTGGAATATTGAGTGCTGTATTATTTGGCCTCGGTAATCAAGAATCTCTGAAAATGGCAGTTTTTATTCCCATTCACACAGGAGTTGAGAGTAGCAGTTTTTGACATGGATCCAGTGGCCTGCATCTCCTTCCTTATCAGTGCCTGAATTGGCCTTGGTATTACACAGGCTTTTTCACAGTGGCAGTCACCTTGAACTGCATTCGATATGGGGTCATTTCCCAGATTAATTTACAATATCTTAGGCCAAGAGTTTGGTTAATGAGAATGGACTGATGTCAAGAGCAGTTTTTATTATTAGTAGACGTTGACCTCAAAAACAGATACTATTTTTTAAAGCCAATGGTAGTTTTTCCATCAAAATTTTGGCAGGATTTTCCCTCTTTTTGGGGATTTAGGTGTGCTTTAGAAGCCAATTTTTTGTATAGAAAGAGTGAGATGGAGATTCCGACGTTCTATCGGCCAGAAAATGTTTCTCGATCGGAGATAGTATTTCAATTATCGAGAGGTCCAGTCCCTGATGCCCTTTCAATCTGAAGCATATTTTAGAGAAGACAATTTTTCAATCTTTACGATTTTTAGAGTGAAAGTTTGATATACATTTTTTAACAGTTTTTTTTCATTGTGCAATGGTCTTATTTATATGCATTTTTAGGGACATTTTATTTACTTTCGTGAGTTGACATTTTTCAATCACTATGTTGGAAGTTATGATTAAGTCTGATTTAATCTCATTTTCAATGGTTATGGATTTTCGTGCTTTGTAACACTTGTCTAGAGTTCTATTGTTTGCACATATGGGATTAGTGCATTGATTTTGTCAAAATTTGCATCGAGGTTTTCGTCTGTGTTCGAGTTCAAACCGGGGCCTTTAGTGATGTAGTACATAATCATGATTAGTAGTTTCCTGCTACAATTGTGATTTATCTTTTCTAGTTGTAATAGATTTTATCTTTTTATTCTTATTTCTTGTTAGATTGAGATTTTTTTTTTTTTTTTTTTTAGAATTTAGTTTCCTTATTTTATCTTTTTATTCTTATTTCTTGTTAGATTGGGATTCTAGTTTATTTTCTTTTAGAATTTAGTTTCCTTATTTTAGTTTCCTCATACTATTAGGATCAGGGTATAATTTTGCCTATAAATACAAAGACATTGTGCACTTTTTGGAACACAATCAATTACAAATCAATAAAAGCAAGATTATTCCAATATATTTCTTAATTCCAATTCTCATTACAAGAATTCCCAAACGCTTCCACACCATTTAGTCATGTTGCTGGTCGAGGCTTTCGATCTTGTTTCTAGCCAAGTATTTGGGTTTTGCACACTCCATTTCTTAGGGGAGCCTTGATGGCCAAGACATACTATGCCTCGACGACCAAGATACAAATGTTCAATTACACGTGGACACGCGATGGGCCCTTTTGTGGCCGACGTGAAATTCTGTGCACTATGATTATTTCAATACATAACAGTAGACATTGAATGATGTGGCCAATTTACATAACTTGGTGAATTCAAGGAGTCTCCAAAGTTGAGGAATTTTGGGTCAAATTCTTGCCTATCACGTGATAAAGATGGCAAAATGGTGATGTTGGATTTTCACCTCAACTATATATCTCACCTAAGAGTCATGCTCAACCTCAATTCTTCTTTGGAGGTCAAACCGCGAGCTATGGAAGTTGAGACGAGTTTTTCCACATAGGCAAGACGCTAGAGGTTTGTTAGTTCATATCAGATGAAGGTGTTTTAGGTTACTCATCCCCTTATCCCAAACATGAACTAATCATTCTCTCTCTATTGTACTTGTGGTGTTAGTCCATGTTTAATTTATGGGATATTTGAAGAAGCCATTTGAAAAAGAAAAGCACGCAAGGGTTGAAAAAAGCCAAGAACTTTTGAATTAGGATTTGCATTGCTCCTTTTTAGTTTTTTAGTAAGATAGATTTAGATTCTACACAATGCATATGGAGTTGCGAGGTGAAGCATTGGGTTCACGAACGAGTGCTTATTTCCACTGAAAGCTCCTTATTGTTACCTCGTCCGTGATTCTTTGTACGTGGCCACAGTTGAGCAAGATGAGTCGGCCAACTAGCAAGCTACGACATTCAAGGGATGGTAGGCTACTGGAGCAAAAGTGAATAAAATGATCTAGGCAATTGTAGTGTCTAAATGGACTGGACTGTGAGTGCAACTAGGACCAAGATATTAGGTGGATTTTGAGGTGTGCAATATTTGCTAGGGACAACCTCCCACATCTCGTGGCTTGTACTCATTTATGTATGCACTCACATTCAAATGCACAAAATTGCATTTAACACCATATTAGATGCCCCACATTTTCCACCAAATGATTTTGTCACGTCTTGATCCTTTCATTGTCTGGGTATACTTTGGCAGACCTCATGACTACTTATAAAGTTTGTTTGTAAGCTATAATCTCATTATAATTTGCAGTCAAAGTTAAACATTAATTTCACCACCCATTTACAACTACCACTCACTTATTATCCACACATTTTCTGGGATCTACTACTCATTTTCATTATAATTTCTCCCAAACAAGCACATAATCTCCCATGTTTTCGTCTTTGCATTTGTATATGTTGTTCTATTGTTGACCGGTCGGTGGTAGATGGTTTGCCTTTGGGTTAGAGATGCCCATTATGGTTCAGGCATGCAGCTTGTGTTTTGAAGTTCTAAGTTGAGGCCAATCAAGTTCTCTATTGTGCAGTTCATGCATATCTAACCTGGTCTGTCTCAATGTTATCCCAAAATTTTAAATGTACGATTATGATTCTATAGACTTAAAGCACAAATTCTTTACACTTGTAGTATTTGTATAAAATCAAATTTATGTACTTCATTGGTAAAATATATTCCATTTTGTTAAGAAAAAGATTCCAAGCATTGCTGTTTTTTTTTTTTTAATCCACCTGGAATTTTGTTCTTTATATATTTTAACAACTACATGCCAACCAATTTGTAGTCAATTATGTATCCTCTTTGTCATTCCTTTGGGTTTATTGCTAGATTTACTGCATCTGAATCCTCAATAACAACAACCTACCATGTTAGTTTTGGTCTACTTCTCCCTCTTTGGACTTGTTCTACTAGAATCGTGTCACTCTTATAAACATGTCGCTTTTTAGGTCTATGCAAGACATGTTCCAACCATCGTCTTTATTCCCTTAATTATCGTGCTCCACTTCCACTTGTTGACATACATTCTAATTTTCATCATTCACATTATACTGTAACCACACATCTATTTAACCATCCTCATATTCACTATGGTCATCTTATCATTTCTCCTTCGACAACCCATCATTCAAAACCATGACACATATCAGGTCTAAACATTGTTATGTAGAACCTGCATTTTAACCTGGTAAGAATTTTTTATCAGACATAGTTCTTGTAGTACTTCTCATTTTCATTCAATCTAGTCTAATCCCATGCATTACATACTTTTCCATTCCTCCTTCCTTGTTAATAAAAACAAACTTTTGGGGACAACATGATCCCATTAGTACCTCCATTATCATCGATATTCCTACTGTTAATGAAGTGTTATTGCATGCAATGTTTCTAGGTTCTGCTTAACCCAAAATTTTTAGATTCAAAAGCACACATCTAAAGTTCTAATGTACGAGTTGTTCTTTGTACCTATCATCTAACTATTTTTTGCTCAATGTAAATTGGATGTTTATTAGTCTTGATTAAGGCTTTGAAGAAGCTAGAATCGTTTTGTATGGATGAAAATGTTTAATTTCAAGCTAATTACAGTATGATATAATATGGTTGTAGCTTCTACATTTTATATTGCTACATGGTTTAATGGAATGAATATGTTTCCAAAAATTCTTTAATTACTAAAGATCAATCATTTGTGGAAGGGAAATTTTCAAAATACACCGTCTATATTGGTTTTTTTTTTCTAATACCTACTATGCTATTCTTTATTGAATGGTAACAAATGACACCTTTTGCTAAACACTTTACAAATATGTTATTACACAAATTTGTACATACCAAAATACCCCTATTTAAGAATAAAAAAATTACACCCTATATTTTAAATCATGTAACATTTAACATTTTTAACTATTTTTCTGATTTTTTGAAAATTTTAATTCCTATTCTTTTTCATCCATTTTCCCCCCTTTTTTCTTTCACGTATCTCTCCACAAATTAATTTTTTGCAAAGTCTATTGATTAAATTATTAACATTTTTACAAATGGATTTTAAAAAAAAAAAAAAACTTTTTTTTTTAAAGCTTAATCGCATAAAAGAGAACAAAATTCATAAAACTTATACGTACATTCCTAGATAGTTTTCAGGTTATAGAAAGATATAAAGCTAATAACCCAACTTAAAATGAATAATAAATTAATTTTAAGCTGCAAAATAATAACTAATATCAAAATCATTTCACATGATTTTTGTAATTTTTATATAATGAACATAACTTTTTAGTTAAATATGACAAGAATCTCTATTTTACAATGTTGGAAAAAATCAAATGAAATTTTTATCTATATTTTTCACCGTGTTATTAACTTATAAAAGTTAATTTCTTATTTATTTAATTTGAAACTCTTGGAAAATAAATATAAATAAATTTGTAACAGAAAAACATTTTATTAATATCATGGCTTCTAGTAATTAAATTTTGGAGAATGAATAAAATAATTAAAGAAATGGTATGTAATTGTCACATATTTTAATTATATGGTGTGATTCATTATTTATAAATAAGTGTTCTTTTGTATTTTTAGCTATTTATGATCGCATATTTGTGATTCTTTCAATTTTTTTCTAGCAAATGTTTTGTTTTGTTACAACTTAGTAGGTGATACTTATACACGTGTGTCGATGTACTTATTTATTTGGTGATTCTTATACACGTCTGTTGATGTACTTGCTATAAATTATAATTGTTGTCTTCTTATGTATATATTTTTTCGTTTGAGGCCTTGTCCATTATATCTGGGAGCAAAGCTTTAATAATTAATAATCTGACTTCATTTGAATTCTGTTTTAATTCCATTCTTCAACCCTTTGCGACCATTTCATGCTGGAGTTCCTTGATTAATGTTAACCAGTTTCTCGCCATTTAGGGGCAAGGTTCTTTCTTGTCTTGCCCAAAACCTTCTTTTATTCTCATTTGAGAAAGACTCACCACTGCAAGGTATTACATGGTGTAATGTCACTAATTCCTATGTTAAAGTGTCATTTTTTTTTTTTTTTTAAATGCACAAGAATACAAGTAATGCTCTTTTAAGTTAAGTTCATATTTGTGCAATTTTACATAATTTTTTTTGCCATGTGCCGTTGAAACATGTCTATGAACTGTTACATCTATTTGTCCTAAACTTGTCAAAAAAGAAAGGAACTTCTCTTTCAAAATGACTAGGTTTCATTGAGCCACCGTAATGATTCAGTTTTATGACTAGAAGCATACATCAGTTTTGCTGATTTGCCCAATTTGTCAACGACTACTGAGGAAATATGATTTATTTATTTTGATTCAGGTGGCATCATCTTTGAATTCCTCCTACTGTTACATACTCCACAGTGGCTCCTCTGTGTTTACCTGGTCTGGAAACCTTACAACATCTGAAGACCAGGAACTTGTTGAGAGGCAGCTGGATCTTCTAAAGGTCTGATAGTTGTTAAGGATGCTTTCCTTCCTCTTAAGAGTTGATTTAGCATTTAGAGGTTTCATTTTGTCACAGATCATTTTGTTTGTCTTCCATAATTTGAACTGCAAAGTTATGATTCCTTAATAATATTCAGCATTTGCCAGCCTATTTGAATATTTTATCGAGTAACGGAAAAAACTTAATGCTGTGTTTTTGCCAATGGTTGTTTACCTATCTAATTTACTGGTCACACTTCTTTCTTGCAGCCTGATATGCAATCCAGACTGCAGAAAGAGGGTGCAGAATCTGAGCAGTTTTGGGATTTGTTAGGTGGAAAATCTGAATACCCAAGCCAGAAAATTGCAAGAGATGCTGAAAGTGATCCTCATCTATTCTCATGCAATTTCTCGAAGGGTGTGAAGAAAAAAATCATTTCTATAACATTTTTATTTTTGAATATTTGCAATCAGACCTCCTATATTCTGCTGTACTAACTGGTTTCTTTCATTCATTACATTGATTACTGCTGAATTTCTCACTGTCTTCAGGAGGTTTGAAGGTATGCTCTTTTCTCATATGGGTTTATTTACTAGGGAAATAACAGCAATGGAATTTGACTAACACTTTTAGAGCCTATGCCTTCTTTTATCTACTCAGTTGAGTAGTTGGGTATGAATGGCTAGTTTGTCCAAAGCAGCATCCTTTAAAAATTGTCTTTTTCCTGAACCTCTTTGCCTTCCACCGTCCTAATCTTTATAAATGTACCCATGTCATTAAATTTTATCATAAGATACTAATGGTTTCACAAAATGACAGGCCGGAATATGGCAATAACCTCACTTTAACCATATTCTCTTAGATTGTCCTCTGCAACATTGAATCGGAGTTTTTATTGCAGGTGACCGAAATACACAATTTCAACCAAGATGATCTAATGACTGAAGATGTATTCATTCTTGACTGTCACTCGGATATTTATGTGTGGGTTGGGCAACAGGTTGAACCCAAGAATAAGCAGAATGCTTTGGATATTGGAGAGGTAAGCTTTCAATTTCTTTAATGCTTTGATTATGGAAACGTAAACTGCCATATATTATCTACTGCATTCATATTACTTAAAATTGGGAAACTAAACAATTTTGGATCTAATGAATGGCCTGTTTCCTTGTTGAGAGGTCCAAGTGTCCAATTCCCATCCTGGTTCCTTGTCCTATAAAACGATTGTAGCTTAGAAGGTTTAATGTCCTGACCATTGGTGTATGATAGAAGTGGTAACTGCATGTACAGTAGTTTCCTAGCCTTTGTTAGACAACTTTGAAGTATTAGGTTTTGCAATTCAAAGAGGTCTTGGGGTAGGTGGAGGCTGTAATCAGCTTATTAACCTGAATGTCATGGTGCTTGAATATATGGATCTCATGTTGTCAAATAATTTGGGGTAGGAAACATTTATTTATTGAAAGGGAATGATGAGTTTGGTTGGAATTTGATTGATCAGAATTTTGAGGTGGCAGTGTGAGTGGTTGAGGTGGTTACCGCCATGATTTTGGGTTGCTCTAAATAAATACATTATGTTTAGTTGTCATCCTTGTTCTATCGTCTCTGTTTTAGTCACATCGACTTTATGAGAGACATTCAAATCATGATGCCTTTAAGCATTGATATTGTCAGTTTGTCAATCTTCTGCTGGAAGGATAAGTTTTAACAGTGATTCATGTCACTCAAATTTGGTTACCAGCATCAACATGTTCTGAGTATCTTGGGGATTATGTAAACTGATTTAACTTTGAAAAGGAAAGGGAAAAATAAGTATTAAGTGAGTTTGTTATTTGGCTCCCAGTGTAGACTTGTTTGGAATTTCTGTAGCACGGACACTTCAACTAGGGTAGCGTGTTCGTGTCCGACACATGTCGATTCCGACACTTTTCGGACACTCTGCCATAAACATTTTTCATTTAAAATATTATATATTTTTAATTCAAATTTATTAGTATATAACAAATTGATACTCATATTTAAAAGAACAAAAATTAATAACTATAAAACTAAATTTATACTATATAAATGAAGAATTTTAAAGAATTTAATCAACATGTTGGCGATGTGTTGTGTCGGTACTTTTTTGAAAAATTGTGCGTCGACGTATCTTGTTGGAGACACGTATTTGTGTCGGTACATCATAGCTTGGAAGGGAAGAAAGCAAGAAATTTGGGAGCTGGGAGGTGAGTTGAGGTTTTGGGCCAATTTTCCCTGAAACTGGTGCCATTACTACTAGCATCCTAGAGATGAAGTAAACTGCTTAAACTGGTGCCAAAACACGATGACATGTTTGGTACACAGTATAATACATCACTACAAAATATAATAGATAGGATTTGAACTTTTTTCTGCTTTATTGTGTCCAGTATTATTTAGTTTGGTATACCAAACATACTAATATGTTTGCCAACTTTACCTAGTTAAGCCTATGTAATGTTCGATAAGTTTCTCATATGAACTCTCACCAGTTTTTTTATTTGGACAGAAATTTTTGGAGAGTGATTTTCTAATGGAGAAATTATCTCACCAAGCTCCAATATATATTGTTATGGAAGGCAGTGAACCAACTTATTTTACTCGCTTTTTCACTTGGGACTCTTCAAAATCTTCAGTAAGTGCCGGTATTAAGTCTGATGTTATTTGTAGGGCTTCAGATCCTCAGAAGATACTAATAATTTCACTCGATTACAGATGCATGGGAATTCTTTCCAAAGAAAACTTGCTATTCTAAAAAATGGGGCTACTGCACTGTTAGATGTGAGTTTCATTTTGCTTTACTTCCCTCTGTTTCTGTTAATTAATTTTTTAAATATATTTGTGTTATTCCCATTTTGATTGGTTATCGTGTCAGTAAATGTGAGTTTACCTGTTAAATGCCATGTCTGCAACTTCTGTCTTTATCATCCTCGTATGCTGAAAATATTTTAAAATGTCAAATTATAGAACATATCAAAGTTGAATTAATATTTCACAAATAAATGCTGTAGGACATAGCAGGGATGTCGGTATACTCACTATATAACTTGTGAATTTTGTAAGCTGACATGCATTGCATTTTTGCTGTCCAATTTTTGCTTATTGTTTTTATTCATTTGTTATATTTTGAAGTTTTGCGCAGAAGGTACATATTGAATGCTCGTGAATCTTATACGCTTATATATACTAGCTGCTCCTAAGTATATTTATATGTTATTCTGTTTTGGGAAGCAATTGTGGACTTAAATGATCGGTTACTTATTATATTTTTTGAAAAATAGTAAACTGTGCATATTTTGATGTGTAATCCTCTCAAGTCTCAAGCTATATTTGTTGAATGCTTTTGGTTTCAAGACTGTAGTTGGTAATATGAATGTCAATTCAGAGTTTCCTAACTACATGCCTACTTTCTCATTAAAGCTGAAGGTTTTGAAATTTTATATGTAGATTATTGTAATTTTTCATGAAAAGTATCAGTGCTCTATAAATGAATGGCCAAAAAAATAGCACACAACCGCGAGAGAGAGAGAGAGAGAGAGAGAGAGATGCCACTTATAGTACTGGAGCTCGACTTTTGAGTGTTAGATATTTGATATCTTATAAGATTGCCACATGATGAAAATATCTTGTATAGATGTGTCCGATTAGGGAAAATATTTTGTCAAAATAGTTTGCAGAATGTGGAGAAACTTTGTGGCAAAACGCTACAAAATACTTGATGGTGAGATTTTTCGTTTGAAGGATTTTACACAAATCATGGTAAATACATACATAAATGAGAGTGAATTGTCCCCATAAGACCCTTTTAGCCTTCTTTTTTGGGTTTCTTTATTTGTCAATCCTTCATGTTCCTCTCATACACATGCTCTTTCTTTTTTTGGAAGAGTGGTGGTTCAGAACTTCATTTGTGAAGCACGGGATCTTAATCACACGCTCTCTTCTCTAATTGATAATTCATTTCATAATTATATTTAAACACAAACAATTTAAACCTGATGAAATTCCAGAAAATAGAATCATAAAATTTGATATCCCATGCGTATGCTATTGGAGCCATATGCCGTGCTGTTTGGGAGGGGGCTGGAGGGAGAGCCTGGGAGGGTTTTGCCACCCTTTTTTAGTTATTCTTGCATTTATTTTTTCTTGTACATTTGAAATATAGAGTAAATTTGTCTTTTCAATGGATTTAATGCCTGTCCAAAAATCTAAGCTGAAAGGGACCTGTTTGCATTAAAAATATAAGTTTGAGGAACCTATTCTCTGAGAAATTAGAATGGGACCTGAGGCCAATTGACCAAAGAATGGGGCTAATGGCTGCAATTACAGTATAAGAACAATGGCTGTGTGACGAAATATTTCAAGATTGATAATTTCATATATTTTTACCTAAATTATAACTTACTACATGTTAAAAATTAACAAGACCGTGTTGTTTGTTACTACTACTTAAAGGAACAGTTAAACTGCAAAATTTCCATTCATGTGAGGAACTTGCTTAGGAACATTGGTTTAATCTTTCATTATACACCAAGCTGAATTTCAGCATTGACTTCCATGTTCTGGAAATACAACTGTTCAGGATTTATCTGCATATTACATGCTCTCTTTGTTACTTTTCCTACAACTTTGTACTCTAGATGTTTGTCCTAATTTTTTTATTTCTTTTGTTTTTCATTTCCTCGGTATGTTGCATGATAGAAACCTAGAAGGAGAGTAATACCTATCTCATCTGGAAGGTCTGCTGCACCTGAGAAATCACAGCGTTCGAGAAGTGTGTCTTTTAGCCCTGACAGAGTTCGTGTGAGGGGAAGATCTCCTGCGTTCAATGCTCTGGCGGCGACTTTTGAGAACCCAAATGCGAGAAACCTTTCAACCCCTCCTCCGATGGTAAGAAAACTTTACCCAAAATCTGTGACCCCGGATTCGGCAAAATTGGCCTCCTCCAGAGCAGCATCTATATCAGCAATAAGCGCAACTTTTGAACGACCTGCACCAGCTCGAGAAACCCTTATACCACGTTCTCTTAAAGGTAATATTACTTGAATTTTTCTAAATCGCTAAACTAGCCATCATGAGAATTGTGTAACTGTTGAACTATCTCATTTAAAAGCTTCAACTGCCACGGACACAATTATTTTAAAATTTAGTATTCAACATACCCCCATGTATAGACTAGATCCATATTTTCATCAAAGACTCAAAACATGCATAGTTTTCATAAATGGGTAGTGGTGAGAAATGAGATACTATTATCTCATCTAAAAATTTAAATTGTTAAAGAAACTCAATCACTTATTTAATTTTGTATTCAACAAAAAACTTAATATTTTTAATCATGCTGAAGTGAGCCCTGAGGTACCCAAAACCAAACAAGAGACGATCTCTAGGGAGAACTCCACCAGCAAACCCAAACCTCTGACTATAGAGGAAGATGTAAAAGAGGGCGAGGTCGAAGATGAGGAAGGACTCACAGTATACCCATATGAACGCCTTAAAATAACATCGACAGATCCAGTAAAAGAAATTGATGTGACCAAACGAGAGGTATTTATTCAAATAACAGTGATTACGGGTCATATTCATTATTTTTCCATGAATTTTTTCAATCTTTTTCTGCAGACTTATTTGTCTTCAGAAGAGTTCAAGGAGAAATTTGGGATGGCTAAGAGTGCTTTCTACAAGCTGCCAAAATGGAAGCAGAATAAGCTTAAAATGGCACTTCAATTGTTCTGAGTCATCTATAAGTATCGGGTTCTATCTCAGTTGCTCAATTCTAGATTACAAAAAGAGAAAGCACGCTTGCAATGGATTTTCTCACTATATTTGCTGAATGCAACTGCTTCATTCAAAAATCGATTTGTGTATGCATTTTTCAAACTGTGAAGGGATCGATTTCTCCTGGTAAGGGACAGCATCAGTGCATTTTTAGCTGCTTCTGCCCCCAAGAAGCTCATTTCCATAAATCGCGAAGTTTGGATACGTAGGCTTTTAGTTTTTTTTTTTTTTTTTGAAGAGTTGCACGATATTCTTTTTTGTTACTGGTTTTTGAGAGCTTGCATTTTTTTTTTTTTTTTTTTTCGTTTGTTGTGCTTTTGTTTTCAACACTGATTTAGCAGATGTCTGGAAGTGCAGATATTTTAGGTTCTTCAGTACTATGAGGATGCAAAGTGTATACAGGATCATGATTTAACCATCCGATGAAACTGTGTACTTTTCTTTATATGCTCCATTAGTATTTAGTACAATCACTTTGTTCCTTCAAATTAACTTTTTATCGACACAAAAATTTTCATCAATGGCAAAAAAGCATGTTGGTTACAGTAGGTTTATAAGCACATCGGACACTCTTTCTTTACAAGTCGATTTTATAACTCAATTTTACTCAGCGTGCTAGTAATTTGTAATAGGGATATCAGAGTGGTCATTCTTTGATAGCAACATGGATCAGTTTCAGTATAATACCATAGACTTATCCTTGGCTTCTCCAAACATTCTGAGGGGCATCTAAGTTTGTGAAAGACCCGTCTTATGTGCTTATAAGTGTGTTGAGCAATCCTTAATATGTTAATTTTAAGAGTCAATTACTTATGAAGCCTCATTTTGTGCTATTTTTCTGACCATGGCCTCAAAAGAAAGAAGATACCCTCGAACACATAAGATGGCTCAAGGATCTCTACCGACTCAGATAAGAGTTGTGAGTTTCATTTATTACATAATCATAGGGACGTAGCAGAAGCTGTTTTCACGCATTTAAATCTGAATTTCGTGAGGAAATAGTGTTTGAAGAAGTTGAACAATGCTACAAAATGGTAGTTTGAGAAGTACAGAAAAGTGAGAAAGCAATTTACAGATGGGATGGTTTCACTGCATTCTATTACTGGGGATTCTTAACTTCTACACTGAGTAATGGTGTTTCTTTGTTTCTTTTGTATAGTAAAGTTGGTTTTCTTCCCTTGCGAAAATTATGTCCAGCCGAGTTAAGGCTGAGTCATGGCTGCTCATCTGTGGTATTGTTAATTGAACTGCATTGCCTTCTTAACGTCTATGAAAGCATGTAGGTGCATTATTCCATGGTGGGGATTGTAACTTTTCCATAAATTTCCCTTGCATCTAGGATTGAAGGAAATATTCTAGCCTAATGATAGAGGGCGGGCCCTAATTTAGGAGATTTGCTGTCCTTTTCATTTTAATGCACACCACCATGATGGTTATCATTGTACAAACATAATAGGTAGACTTGCCTTAAGATGCTTATAAGCCTATGAGACGGGCTTCTACATGCAATATAAAACTCAAAAGTAGTTATTTTTTGAAGGGATATTGGTGTATCCTGGCCCCTACAACTAAAATAAGGGAGCCGAGTCTTGTTATCTTTTAATTATTTTCTTATACTTTAAGTCACCACGGGCGTTTAGTATTTAATTATGTATTAATGCTTTTAATTTTAATCATTTCTAGATTTTAGTTATTATTTAGATGTTAGTCATTGCTTTAAATAAGGGTTGTAAGTCTTAATAACACTTGGTTATTTTTTGAATTGAAAAAAAATTGACCTTGAAGTTTTTCTCTCTTAAATTCTCAATATTTGAAGGGAATCAAAGAGTTTTTATATGCCTCAATTTATGATATTCTTAGGAATCAACAAAATTTATAAAGTAAACGAGTTACAATATTTTTTTGAAATCAACGAAATTTCTATAATGTGTTTATCAATTATTTTTACCACTTCCATACGTCTTATGTGGGGGGAAAGAAAGGTATGTTCGATATGAGTAATGTTATGTAGCCCAATGGGGTTGCAACCTCAATGTTGATGACATTAGATGATAGGTTAAATGAAATTTGAAATTGAATGAGTCATATAATTCTACATATCAATTAATGTCAAATTTGTGTCATCTAAACTGGGATTACAATCTCAGTGGGACTAAATAGTATTACTCGATCAATATTGTAGCACATATTTCTTCTTTGTACGTGTTGGGGGTAGAGAAATAAAAAATTGTAGCACGTTGAACTGCCAAATAGCTATGTTCAATATTCTTTAGAATTTTTTTTTTACCATAAATAAAGGTTTTCAACACCTAATTGCCCCTGCAACAATTTTATCTTTTCTCTTAATCTCCCTAGGATGCTTATCCTTCCCATCTCACTTCCATGTTATTTTTTTATTACTAAACCATTTGCACTTACCTAATTATATGAATGAGATTCCAACAAAATAATTAGTTGTTTAAAAATGATAGTTTTGAGCTGTCAAAATTTAAATGGTAAGGTAGTCGAATTGAAACAATAGACATGAACCCTTGCCCGTCAAGATTTCTCTAAGGGTCCGTTTGATTCAAAAATAAAATTTGGGTGGAAAGAAAATGAATTGTAGGGAATTATATTGCCTAAAATTTGTTTTATTGGGAATTGTTAATTAATTGTATTTGATTAATATAATTTTTTATCAAAAAAATGTTGAAATTTTATATCTTTTGGTGTTCGTTAGACTTTTTTTTCCATGAAAATTGTCAATTAAAGATATATAATTTTTTACAAATTGGAATAAAATTTGTTTGGATTGCCAAAAAAAGTAAAATAAATAATAATAATAATAATAAAAAAAATAAAATTGGAATACAGAGTACCATTCGTTTGACTTTGTTTTCCATGAAAATTGTTAATGAAATGAATATTTTTCTTTTTACAATTGAGGATAAATTTTGTTTCGATTGGCAAAGAAAAAAAAGGTGAAAGACTAATTCCCACCAAAATCAAAGGAATTGGAATTCATCAAAACCAAGGAAAATGTAAGTTTGTGGGCTAAAGTGAAATTGAAATTCCAAATAAAATATTGTAATCAAACATAACAAAAGATGAAAATGAAATTTCATTTTCTATGAAAAAGAAGGGGCTATCAAACAGACGCTAAGCTCATTGTAACTCTGTGTATTGATGTATTTCATCATGGGCTCTGAATCTCAATTAGGTTCATATCGTAGATGTAGCTTGACAATAACTACCATCCTCGACAATCTTTATTGTGTAGGTATGCAAACTATCTGGTCCCGACTAGGATTGAGGTACATTTTATCTTGCCTATATGGACGTTTGCTGTTATTACGAGTTGAATGTTTAATTGTTCACACAACTATGATTGTATCTTGTCCAAAACCGATGGCTAGTTTGTTCTAAACAATGGGGGAAAGAAATCAAAATTGGCACAGACAAAGATGAACTGTTCAGAACCGAGTAACAACGAATTTCCCGTTCCCTTTCCTGACCAGTTTTCAATTCTTTAAACTCCAATCTCTCTCTCTCTCTCTCTCTCTCTCTCTCTCTCTCTCTCTCTCTCTCTCTCTCTCTCGTGTGAGTTTGTGCTGCGTGTATGTGTCTGTCTTGTGGGGGACAACATACATACAAAATATATTTTTCTTGTGTGAAAATTCCATTTTTGTAGCTGCATCATGTTGAATAAAGACGATGACATTTTTAACCTTTTCCTCTCACTTCCATGTGATCAGGAACTGCTTCTTCTTTACTTCCTTTTGTTATAGTCTCTCTTGAAACTTGGTCCCTCATCAATCTCATCAACTTCAAACTCTAAAGTCATTCCCTCCTCCCTCCCCCTCCCCCTCCCCCTCTCTCTCTATATATCTATATCTATCTGATTCTCTCTGTATCTGCATTTTATTGACTCACCATGATAACTGGAAATGATATCTATGCTGTTCTTGCTGCAATAGTACCGTTATATGTGGCTATGATCTTAGCTTATGGCTCAGTTAAATGGTGGAACATATTCACACCTGATCAATGCTCAGGAATCAATCGATTTGTGGCAGTTTTTGCTGTTCCATTACTCGGATTTCATTTCATCTCCACAAATGATATTTATGCAATGAATTATCACTTCATTGCTGCTGATTCACTGCAAAAAGTTCTGATTCTTGCAGCCCTATTTCTGTGGCATAGTTTCAGCAAAAATGGGAGCTTAGAGTGGCTGATCACTCTATTTTCTCTCTCTACTCTTCCAAATACTCTTGTAATGGGAATCCCTCTGCTGAGGGCTATGTATGGAGATTTTTCGGGCAATTTAATGGTTCAAATTGTTGTTATGCAGAGCGTGGTTTGGTATACTCTTATGCTTTTCATGTTTGAGTATAGAGGAGCAAAATTGCTGATTACTGATCAGTTCCCAGAGACTGCTGGATCCATCACCTCCTTTCGTGTTGAATCTGATGTAATGTCGCTTAACGGCCGCGAGCCACTGCAGACGGAGGCGGAGATAGGCGACGACGGCAAGCTGCATGTAGTAGTGAAGCGTTCGACCTCCGGTTCGATGATATCTTCATACAACAAAGGGTTGCATTCAACTGGAATGACTCCAAGAGCTTCAAATCTAACTGGTGTGGAGATTTATTCGGTTCAATCTTCGCGTGAGCCTACTCCGAGAGCCTCGAGTTTTAATCAAACAGATTTCTATGCCATGTTTAACAGTAAAGGTGCAAGTCCTAAACATGGATACACAAACAGTTTTGGAGGTGGGATTGGATCAGGAGATGTCTTTTCTTTGCAATCCTCGAAAGGTGTTACGCCAAGAACGTCGAATTTCGAAGAGGAGATGTTGAAGCTTGGGAAGAAGAGAACAGGAGGAAGAAGTATGAGTGGAGAGTTATTAAATGGAGGTTTAGCTTCTTCTTATCCTCCTCCAAATCCCATGTTTTCTGGCCCTAAGAAAAAAGAAAATAACAATGTTAACAGTACTACAAATCCCAACAAAGAACTTCATATGTTTGTTTGGAGTTCAAGTGCATCTCCTGTTTCTGAGGCCAATATGAGACACGCTGTTAATAAGGCTGCAGCCTCAACTGATTTTGCTGCTATTGATGCTTCTAAAGCTGTTTTTCAACAAGACCTAGCTGCGCTTAGAGGTATATTTCCATCTCATCTAAAAGCTTATGTGGTCAAGTTTTGTTATTTAAATTTAGTTCTCAACACGTTATTCGTGTGTAGTTTTTTTTATTTATCTAAGGTCACAATAAGTGCTTGTTCTGATAGCATGTTGAATCAACTCGTCTAAATGTTTACTGATATACACAGTAATATTATGACTTGATAGAAAATGGAAAAATGAATGGAGAAACAGAGATTGAGATCGATGATTTGTCGAAGATCCCGATCCCAACAACTGGCTCTCCATTTTCATGTCAGAAGAAAATAGATGTTGGGGAAGAATCAGTGGATAAAAAGCAACAAATGCCTCCTGCAAGTGTAATGACCAGGCTTATACTCATTATGGTTTGGAGGAAGCTCATTAGAAATCCCAACACTTATTCAAGTATTCTAGGGCTAATATGGTCCCTTGTATCATTCAGGTATCCTTTCTCTCATCCCATATTCAACAAAAAAGTGATCCATTGCTATAAATATTTTGCAAGATTCATTAAATTTTTGCTCGAATTTATCTGTCACGCCTAAAGGCACTACATAGAATTAGGGTTTTTATGATTGCTAAAAATGTCGTTGAAGGCTTTTAATAAAATTAGTTTAGCTATTGGTTTGATACCAATAATGGCAGTCGTTTCAGTATGTTAAGGATACATTTGTATCCACAATTGAAAATTCATTGCTCTTGTTTATGGAATTTTGGTCACATGAAGAACAGCTAAATATATGAATAATTAAAGAAACTTCATATAGCATGTTAGTTCTGTCAAAACTTTTTTCAGTGACTTCTGTTGAAACATTCCTTGATCATTAATTAAAAAAAAAAAAACCCCTTAAAATCCAAAATGTTTTCCTAAAATTTCATTTTCCCCCATTTTATAGTAAAAATAATGATTATCATATAAAAAAAATTAATTTTTCATTGATGGGCAGGTGGAATATTCAAATGCCTTCTATTGTGAAAGGTTCAATATCAATCCTATCTGATGCAGGTCTTGGCATGGCTATGTTCAGTCTAGGTATTATTCTTCACCCAATAGCAGGATATCTCAATCATTTTTGCATACAAGGGGGCGTAAATATACACCAAATTATTGGAGTTTACTCTCAATACGAGCCATTGTAGGTTCTCAATAGCAATAAAATCACAAATAAATAGGACAACTATGAAATTTCTGAGAATAAGTAACTCGATTTATAGTCGAGAGAAATAAGTGAACAATGCGCTTAAACTCTACACAGTTCAATGGATCGATCTCGGAGGTGGGCCGCTGGGTTTGGTATTGCACAAGGATGTAAAATAATGCAAATTTGATTCTTAAAAATTGCAGGTTTATTCATGGCTTTGCAACCAAAGATCATAGCCTGTGGAAAATCTGTTGCTACATTTTCAATGGCTGTTAGGTTCTTCACAGGGCCTGCAGTAATTGCTGCAACCTCCATTGCCATTGGTCTTCGAGGAGTGCTTTTGCATGTAGCCATTGTTCAGGTGATTAAATTTCATATCATTTCTTGAATTTACATAAATAATGAACTAAACCTTGTTGGTTGCTGAGTCGGTTACATAAATCTTTTTTCGTCTTTATAATGTTCATTTCACTCGTAGTTCTACTTGAATATTCAAAACAACTAGATCATTAACTACGATAAAGACCTAAATTTGATCCCTCGATCCTTCTTATTTTTCTTTTTACTCAAATTGCATTTTTTTTTTTAACATAAGCTAATTTAGATACTTAACCATATTTTTCTATCCTTTACTTCTTGAATACAGGCAGCACTTCCCCAGGGAATTGTTCCCTTTGTGTTTGCAAAAGAATACAATGTACATCCAGACATATTAAGCACTGCGTAAGCTTCTTCGCCTACTAATTCAGCTTAGACTTTCAAAAATTAATTTTCTCCAGAATGTGAAAAACTTAAAATTATGTTAGTCCAATAGTCATTTGATTTTTTGTTTTTTCACAGGGTTATTTTTGGAATGCTGATTGCCTTGCCCATAACAATTTTATATTATGTGCTTCTTGGGGTGTAAGTTTTGGCAAAGCAGGATCCATTTAAAGAACATGGGGTTTGAGTAATCCAAGAAGAAATAGTAAATTGAAGATGCAGGCATTGGAGTCAGTGGACAACTGGGAAATCATATGCTGTAGCCTGCCTGCATGTGCATGTTCTTGTTGCTTCTAATTATATATACTATTGATTTCAATCTTTTATGTCTTTTCTAGTCTTCAATTTTTTGTGTTTTTGACTTATGCAGAAACCAGTAGAGATACCGCAAAATTCATGAAAAAATTGTAGAACTGTTTCGCATGTTTGGTGAAGTAGATTAGATTGAACTCGACCATATCTAAAATGAAAATGAAGTTAATCTCATTCATTATATACCGTCCAATCCTTTCAAGCAATGTTTTTCTATATTTGATTACATTAGTATCAATATATTTTTACTCTAATAATTTGACAAAACCTGAAAATCATTATATCATTTGCTCAAGTAAATTAAACTGGTTAATTCCAAGACTTCCTTTCACCGACTAGCCACTATTCGTCTTACAAAAAGCACAAAAGTTGCCCCCACAGACATGATGCAGTGGTAAAGTACGAATCCTCGCAACAGCTGAAAGGCAATATTTATGTTGGAAGACAAATATCTTGTGGAGGCAAAGTTATAGTGCGCTTTGTCGTCTCTCCCAGAATCCTGTTTGCACGTCGTTAAGGGAAGTCCAATAATGAGTTATAATTACAAAAATAATTTGTGGATGTGGATGTGAATGTGAATGAAAAATCTTACTATTTTGTTCTGGGTAGACAAAAAATAAAATCTAATTACAGACAATACATGTAAAAAGATGCTCATTCAATTGTTTCTATCTTTTACATTGATTTTCTATTAGTGACAAGATCTTATAACATGGAAAGTCAAACAAGAAAGATAGAATTAAAGAAAAATTAAAATGATTAAATTATTACTATTGAAATAATTATAATGGTTTTTTGATTGATAATGTTGAATTAATCTCCAGCATGCATGTGAATACTTGATTTAATTTTCTAACTAGGAATCTATCGTGTTTTGGGAAAAGATAAGACTAACTTCAATAAATGCCAACTTGTATCATATATTGTACTTATTTAAATGGCTATACCATGTGACACATTGTTCAGGAAACGGGCAATAGAACTCTTTTTAAATCTTATTATTGTATTAAATTTTTATTAATTGAACTCCACAGGTTTGATGAAACGCGTTGTAACGTTATAAGCATATCTAGGATACATATATGTCACACACTTTCATATTGTTTAAATCATAATATTTATTTATTTTTTTGACAGAAAACTCGCAGCCGCTACCCTTCGTGTGCGCATTGGATAAACCTCCTAGTTGACGCAATAGTCTGCAAATCACGTTAACTAGATTAACCACACTAGGCAAACTCAGTTCGACAGGTTCGATCGAAAAAGTATTGGTAGTAGGAATCGAACTCGTGATTAAATGCCTTCACGCTCACAATAATTTAATAATTTATTACATCCACACTTAAAATCCAATTCAATCCAACTCAATGAATTAAAAAATTTAATACCGAAATTGAAAAAAAAAATCTAAATATACATAATAGTGGAGACGAGAGAATGATTCGATGATAAACTAAAAATTAAGAACATCATAATGAAACGAATAAATTCCAAAAAAATTATGAAAAGAAAATACTCTATAGTTTCAAGCTTATTTATAAATTAATTTTCAGGAAGAATATCTTTTATATGTTAAAAATAACAAAGATTTTCAAGTGATTTTAAACTTTAAAAATTGTTCAAATTTAACAAAAAATAGTCGGATACAACTTGAATTGGACCCAAGCCCAAATTGACCAACCTAACTCAACCCAACTCAAGCTTGATCAGTTTGGATTGGGTTAAACTAATAATTGGATTGGGTTGATTTGATTTGATTTTAGATCAAACCGATTATGTTGTGTTGAGTTTGAATTGAATAAAAAACCAACTCAACTCAATCCAACCCTACTAATACTATCTATCCACTATCATCTTCTCTAATTTTATAAATAATTTCTTGTACAATCTAATCTAGCATGTATTATTTTTCATGTACATAATTTTTTGTACATAGGGGTGTCCACACTCTTACATGGATGTGGACCCCACTTGAATAAAATTGTTAAAACTTGGGATCCATCTTAAAAGGTCAACCTTATTAAGAGGAGTAGCCCAAAACCTTATAAATTGGTCTATATTTACATCTTTAATCGATGTGGGATTATGTCCCTTAACATGTCCCCGCAAGATGGTGGCTCGTTTGAGCAGACCAATCTTGAAATCCGTATGCTCATATTTTTGAGTCTTACAAGGATCGAATCACTCGTTGGAGTTTAATGAGTTCTGATACCATGTTAAAACTTGGGGGTCCATCTTAAAATGTCAACCTTATTAAGAGGAGTAACCCAAGACCTTATAAATTGACATATGTTTACATCTTTAATCGATGTGGAATTATATCTCTTAACGTCCATCTTAAAATGTTAACCTTATTAAGAGGAGTATCCCCAAATTCTTTATATATTTGTCTATATTTTTATCCACAATCAATGTGAGATTCTAATACGCCCCCTCACGTACGGCGTGAACCATGCCAAACAATTATGAATAAATCGATATTGGGGGCACCCAACATTGTAAAATTGGGTCTGACTCTGATACCATGTTGAGGATATTGGGCCTAACTCAACCCAACAAAGTCGATTTTGTTGAGTGGAGTTAGGCTCAATATCTCAAACATGGTATCAGAGCAGGTCCAGTTCTGCAATGTTGGGGCCCCTAATATCGATTTTCACAGTTGTTTGGTATAGAATTTTATTCAAGTGGGGTCCACACCCATATAAGAGTGTGGACACTCCTATGTACAAAAAATTATGTACATGTAACACATCCCATTTAACCCTCGCAAAAAGAAACATTTCTCCTGAGCGATTAGAAAAAGAACAATGTAATCCATATTTAGCAACTATCATAATCATCCTATATAACATATATTTAATCCCTTAATCATTTATAAAGAGTATTATTGATTAAAAAATTATTGTATATATCAATTTAACTTTGAGGGTTGAATAAAATTCAATTTCTTTAGAGGCCAGTCGATAAAGTCGTAGCCCAACTATGGGTTTGGATCTAGTGGAAATTACAGATATTAATAGATTTCAAGATCCCATTTCATAAATCAGATGGCATGTTTAGTATTTCAAAAATCAGAAATTGTTTAATTAAACATAATACTAAAATATACAAATTTCTTTCTAAACCCTAATAATTTCCTCCAACCGTCTCCTCCTCTCCATTATTCTCTCTCACTTATATTCTCATCTCTTCTCCTCTCCCTCCATTGTCGTGGCACTGCAACCCCTACTCTCTTTTCCCTTTCCTCCATTGTTGTCGCTGCAGCAGAAGGAGCTCGAATCGCCTGCGACCAGTGAGCATGAAGTAGATTCACAAGCATTGCCGAAAGCCTGTAGATCGCGGTTGCAGATCGTGCGACTGCGGCGGCGTAAATTGCGGTGCAGATCGTGATGACACAGATCGCGACTGCAGCGACACGATCTACAGTGGCGTAGATTGCGATGGTGATGGCGCGCGGCTACAACGGCTTAGATCGCGATGGTGATTTTTTTTATTGGATTTGGTTTCCATGTTTTGGTGGTTTTTGGGTTTTAGGGTGTGGTGGTGGTGGTGGTACCACAGGAAGTTGTGCTGAGGTATTGACGATGATGGTGGCGGTGCTAGTGGGATGGATCTGGCAGTGGAGGTTTGCCGGCGGTGGTTGCCGAAGGTTTTCTGAATTTTCTATGTGATAGCGGCGGCGTCGTGGTGGCGGCGGTTGCGATTGTGATTGGTCGGGGTTGATGCTGGCTCTGTTGTTGTGGTGACGGTTGTATGTTGGTGTGGGTAATGGTGGTGGTGGCGATTTTCAAATTCGGCTGGTGACGTGGTGGTGCTTGTGAGCGGCGGCAGTGAGGGTAGTTTTGTGATTTTGTGTGGTGTTGATTTTCAGATCCGGCTTTGTGAGGTGGTGGCGGGCGGCAACGATTGTCGGGCGGTGGTCCCAGATTATTTGATTAACTGTGATCATTAAATTGGCTAATTTGTGATCAATAACAAATCTGTGACCAATTGTGACTTATTAAAATTTCGACTTGTGACCTCGAAAATAATCTGTGACCTAATAATTTTTTGATTTGTGACTTTGAAAATAAATTATGACTTATTAAAATTTCGAACCGTGATCTCGAAAATAATCTGTGACCTCAAAAAAAATTTGTGACCTAATAAATTTCGATCCGTGACATCGAAAAAAAGTTGTGACATAATAAATTTCGATCTGTGACCTCGAAAAAAATCTGTGACCTAATAAATTTCGATCCGTGACATCGAAAAAAAGTTTTGACCTAATAAATTTCGATCTGTGACTAAACTGTGAATCTATGATCAAATTATGTAAATCTGTGACCTTAATTTGTTTAATTAATAAAATATATAATTAATTGAATAAATTATAAATATTTTTTAAATGAATATCTAATTTTAAAAATTTGAAACTTAATTTATGATTTTGAAAATACACTATTCTTAAAATAGAATTTATGAAATTTTCCCTTGCATCTATTCCACCTGCCTAAATTGACCAGCCCAATTAGACCTTTCACTCTAGACAGGTTGACCCGACCCGACTTTTATGACTCAATCTTGTCAAGTTGTTTTGTTCACACCTGCCGCTGATCGTTGAAAAGTCAACTTCTACAAACCCTATAGTACCCGTCTCCTCCAAGCATATGATCCTCATTTACAATTCTATTATAGCTTCTACTACTTCACAATCAAACAACCCCAAATTCAATTCACCAAAAAACCCTTAAAATCTTACAAAAAGTTAGCAGCAATACATGGCTTATGTGGATCATGCGTTCTCCATATCAGATGAGGATATAATGATGGAATCAGCCTACACAGTCAACAACAAGCCGCCCATCAAGGAGATCTCCCTCGCTGTTTCTCTCCTGGTTTTCGGTACACTCGGAATCGTTCTGGGTGTCATTATGGCTGTCAATAAAGTTGGCGGTGACCGCGCCCACGGTAAATTTTCTGTTGGAGCTTGAGTTTTACTGTGTTTTTATCGGTGTATTTTTTGTGGGATTTAATCTTTTTCCGCGTTCACTAAGTTAATGTTCTTTTAATGATTAATATAAATGCCATTTCATTAATATTCAGTAAATTATCAATCTTTAGCTATTAAATACGCCTTATGTTTTGGGGAACCCATTTCAATTTATGTTACAAAATAATACTATTGTTAATTATTAGAGATTATTTTTCATATAGACATGAACATGAATGGATTTATTAGATTTTTAATCTTACAATAATAATGAAGTTCGTCCAGAGTAGATTCGAGGATACAGAGAAATATGGTGCGAAGTATTTGAGAAGCTCTATTTTTATTAAATTGAGAATTACCCAATTAATTACTTAAGAGTCTTATAATTACTTGAGTAGGTTTGAACAATTTGTAGTTTAGCTCATTTATTGAACATATAAATAGTGTCTCATTTATTATATGCAGATCTTGATGTAAAGGATTGTCTAAAAGGTATAATGTAGCTCAATTGAGTGATATGGCAAATTATAAATGAATGTGGCACGTTAGACTAATCTTCCTATTAATTCAAGAAATTCTTCTGTGGAAGAATTTAAACATGGATATAGACTGATGTGATGTTAAAGTTTCTTTTTTGGTACGACAATAAGATAAAGTACAATAACAAAACTTATCCTTGTATTTATGTGATCAACTATGTTAATTTCCCTTCTTGGTTCCATTTGATCAATTCTAGATTTATTGGGAGATCCAACTAAACTAGATCCTTAAAAACTATAATAGGACTTGTTAAGCATGGTCTACACATCTATCTAACCCTCCGTCTTTCCCTCTTCTAACTTACTGAGATTGTGCCTTTCTTATGAACATGAAACTTATTAGGTCTATGAATTATGTCCCAACTATCGGAGTCATCATTCTCTTAATTTATCCTCAATCTATGCCACCACCATCTGTTGCATATATTCTCACTTTTCATGTGCTATTTTAGTATTACCACACATTCATCTTAATGTCCTTAATCTTATGGACATTTCAGATTTTAACAGCCCAACTTTCTGCGCAATAAAATATAATAAGTCTAATAACTATTTTTCTGTACTATCTTAACCTTTTCTCTTATCACAGAATTCCTATAGCACTTCTCCGTCTCATTCAACCTTCTCTAATCTTGTGCATTATATCCTTTCTAATTCCTCCAATAAGAGATAAACAAAGCTAATATTCTTTGCAATATATAAATAAGGAGTACAAATTATATGTTTAATGTATGTTAGATTTTAATAATCCTAGTAATGATGGATTTGTGTTTGACGCCTTTATCAATTATACAAGAGTTGACTCTATATGAAACTGCTCCACTTGTTTCTTTCTTCATGCTCTATGATGCAATTATTCTGCTCTTGCGACCTTCTTTCTTTTCTCCTGGTAGTATGGGGGACTTAATCTCTTGCTTTACTTCTTTCTTATGTGCAGTTTTGTGGGAAGCTATAAAATGCCAAAGAATAAAATGCAACACTTGAATGTATGAGTAGTCTAACAGTCACCTCATGGCTCACAGCTCAGTATACTAGACTATTAGTTGCCCATTTCTTTTAGTAATACAATTTATTTCGCTCATCTTAGATTCCAGAAGTAGATTTGCTTTCCCTCCATCTTTGTTATTTTATAATTTGTACTTGGTAAACACTTAGCTGCTTTACATCATCGAGTGGACTATTAAGGAACGGAACGAAGTGGTGAAATTAAATTTGGTGTAGAAGTTTGATGCCAAATTTATTGTTGTTGTATTGATATTGAGAAGTTCTTACTGGAGACATATTGAGTCCATACATCCACTTATTAGTGATGTCTCTCTAAATAGAGTTCTGTGTATGTTTGCTCGTCTTGATGTTAATCACTTGTTACTATCAGCATGCTACTTCTATGTCATTATTTTATTTGTTTTAATCCGATGTTATATATTTAGGGCTATTTTTTGCTGTACTGGGAGGAATTCTGTTCATTCCAGGATTCTATTATACACGGATCGCATACTACGCGTACAAGGGTTACAAAGGTTTTTCTTTTGCCAATATACCTGCTGTATAGAGTTGCTTGGTGACTCGAGACTCAATGTACAGATATTCCCAGTCACAAGATGTTTGTAAATAAATAGCCTCTAAGACAGGTTAAATGCTTTAGTGCAATTTTTTTCCTTCTTTGACAGGCGAATGAAACTGAATCTCCACAAAGTTATTGCTGTTTATTAGCATCGTGTATGTGTGATAGGCGAATTTTCTCTTCATAAACTGTATGCCATAATATTTGCTTTTTCTTGATTTTTGTGGTAAAGTTCTTTTGTTGCTTTTGTGTACTTTTCAGAGATGTTACTGATTTTCGTAAACTTTACTGAATGATGTAATCGTGTCACTGATTTTGTAGTTCGTCTAGTAGTTTTTTACCGAAATAGTCCATGCATCATATACAATTATTTTCGAGCAGAAATACCAGATTTTTTGGATCATATGCGTCTGTATATATGATGTATATACGCGCACACAAATGGAATACCATTTCATATTTAGCTTCTTCGTCTCGAATTTTAGCTATTTCAAAAAAGACCAACTTCCCGACTTGAGTTTTGCTATATGTGGCCCTGGACGAACAGGGGCGCCTCCTGGAGTGTGGCCCGTCACTCTAGCAAAACTCTTCCGACTTTCACCTTGTGCTAGAAGTATTCTTCTGCTAAGATGGACCTACTTTTCTATTTATTCACTTTTAAATGCTTGGAAAAAAACGAGTAACTTGTCCCCATCTAAGGCCACGAATGCTTTAAATTTTCACATATTTAACTCACCTAAATACTTATATCGCTCAAACAAAGACGCCATCGGTGCCTGGGAACAAGTGGGGGAGGGATATATGATACGCGTACATGTAAATGAACCTATATTTGCATGCATGTATTCGCGTATCTATATTAATATGCATATTCGAACAATTTTCTAAAAATGCATGTATAATGTACGAAGTAGAATTTCTAGACTCCATAGTCGTTACCAGACCTATAAGAGCATAGTTAGAGTCGAGCTTGGAGACACTAATATTTGAACAACTAATATGCTAGTGATATGAACTCACTTCACAGATTGAGAATGGTGTCCTTGGTTGGGTAATTTATTCCTCAGTCGTGGCATGTAGAGTAGTTCATGCTAGTGATATAAGAATAAGGCATTACCAAAAAAAAAAAATTAGTTTGAAAACCATCTGCATTCTGTCACAGTGGCACTTGTAGTTTAAAATGTAGAAACAGTTAAGAACATACAAAAATATAACATATGATCTGCCTTCCTTCAAAGTTTTTGCATTTTGCAATCTTCTCTAAACTATCAACAAGTTGAGTCTTATTAGACGAAACATAAATATTCTGTAAACAGTCATGTACCATGGCTCAAGCATCTGGAAAACTTCATTTTGTTCTGTGTCCATTGAAACAATTTTCTCTAACACATCTCACAGTAACATATACTTAAACTTTGGAGATTCACCATGCATAATGCAGCTGACTCAGAAAATAACCTTGGGTCAACTTTCAATATTAAGAGTCATAAGATTGTGGACGCATGTCAGACAGAAATACGTTGACGACGGCAATGTGTCAGTGCTTCACAGAATACGGGTGGAAGTGGACAATAGCTAGAGCTGGGTTTAAACATCAAATCCAATGATTTAGGTTGCTAAGTTCTGCTATATCATCGGGGAAGTGATCAAGATCAGAGCCAAAAATTGAGAACTTCTAACTTTTTCAGATCCCCAGTAGTCGAAATTTCAAATTTTATTATACAATGGTGAATGGTCCAAGCACAAAGTTCGAAGATTGTTCAGCAATTGGATTAATGACGGAATTTGAATCCTCATCCATGTGAAATCAAGAAATCTGAGTTCCTTCATTTCGGCAAAAAATGAACGGATATATCCAGTGACTATTGTCTGCACATCATTCCTAGAAACTTCTGGTTTGGACTTTGGATGTTCTAACCCACTGGGAAGCTGATTCAGCTCATTCGATGTCAGACCAATTGCACAGTACGATTCATTGTTATCATGTTCTGGCCACTCATTCAAACCAGTGTGTTCCAACATATATACATGCTTGTCTTTAGATGCAATTTGTAAGCAAACATTTCTTACAACATCATGCAATTTTACATGCTCCTCATTCTTAGCTGAGAGCAGTAAATAGCAACTTTTCAGATTATTGACAATCGTGTTTACCCTATCTCTGTTTGTATTCAATGTCTTTGTACCTCTAACAATTTTAGTCCCCATGCATATCTAACCAAATCTTCAATTGAAATACTATGATCTTCTGAAAACAGAAAGCATTGTAGAAGCAAGGACTTGGCTTCATCACTCTCCAGATGTTATAAAAATTAGTGATTTGTGTAACAAGTTATTAGCTACAAGCATGAGTCAAATAATATAAATATGAGAATAGAGTTAGAAAAGCTGGCCTAAGAGAGTCGTGATAAACACTGTCCTAAAGTCGTGTGGTCTCCCTTCGTGCAGTTACTTTCGACCGCACGACTTCAAGATAAAACCCTTATAGCTTGCAACCGATTCTCCTTCTATGGGCACGACCACAAGGAAAGAAAGAAAAAGCCCTTATCAATTGCCATGTTAGGCAATTTGTTGTCAAACGATCTCCCCGGGCAATGATGTAACTCGGTTTTTTGTTTCAGTCGGCTTCGACCATATGACTGAACGTTGAATCAACACCACGTATGAAATGCCCCGACCCCAGAGATTTAACGGGCCATTGAAAGCAGCCTAATTAATTAGTGTTGCTCATGGCCCGAGCTTCTTTAGTTGGACGGTTATTCAATTGGAGACCCACTTATTTGCTAGCCTATTTGATTGTTAATTGGGTCTTGGCCCAATTAACTAAACTAAACCTATACCTAACTTACCTAATTGGGCTTGGGCTATAAAAGGTTGACTCCCCTCATTTGAATACCAACACACGCCTCCAACTCCCCTCTCTCTCTCTCTCTCTCGCTCGAAGTCTCTGCTTCTCCTCTCTACGTGATTCTTCTTGGTTCTTGCCTCTGCTTTGTGCTACATATATTACCCCCTCATCTTTGTGATCATTCCTACGTGATTATCGAATAGTGGGTACTATTGAAAGGCTCCCAATTGAAGAAAATTTCGAAAGGGTCGGTTTGGTGATTCTACGTGGTGTTCGATCGAACTGAGCCCGGTAACGCCTTGGTTGTTATTGTATCACGCCCTACATGCCAAAATTTATAAAAGAAGATAATATGAAATGACTAGAGAGTAATATGAAATGCCTAGAAGGTATTTTCCAAGTGTTTGTTGTGTTGTGTGTAAAACAATGGGAAATCCACCTCCTTTTATAGTAGAAAAATTCAACTCTCTCATAATGAAAATTAATCAAATTCAACATAACTTACAAATATAATAATGGGATTAAATTTTTTTTATTGGATCTAAAAATTAAAACAAAAATTGAAAATTGAAACTTGAAAATTAAAAAATGAAAACTGAAATTTTAATTTTAATTTGAAAGTTTTTAAACTTATTTTCAATGCTAGATAGTTGTAGCTTAACTATATCCTTCAGTACAACTTGTGCACTCATTTGATATTGTAGAATTCTGTAGTTCTTGAAGTTCATTCTTCCATACATGTTCTGCTTTTTTACTGAGGGCTCTGTCGACTATCACAAGGGCGAGAGGTAAGCCATCACATTCCTTTGCAATTTAATATCCTTTCTGACACTTGATGCATCATCGGAAATTTCGGCCTTTTCTGCAGACGTCTTCAATGCATGATGTTAATAAAATTTACTACCCTTTATCATACCTTGCTGAAGTAATTCCTATTTTCTCCAACACAGTATCTTCCCAAACATCATTCAATATTACGAGAATGCTCTTACTTTTGTCACCTCCAAGTCTTTCACGATGTTGTCCAGCTCTCACAGTTTCATTAGTAATATCTTTAATTTTCAAATCGAACTTTTCATCAAGTTCATCCTGAATTTTGGTTGCATCTGAATCTTGAGATACATCTGTCCATGCAAACTCATCAAATAATTTGTCAACTTTGGCTTCGTCAGCTATTTCGTTTGCCACTGTCGTCTTACCTACTCCACCCATACCACAGATCCCAATTATGCTTTCTTTGTCCTTCAGAGTATCCATGATCTCCTTATTAAGTGATATCCCTGTTTTGAAAGCTCCAAAGCCACCTGGGTTTTGGTAAGGCGTTTGCACCAGTTGTTTAGGTTCACCCACCTTTTGAAAAATACCTTCCACTTGGAGCTTAGCAACCTCAGCAGTCTTTTTTGTGGCTTTCCTGCCAAGCGAATTATGCATCTTCAAATTTGGTCATCAAAGGAATAAGCAATGCATTTCAGAATTTGTAGCACCTTCCAAAACTTCATCTCCCTCTTTCTTTAGGACGTCAGCCTTTTGCATCCAAATCAGTGGCGGATCCACAAAAAAAAATAGCATACGGGGAAAAAAAATAATTTACACATTAAAAAAAAAAAATTTAATTAGAATTTGGGCTTGAGGGCCGGGCTGTAGCCAAGCCCAGCCCGGCCCTAAATCCGCCCCTGCATCCAATCTTTAACGACATGTTTAATAGCTTCTGTAAATGTTATGCCCTAAGTCCAATCAACTTTGGACATAAGCACTTTTAATATATAATTGATGCAATTTTATAGCAGATCTATTATTTAATTAGTGCTCAATTAAATTAAATAATAGAGTCAATAGATTCAAATCTTGGTAATTTGTTAATCACAAGGAGTTGTGATTGTGAGATATAAATTACATATGATTAAATCTTAAATCATCTGTAGTTATAATTAATAATGAGATACGGATAGACTATCATGTGTAGCATTTCTTACTTATAAAGTAAGTAACAGATCTCACAAGCTAAAGTGTGGTGACACTTAAATGAACACGTGGATGTTTTGTTATAGAACAAAATATTAGAGACCCGCTGGGGAGATTCCACATGAATAACTATCTGAGTGTCAGTGGTTAATTTCTAACGTTTGGTAGTGGAATTGGTCATTCGACTTGAGGGCATCATAGTGCTTATATGAGGACAGTCATACTTTGGTGATGTTTGATGTTGCTCTGTCAAGGCTCGCTAATACGACATCGTTTGGGTATGTCAAAAATCATATGAAAATTGTGAATGATCAATAGATGATTTGTCACTCTTAGATAGTAAGAGATTATGATTTACATTTCATCCAATTAAATTGATAATGAAATTCTTGGTCAAGGTGTACTCATAAGTCGAAAATGAGTTTTTCGACGTACATTGACTTAATAATGGAATGAAAGATGTAATCGATAATTGAAATTGATACATATTCATATATCGTAATTGATCGGTGCATATTGATGAAATTATTATAGTTTTACGATAAACGAACAAATTTTGTTTTGTCATACCTCGTGACATTTTTCATCACATGTAATGCATTAACACATTGCTAGATGTCAATTTGGGACGACGGATGTGAATTAGTGATAAATAAATAAAAAGATGTTTAGATTTATCGATTTTGATTAGATCAAAATAATGATTCACGTCGTTAGGTATCGTGATTGGAAACCGAATGGGTCACACACAAAAGGAGAACTAGGAGAATGAAATTTACCAATTAATTAATTGACAAGTGTTGGATAATTAATTAATTGGGCTGTTTATTAATAAACCCGATTTGATTAATTAGATTAGTTAAACATTGGACCGGATTAAGTCATAAGACGAGTTAAGTCCGTTTGAGTTTATATAAATAAGCTGCTAGGATTTTAAAACTGTAAAGTGATTTTCATTATTCATACTAACACAAGAAAAGTAAACCATATTTCTCTCTTAATCTTGTTCCCTGTGTAAATTCTATTGGAGGTTGGACAATTAGACAGTTGTGTGTGACAAATCAAGATTACTGAAACAAAAATAATATCAAAGGAGTTTACATTATTCAAGAAATGTACAATTTCTATCACAGATTTTATTTAAATAGAAAGCAAATTCTTAGTAAGAATTAAAATTTTGTTTATATATATTCTGTTGTGTATGATTATGTAAATTCTCTACAGCTTCCACATTATTTTCTGCTTCATGAACCAATTGTTTCACCTCGGATTCCTTAGTTTCAAGAGCTTTAACCTTATCCATCAAAGTTTGAATTTTGCTGTTGTAGCAGAGCATATACTTGAATTCGCACAAAGTAGATCGATAGTGCATTCCGGGGCTTCCCAACAACAGAACTATGCCCTAAGAAGTACGGACACGAACACGGACATAAGTGTTTGATACGTCGACGCGATATTTTTGAAAAAGTTACGACACAATACGTTACCTAAAATATTATTTTTTTAATTATTAGTTTATTTTATACTTATTGCTATATATATATATATATATATATATATATATATATATATCAAATAGAAATCAAATTTGATATTAAAAGAAAAAGATTTGACTTCCTTTGTATGTTCGATTTTATATTGATGGCAAAATGGTAAAAAATTTGATCCACATAAAAATCTACCTTTTGCTTTGTTAAAGGATAAACCTATAAAAAAAGTCTACCAAAAACGTACTTTTGCTTTTGGAAATCAATACATGTAATGCCCTTCAAACATGGACTTAATAATACTACATATTTTTCAAAAAATCACTATTTTAACTCATTTACCAAAAAAAAATTAAAAAAAAATCATGTAATGCTTGTCAAACAGACTTAATAACACCATACCATTTTTCTTGACTATTTATCTATTTTAGTAGACATTAGATGATTATGCGCGTAAGTAATGCGAAAGCAAAGGTTAAATCATGTCTAGATCTTTTTTTAGTTTATATTTTTGCTAAGGTTTCTACGGATGGTATGTTCGCGTAGAAAAATAATTGAAGGTTACCTGACGATACCAACCTAAGTCCTTCGACGATTTTAACAAGAAGCTTAAGAAATATATAAGAAAGAGTGTGTGTGGAATTTTGTTCGGTTCTCTCAACACACCAAATTGACGATTTTTTACTGTTTCTCATGTTCTCTTCTAATTTTATCCTCTATAAATAATTATTTACAACCAATGTATTTTCTTTAAAACTAACTTTAAATAAAAATATATTTTTATGCAAAAAAACTACATTATAATTTAAAAATATATTTATAAGTAAAATATTACTTATAGATAAGGAAAATTACATTGTAATTAAAAAATTACTTATAAGAAAAAATCAATTTTATGTAAGAATTTTTTTTATAAAATAAAATTCCTACTAATAAGATAAATATCAATTATAAAATATAAAAAATTACTTAAAAGTAAAAATCCACTTAAAATTAATTAAAAGAATCTTATTGCAAAACTTGTTATTTATATTTTTTAAAATTGAATTATATTATTTTATAAGAATTAACATTGAACATATCATTGGTTCAATTAATGTAATGTTGTTTTAAATATAGAAAATTTTAATTATGGCACAAAATCGTATGAAACCGATCAATCTCGGTTCCGTTCCATAATTAAATTTGGATTTGACGATTCCACTTACTAAATACCCAAAAATTTTGGTTCGACTTGATTCAGTTCGATTATCTTTAGAATCGAATCGAACCAACCCGACCCATGTTCAAGCCTAGTTCCCACTTCGAATATCATATATACTTGGAGTTGATTCAATATAGGATTTTTTGTTTCTCCAAAAATTTTAATTTTTGTTCAAATTAGTAGGCCCAATGAAGCATAAATTAATTATTATTGAGAAGCAAATAATGATATGTTGGATTTTTCTTTCTTCTATCCCATGAACGAAGTTGATCTACATATCGAATTTACAATTTTGCTACAATGATAGGCTTGGTTTAAAAAAGGAAGAACACGTGGCACAACATTATTGGACAGTCAGAAAAAAACTCATACAGGTGCTACATTGACAACACCTCTTAAAGTCCTTGTTTTTAAAACCTATTTGAGTAGCATTATTGGCGAATTTATCCCTAAAAGTAAACGTGGTTATATTCAGTTGTGCAGGGTTAGGCGAAAACTGTGAAATGGATTGATGGGGAATTAATATTTCACTCATATGAATATGAGGTTCCATTAGGCTTGAAGCCTTGTATCTCATATCGGAAATGACAGATTCAACCGTTCTCCAATCCCCTCGACGAGCCAGGGCATTTAGAAGTGCATTGTAGGTTGTAATACATGGAGTAAATCCTGCAATAATCATCTCATCATATATCTTTGATGCATCGATTTCCATCCCACACCTACCATATGCACTTATCAAAGTATTGAATGTGTCCCTATCAGGTTCAAAACCACGACTCTTTATGTCATGGAAAAACGATTCAAATATTTGTGCATTCCTCTATTTCCGCACATAGCGGTTTCTGGTTCAATTGAATGACTCCTGTAATGTTAACAGGTCTGTAGACTTGTACAATATGCTATTTGCATCCTTCTGGGGATCCAACAGTATTTTCTCTACTAAGAGCAATATAACAAGAAATTCATTGCATTATAACACAAAGTTTAATGGAAGCTATCACTCCTTGAAGAAAGTAAGTAGCCGAGCAACAGAGCTGCACTTGGGTTTAGGTTTCCGGCTGAAGTAAAGGTCGATTTCGCTACTGCGGGCTCTGATTTTTGTAGGAATCTTTGTGCCTTGCTTCCTAGCAGTCTTGCTTCCTATGAGTTTGCTTCTTCCACATAAGAGAAAGAATTCCATTCAACTAACAGACGTAAAAAGAAAACAACTTATTGTACATGTCATAACAAGATAATACAGTATACACTATACACGACAAAATTCAAGACCTTGCTGACCAAGTGAGGTCATGACTTCCATGCTTTTGGAGATCAATACGAATTTGAACGGGCAAAAGAAACTTCAAATGTCAGCCGAAAAGGTGAGATGATACTGCAAGTCTCATAATGATCCTTAAAATCACGACTCCATATTTCCTGTTATACGAGTTGTTAATCTTTGCAAAGATTCCTCATCACAAGAATAGTCCTCCCTAATTTTGGATACGAAATCCATAGCGTCCTTGTATCTTTTGGCCTTACAGTAACCATCTATTACAATCCTGTAGGTCAGTTCATTTGGTCTGCAGTTGTGCTGAATCATATAACTGATCAGTTCGTGTACTTCAGGGAACAAACCCCGTGTGGAGAAGCCAGCAATGAACGTATTGTAGGTGAAAATGCAAGGCCGAATTCGTCTTGTTGTCATCTCTGAGAAAGTCCTCATAGCTTCTTGCATAAGACCTTGCCTGCAGAACCCTTTAATGACAGTGTTATACGATACAAGATCTGGTTTGAGACCGGCCTCTTGCAGTCCATTGAGGATTTCTTGGGCTTTCCAGCATTCACCGGTCCTGGCGTAAACATCCATTAAGCTATTATACGTGACAATATCTGCCTGCAACCCGTTCTCCTTAATCAGTCGGAGCATTTCATTTGCACGTTCAGACATCTTATTCCTCGCAAAAATGGAAAGCATTGAATTGAATAAAACCAAATCGGGTTTATAACCGTTCTTTAGGAACTCTTGAAATGCTCTCTCCATACCAGCAAGTGATCTACACTTGCAATTCGCCAGAATAAGAGTTCTCAAAAGTACCCAACTAGGAAATAGTTGACCCTCGTAAATTTCTTTTGAAATCCTTTCTATACCTTTCAAATTCCTGCCCTTTGAGTAGCTGTGGAGCATCAGTGAATATGAGGTTTCATTAGGCTTGAAACCCTTGTATCTCATATTGGAAATGACAGATTCAGCCGTTCTCCAATCCCCTCGATGAGCCAGGGCATTTAGAAGTGCATTGTAGGTTGTAATACATGGAGTAAATCCTGCAATAATCATCTCATCATATATCTTTGCAGCATTGATTTCCATCCCACACCTACCATATGCACTTATCAACGTATTGAATGTGTCCCTATCAGGTTCAAACCCACAACTCTTCATCTCATGGAAAACACGATTCAAATATTTGTGCATTCCTCTATTTCCGCACATAGCAAGCATTGTGTTCCAAGTGACACGATTCGGCGCACATCCATTCACTTTCATGTCGTAGATGATTTCCGTCATCTCTTCAAGTCGTGACTTCTTCCCTAGCATCCCGAGAATAGCATTATAAGTACACACATTAGGAACACACCCGCATTTCTTCATCTGTTTGAACATGCTTAAAGCCTTGTCCTCCTTCCCCACTTTGCCATAGGCATTGATCAAAGTAGTATAAGTAATAGCATTTGGCATTAATTTCTTCTGTCTCATTGAGCTTATCAATGCTGCTCCTTCCTCATGAAAACCTGCCCTCGCGTATGCTGCCACAAGCTCATTGTAAGTTATTGAGTCGGGAGGGCAATTTTTCTCCTCCATTTCTTTCAAAACACTCAAAGCCTCATAGTAAATCCCTGCCTTCCCAAACACTTGAAGCAGAGAATTATAAGTAACCGTTCCAGGCACATAACCCCGAGCCTTAAGTCCATCGAAAAAGTTCTTTGCTTCATCTAACAATCCTTCTCTTCCACAAGCAGATATCACAGTACTACAAGTAAACTCATCAAATTCAAGCCCCGAACATCTCATCTCGTCCAAAAGGCCTAAAATCTTATCCCAAGATTGTCCCTTTTTCCCGTAAACATCCAGCATCACATTGTACGTTACCAGAGTTGGGGATAACCTTTTTTTCTTTATAAAATCAAACAGAGTTATTGCCTTTTCGTATTTCCCAATTCGCGAAAAAGCATGTAAAATTGTAGTCCATGTTCGAATATCAAGCGTATAATCCTCGTACAGAATCACATCAAATAGCTTTGTAGTAACAAAATGCTGAGACTCCCTACCAACAATCTTGACTATCAATTCAATAACCTGATTATCTAATCTCTCTTTTCTACTATCTAAGTTCAACAAAACCCATTCAAATAACAAAATGGCCTTTTTCCAGTTACCAGAAACATCCAAACCCTTCAACAAACTAATCAAATCAACTTCTTGAAGCAACTCAAACTTGACAGAATCAAAACATGCATTCAAGTCACAAATGGGCTGCTCCAAAATTGAGCTAAGCATGAACTTACAATTCAAAGGAAGAAAATCAAGTGACCCATTACCTTTCTTGAAATGGGGTGGTAAAGAATCTTGATTTTGTGAAGAAACAGAAGTAGAAATGTGCAGTAGGTGCTGAAGGAGAGAATCAACAGGTAATGAATGCGAAGAAGGGGATTGCTGCTGCTGTTGAGGTAGTACAGTAGGAAGAGGGAGTATTGAAGTATTGAATTTCAAGCGCTGATGGTTTGGGTGTGATGTGTGTTTTATTGGATGAATTGGGAATGCTGGTCTGTTTGCCAAAAGGGTTCCTTCCATTGTTGAATTTGTTCAGAAATTTATCCGTAAAGGTTAAAGAGATTGCAAAATGTACGCGTTTTTGTTCATGTAGGATGAGACTTGTATTGTGTGGGTGCAGGTGTCTCTATTTTAGGTAGGAGATAAAGAATTCTGAGGCTGGTGGTGAACTTGATTTTAGTCATATGGTTTGGTTAGATAGATTGCCCACGTGGCTTCTTCAGTACAGGAGAAAAAATCTATTTTGCATCAAATTTTGCTAAGTACTGCCTAAACATGTTCCAAGTAGTGAAAGATTGTTCATACCCATCTGCCTTTTATTTAATTAGCTTATTTAACTTGAAAAATTAAAAAGGTTTGTGTCATTTGGAGCTTACTCAAATAGAGTTGACCATTTTTTTCACGCCTTCCCATATGCAGAGCTTTTCCCTGACGGCAGGGTTGATATTTGCAAGGATTTTGTTATATGTACATTCGGGATGACATCTCGAATGACATTCTCCCTCACAATATTGCAATCGAAACTTGGACATTTAGATGGTTGATATTTGCAATCGGTATACAATTATTTATTTATTTTATTTTGACAATTGAAATAAATTTTAGAACCAATTATTTAAAAAAAGTTATCCTTTTAATGGACAATTTCCATGAAAAACAAAGTCAAATGAATACCAAAAGATCCAAAATTACTTTTATTTTTCGGGTGAAAAATTATATCAATTAATTGACAATTTTCGGTAAAAAAGCAATTCATTTTCTTTCCATTCAAATTTCACATTTGTAATCAAACGGACCCGTAGTTCAATATATTATGAGAAAGAGTAAAGTAAATAAATGTTGCAATAGGTCAAATAAAATGATGAGAAATATTCATGTATTTGATCATAAATTCTCGGCTTAGTTTTAGGAAATGACAAATGCATTTCAAAATAATGATTCTGATATCTAATGTTTGAAAAATCAATGTATGTAGATCAAATAAAAAATTTCGACCATTCCCAAATTAAATTTCCAAGAAATACAAAGTTGCCACTTAATATAGAGAAACTACGACAAATAGGGAGGAGGGTTAAATGGGATTATTTATTGTTAGCTAATTGAACGAAGTGAGAAACAAGAAGTAATATAATTATCTAATAATGCTGTAGAAATTAATTCTCGAGAAATCTTTGGTTCGGACTCAAAAATCAATCAAATGAATACCAACCTATCGGCTCAACCCAACAACACTTTATACCTTGGCTACCTCAAGTTTATTCCCACAAAGGAGACTCTAATGGTGGTGGTTGCAATCTACAAATAGAGGAAGGAGAAGAAGAATTAACAATGGTTGAATATCTTTCAATTCATCTCCCTACCCGTCTACCTCTCTCCTATCCTCTCTCTCGTTTTTCCTGTAACTTGCAATACACACACACAGCTGGAACAAAACCATAAAGGCTAATATATATAGTTTAGGTTATATCACTTAATTGGGTCAACTAACTTCACCTTAAATGGGCCAACCAAAACCCCAATTAACCTCAAAATCCAACACAAACTTAGGCCCTCCAAAGGTGTATTAATTGTTTCCAAGTCGAGCCGTGTCTACGGTGTCGATAAAATATCAAATATCTATTTTTCATCATCGTCCGGATTATTGGGTATCAAAAAACTCAACAATCTCCACCTTGATTCTCAATTATCCTGCCAGCAAACAAAACACAAAGTTTATACTTGCATAATCAAGGTAACTAATAAAATTGGTGTCACAGACCTTACCTCGTGTTTCCAACCTGAAACACATGCCATACCTGTTCCATGTACTCATCAGGACTAAGGTCGAAAACACCCAAGTAGAAGCAGATAATCACAATAACAGACAAGAGCAAATAACCATGCGATGACGATATACTATAGGATAATACATACAAATCTTTTTCATAAACACGTTCACACAGAATCACAAATTAACACTAAGTTAATCAACAGGTCAACACATATGCAACAAATGCATAAATGACCCCACGAAAAAATATCTTACCACACTTATCCTATCCCATTTTGTGTTACTCCTACCTCAAAAACACATATCTCCACTCATCGCTCACTAGACTAATCATTCAACTCATGTCTAAAGGTAAGTCACAATAGATCCTAAGTTCTCGGGATAATATTTTATCACCACATCACTTCACCCAAACTATGTAGATAATGGGGCTCCACCTAACAAAAATGATAGAAGTGTCCTCTCTCACACTCTACCTGATCAGTGTCTCTTTCAGATAAAGGATTCCAGACATTTGATCATATCTCCACTCTTGATCCAAATGTCACACTCCACATCCCTCGGTACAAAACACAATGTACCCCTAGGCATCTATACTTCACCTCACCAATAGACATCCAACACACTTACTGTTAATGCATCACAAATTCACTGTGGCAAAACAATACCTTTCAATGACCACAAAGGTTAGAGCTCAATTTAAAATTGACACACGCACTACAAGGTTACTCCAATCACTAATACTCAAAAAATATCCACAAAGGAAAGTGGTGAAGGTGGCTCTCATAACGAGAATAAAAGAAAATGGTTGCTTACTTCACTACACTTACAAAGGAGGCTCACAAAGAGGAAGAAGATAATCCTACACGGCTGTCTCACATAATCTCACAAACCACACAAGCTCACAAAGATAAAGGAGAAAACGGCTGCCCATCTTTCTTCTCATTACCACCCTCTCACACCACTCATAAAGCAAAACAGAGTACGTCACAAATCTCAACCCACTATACATGCAAACATATTACACAAAGTAATAAGATCACTCTAATTCATACAATTACACACATCAAACATATTGAAAGTGTAACATATCAATGCAACAGAATTAAGTGATCACACATCATGCATAAAATGGGTTACACACAGATGCACATGCAGTAACCAAGTTTACTCTCAATAAACCTCACATAGGTCATCACTTGACCCAATGACAACATTCGTCTAACCTCCCATCTCATCTTTCATTTTATTATTATTATAAGGACAATCTATTTCACCATTCCATCAATACCAAATAATGACCACAAGCAAAGTAAGAACATAATTCACATAGAATAGTCAAACAAACTTTCCTAAGGTCACATGCAATTCTAACAGTGTAGAAAAATTGATAACAAATTTACAAAGAGCTAATGGCACGTAATTAACAAGTAATTCCTAAATCTAGCAACAGACAATGGTTATCCCTTCACGGTAACCCCAAACCTAACATCACCCCACACGATGACTTCTAATGCGAAAAATAAATTACCGTACACAATAAATTTAACTGCAATAATAAAAGGTAAAGAACACGATACCGAGCGGACCACGTCTGAAGGTCAGTAAATGTCGAGATATGCGAATTTCCCACTTTAGGATGGTCACGATTTGTCCTAAAGTCTCCAGCAACCACGGCAAAACAAACGACACCCGGATGTCAAAGGGTAAAATCGTCCAACTTTCACCGTATTACCCGAAACTGAAATCCGACAACACCACAATGTCCTTCTCGTCGTCGGGAAAATTCTGTCTTTTGGAGTTATCGTCGGAATCCGGTCAACACGCCTTCCTTTCTGGATCCTCTTCGTCTGTACGGTCCATTGGTGGTGTCCATTTCTTCATACGATCACTGGTTTGGTCAGAAATCAACAAAATAGATCCGACAGTTTTTGAAAAAATTGGACAGTTTTTGCCTTTGTTTTACTGCCGATTTTCAAGTCAATTCTACCATATTTCCAGCCCGTTTTTCACCCCAAAAATCATATATTTCTCAACAACACAAGCTCTGATACCATTTGTAGAAATTAATCCTTGAGAAATCTTTGATTCGGGCTCAGAAATCAATCGAATGAACACCAACCTACCGGCTCGATCCAACAACCCTTTATACCTTGGTTGCCTCAAGTTTATCCCCACAAAGGAGACTCTAATAGTGGTGGTTACAATCTACAAATAGAGGAAGGAGAAGAAGAATTAACCATGGTTGAATCTCTCTCAATTCATCTCCCTACCCGGCTGCCTCTCTCCTATCCTCTCTTGTTTTCCCTATGACTTGCAATACACACACACAGCTGGAACAAAACCACAAAGGCCAATATATATAGTTTTAGGTTATATCACTTAATTGGGCCAACCAAAACCCCAACTAACCTCAAAATCCAACACAAACTTAGGCCCTCCAAAGGTGTATTAATTGTTTCCAAGTCGAGCCGTGTCTATGGTATCGATAAAATATCCAACATCTATTTTTCATCATCGCCCGGATTATTGGGTATCAAAAAACTTGTTAATATTCACACTGACAGGAATCACTCTGATGTGGGAACTAAAATTCTACCTGCAGGTAAATTTAAATTATGCTTATCTTTGTTACATATTGATACGGGTTAATTTTTCTTGCAGGTAGTGAAAGATGATGATGAACAGTTCTTCCATGTGCAAATTCGCAACCAAGAGAGTATGTTAAGAGAACCAAGGTGAAGAATGTGAGAAATGTTTCTCTTAACCTTTGGTTTAATGAGAGCCCTTAGATTAAATGGATGGTGGAGATCATTTGATAGATATTTGCTAGACTTGTTGGAGAAGCTTTCTCTAATATTTGAATCTATATACCTAACCTCTCTTCACTCCTCACGTGGGCAAGGCTACGGCAAGAAACAAAGACCATACCTTCCTTTGAAGGACTCTTTCTTCTCCTCTCTTTCTCTCTCTCGTTTTCTACTTTGGTCAAGAGTGTAGTGGTGAGCTTGAGGTGAGTTTTGGTTGTAGAATACCTTGGTATCTTAGGTATGAAATAGGGCTAAGTGAAGGTGGTGATTCAAGAGAGTTTAGGGTCGGTTTTGGAGGGTTCTTTGCCGGTTCTTCAAGCTCTCTCTTGGTGGGGCGATTTGCATTGCATGAAAGTTGTTCCTGAGCCTACAAATCAACCATAAACAAAGAGAAATGAAGCTACATTTTTGGCCATTGTTGCTGTCCAGAATTTTCAGTTTTTATGTTCTTGTTTTTTGGCATTGGATGTTGATGTAAATGTGTATTGTGGTAAGATTAAACACCCAAGATCCTAACAATTTAGATAGAAAATTTAGTTTCGATCGAAGGATAGGAAAGATATCCGTCGTTTATTGAAAGGAAAAGGAAGTATAAAAGAAGGGCACTGGGTCTCATTTGTAAATAAGGTAAGAGAATTTGAGGGTGAAGTAAGTGACACACTAAGTGAAAGGGTTGATAGCATCGTAATGTTCTTATAGAGTTTTTGGCAAGATAGATATATTTCTCTCTAAGTTCTCTCTTCTCTTGCTAGTCGATTTTTCTCTCTCTCTTTCTCTTTGATCTTTTTGGGTTTTATTAAATAGTTGTGAGATCAGAAAATATTTATATTGATTCTATTTGTGCATAATTTTGTGTACTTATAAATAAAATAGCAATCCCGAATAAGTTTTTAACATCTTTCATTGCCGAAATAATTGAAACATTCTTTGTTGAATCCTCATAATCATATAATTCCCATAAAAATATACGATGTAAAATAAAAATTTATGCACGAGTTTTAGGGATGGAGTGAAAACTAGGACTGCTTTAGAAAGTGTATCTAGAATTTCTTTTTGATATTTTGTCTAAATTGAAAGGTTTTGACAACGATGGATTGGAAGTAAGGATTTTTGTCTATCCTTGGTAGAGGTTTAAGAACTAGTTTTAGAGAGACATACTAGAGAGTAAAAAAGAAAAGAAAAAAGAAACACTTACAACAAGAAACAACCACCAGTGTTTGGTGCAGCACCCGCATTTTGGTGTATTCTTCTTTCTTTCCTTGGTCTTTTGTTCAAGAGGGGGACATACTCTATGTCCACTGATTTCGCCTTAGTATAGTATAGGAAGTCCTTGTTTGAGTGAGAGCTTCTAGGATGTCAAGAGGAAAAGAGGGCAAGGATTCTCTACAATGGCATTGTAGACCAAGATGTAGCGCAGCTTGGTAGCGCCTTTGAGGGTAAAAATTTCACGGGTTCCCCTCGCTAGGAAGCCTGCAGAGAAGGGCGGGGGGTATAGGACGAATCTAAAAGAGGAGCTATGGGTATGGCGCATGAGCAATGGAGTTGAGCTTTTTCATTTTTAATTGATATTGAGCTACGCTGGAGCAGTGGAGCATGAGGCGCTTTTTGTACCTAACTAGATAATTATTTTAAATATTTTTGAAGTTTATCCTTATTCTCCATACCATAGTGTGAAATAAAATATGACCTCAATAGGTCAGATGCTCTTTGCAGATTCACATTCGCTAGAATTCTTGGTAGATTATTAATAGTTAACATTCTCGTATTATTACTTTGTTTCTTAAATTTTGTTATTAATTAAGTTACGACCCCACTAGATTATGTTCCTGATTCCATTGTTGCTTAGAAGTTCAACTTGTCCTTGTACCATAGAAGAGAAAACAACACTAAAGAGAAAAAAAAGAAAGAATTAATTCAGTTGAGTAAATCGCATTAAAATCGATAAAATACAAGAAATTCTACACGATGTTTAGGGTTTTAGATTCAATTTTTTATTAGCATTAATTATAATAACTATTAAATGACTTTAATTAATGTCCTACAATGGCATAGGTGGTCATATAATTTTATTTTATTTTAGTTTTTCTAGCTATAAATGAAAATGGCGTTAACTGTGTGATAATTGATTGGTAAAAAGATAGGAGAAATAAAATTAAAAAGACAATAACGTAGTTACATTTATCAACTATGTATAATATATTAATTATGACATGAACTTCATCCTCGCGCCACAATAAATTCAACACCGACATTGTGTGTTGCCTAAGATACTCCAAAAGAACAAGCAAGATGAGTAGCCCTCAGGACACATCTCTAAGTGGTAAAAGGGGAAGATGCAGAAATTCAGCTTTGCTTGAGGCTGTCGGGTCAAGAATTCGAATCCTGAAATATGAATTTGACTCTTAAGTAAGTGCAAGTGTACAAGCAGTCTTCCACCATGTACCTTTGGAGGCATAACCTGCGATTTACCTCCTTCACCAAGGCCCAGGGCAGGACAGGTGGGGGCGCCAGTAATGGGGCGTAATCCAAAAAAATAAGCAAGATGAATAATTTAAAAGCAATGTGCTCATTTCAATTACACCTACCTCGGTTTACACCCTACAAGAACAAGGGTTTAAACAAAATGAAAAGGGCCATGCTCAGCATGGAGCTTCAAAGTGTTAAAAAGTTTAAGCTGATTTGAAAATTGGGTCTTTAACTTAGTGCATTATATCATTTGTCGATTTCAGTAGTGTCAAATGGCCTAAGTTGGCCTATCGAATTATTCTATGCATCTTACTTTCCACTCAATAATTGGCAGATTCCTTGTTGAAGAACAAGCCACCGATTTTGTTAGACAATGGTGCCTATAAACTTAGTTTTCAATTACGTAATCTCCGCCCTTTTCTAGAGCAAATATATAAGTACAATTACATATTAAAAATAGGAAAACAATCCTATCCTAAGGAAAATATATATTCCTATATATACAGAATTGGACAGCAACCAGTTTCCTAGAATTATAGAATGAATTCCTATAATTACGACACACAATTGATTCCAGCACACATATAGCTCATGTCAACACTCCCCCTCAAGTTGGAGCATAAATATTGATCATGCCCAACTTCTTAATTATATCTTGGAATCCCCTTCCTGAACTTGCTTTTGTAAGTATATCAGCTAACTGATTTTCTGACTTAACAAATGGGAACTGTATAATCTTTAGATCTAACTTCTCCTTGATGAAATGACGATCAACTTCAGCATGTTTAGTACGGTCATGTTGTACGGGATTTTGTGCAATCTCAATGGCTGCCTTATTATCACAATGAAGCTTCATAGGTTTTGCATATTCAATCCCCAAATCCTTTAGAACACTTTTAATCCATAACAGCTCACATAAGCCATGAGCCATACCTCGGAATTCAGCTTCTGCACTTGATCGTGCAACAACTTTCTGTTTTTTGCTCTTCCAAGTAACAAGATTACCTTCCACAAAAGTAAAGTAACCAGATGTGGATTTTCTAGTTGTTTGATCGCCTGCCCAATCAGCATCCGTATATCCTTCAATGTTCAAGTCGCCATTCTTTGAGAATAATAAGCCTTTTCCTGAAGCACCTTTCAAGTATCTCAGGATTCTGTATACTGCATCCATATGTTCTTCACTTGGTGCATGCATAAATTGACTTGCAATGTTCACAGCATAGGCTATATCTAGCCTCGTGTGTGACAAGTAAATTAACCTTTCGACTAAACGTTGATAACGACCCATGTCTGTTGGAACTTGATTTGGAAAAATTCCAAGCTTGTGATTCACTTCTATGGGTGTTGCAGCTGGTTTGCAAGCAAGCATTCCAGTCTCAGACAAAAGATCTAGCACATATTTTCGTTGTGAAAGAAATATCCCTCTATTTGATCTTGCTATTTCAATTCCTAAGAAATATTTAAGCTGTCCTAATTTCTTCATTTCGAATTCAGTAGCTAAATATTCTTGTAACAACTTCATTTCTCCTGGATCATCTCCTGTCAAGACCATATCGTCAACGTATACAATTAAAGCTGTTACCTTTCCTTCTTTGTGTTTTATAAACAATGTATGATCTGAACTGCTTTGTTTATAACCAAATGTCCTCATCGCAGAAGAGAACCTCCCAAACCAGGCTCTAGGTAATTGTTTAAGCCCATATAACGATTTCTTCAACTTACAAACTTTGTTTCCACTCAAAGGACTACATTTTACACCTGGTAGCAGCCTATGTACACTTCATCCTCTAATTCTCCATTGAGAAAAGCATTCTTAACATCAAATTGTTGTAGAGGCCACTCCCGATTTGCTACTATGAATATGAGAATACGAATTGTGTTGAGCTTAGCTACCAATGCAAAAGTCTCTTGGTAATCTACCCCATATTTTTATGCATACCCCTTTGCTACTAGCCTCGCTTTATATCTGTCAATGCTTCCATCTGCTCTAAGTTTTACGGTGAACACCCATCTACAGCCGATTACTTTCTTTCCTTCGGGTAAAGAGACAAGTTCCCATGTGGAGTTCTTTTGTAAGGCCTCCATTTCTTCATTCATTGCCTTAGTCCATTCTGGATCTGCCAAAGCATCCTGCAAGCTACTAGGAATAGATACATTGGATAATTGATTAACAGTCAGTGCATATGATTCACACAATCTATGAGTTGAGATATAATTATTGATTGGATATTTAACTTTGGCTTTAGGTTCAGGTTCATATTGTTTCTTTGGGATACCTTTATTTGATCTTTGTGGATATCTTGGACCTAAATTTTCAGGAGGAACAAAAGGCTCGTTAGATATGACATTTGTTTCATCAGAAGAATAATCAGATATGTGATTCAACGTTACCTGAGGATCCACATTCTGACCTGATTCTTCAACATTCTGACCTGACTCTTCAGTTAATGGTGTTAACATAGGCAACTCTATATTTATTGATAACTCTGACCCATTTTCAAAAATTTGTTGACCACTTCTCTCAACTATTTCATTCACTGCTCCAGGTTCTACAAAATCATCTCCTTTGATAGCCTCTCCTCTGCTGTCAACCTGTTGCAACATATTCCATTCACTAGAATTCTCCCCCTGCAGGGAAGATGTTGGAATTTTCTCTAAATAATATGGTTCGGATTCACGGAAAGAAGCATCTAAAGTCACATGTAATTTCCGATTTTGAGGGTCACAGCACCGATATCCTTTCTGAAAATCTGAGTAGCCAACAAAGACACATCGTTTTGCACATGGATCAAGTTTTGTTCGTAAAGTCTTAGGGATGTGAACAAATACTGTACAACCAAAGATTCTAGGTTCAAGATTCGGAAAATGAGGAATTGAGAGTAAAGACTGCATCTTTTGTTGCGGGGTTTGAAAATTTATCACTCGGGAGGGTGAGCGATTGATTAAATATATGGCAGATTTCACAGCTTCTCCCCAATAGAATCTAGGCATGTTCATGCCAAAGAGAGAGGCACGAACCACTTCCAATATTTGTCTATTTTTCCTTTTCGCCAAACCATTTTGTTGTGGGGTATAGGTGCACGAAGTCTGATGTCGAATGCCATGTTGATTTAAAAACTTTTCAAAACATGCATCTAAAAACTCCATGGCATTATCAGTTTGCCAAACACGAATCTGTTTTTGATATTGAGTGCCCACCATATTATGAAATTCTTGAAATGCTATACACACATCACTCCTTTTGTGAAGCAAAGACACCCAAGTCATTCTTGTATATTCATCAATAAATGTAACAAAGTAACGAGCCTTAAAAATAGAAGGAATTTTTGCAGGTCCCCATATATCCGAATGTATAACTGCAAAAGGTTCTAAACTTTTATTTGAACTTAGTAAATAAAGAACACAATGACTTTTGGCAAGTTCACAAATATTACAGTGAAAATTTGACTCATTTAAAACTGAAAAAAAATTGTGGCTTTAATTTTCTAAGATATCCAAACGAAAGATGTCACAATCGACGGTGCCATAACCATATAGTTGCTCAAGCTTTCTCTTCACTCCTAGTTTGATATGCATGACTGAATTTCTGTCCTTCACCATTCTCTGTTAATTCTAAAAAATAGAGTTTGCCTCGTTTAACACCATAACCAAGAATCTTCCGAGTCAGAATGTCCTGAAAAACACAAAATGAAGGCCAGAAAGTACATGCAAGAGTAGAAGTAATTTGGCCGACTGACAACAAGTTATATTCAAGGGAGGGGACAATAAGGACTGAATTTAATGTAAGAGTTTCAGACAAATTGACAGATCATTCTCCAGCAATAAGAGAGGTACTGCCATTAGCCGTAGATATAACAGATTGGGAAGATGAACGAATGGATTGTAATTGACTAGAGTCTCTAACCATGTGATCGGTTGCACCTGTATCAATAATCCAAGTATCTTTCTTAGAAGTTGCATTTGCCTTACCAATAATACCAGGGTGAGTAATATTTTCCATAGATTGTGATTTATCTTCAACATTTGACTGGACTTCGTTCGTCACCATAGCTTTCCCTGCAATCTTCTTTCTTGGTTTTTTTGAAAAATCCCACCATTCGAGGTAGCCAACGATTTCATAACATCGTTGTTTTGTATGACCTGATTCACCACAATGATTACATACAAGATTGTTAGACTTTCATGTTGATAGATTATTACGATTCCTCATTGAGACAGGTAATGGTCCTTGTCTTGTTTGGTTGGCCAGCATAGCTGAGTGTTCTGAGATTGGGCGAGAGCCCCCCATTGTCCGTCTTTTTTGATACTCCCTTCTCACATGTGTGTATGTGCTCTCCAAATCTAGTTTCGGATCTTTTCGTAAGATTTCTCCACGAACCTGATCAAATTCAGTATCAAGTCCACTTAGGAAAATATGGACTCGAAGCCTAGCCATGGCTGTATGTAATTGAACCACTCCTTCAATTGTTCCTTCCTGAGAGGTAGTCCTGTGATCAATCTCCTGGAAAATAGCGATAAGTTCATTGCAGTATGTTGACAATGGTCTACCATCTTGTCTGGTAGAAAATGATTTTTGATTCAATTCAAAGAGACGAGTTTCGTCAGATCCATCATAGAAGGTTTTTGACACGGCCTCCCATATTTCCTTGGCTGTGGAGAGACGAATAAACCGCTGCATAAGTAACAGACTCATTGAGTCAATGAGCCAACGTTTCACTCTTTGATTTTCAGTGATCCATGTTGCGGACATAGGATCGTCGGGTGCAGGTTTTTTTGCTTCTCCGGTGAGATATCCAGCTTTGTTGCAAGCACCAATACGCATCTCCATAAGTTGTGACCATAATGGATAATTGGTTTCATCCAATATGATACTGGTAGGGAAAGCAGAATTTTCTTGGTGAATAATAATTGGTGGTGTTGTGTTGTTTGGTGTAGCTGGGACAACATATTCGGGATTTGTCATTCAGTTTTCGAGTATCAGCTTCAAAACAATAAGAAATTCAATTCTGTTTGGACGATTCTATTGAGATCGAAACCGCTCTGATACCATGTTAAACAATGGTGTCTATAAACTTAGTTTTCAATTACATAATCTCCGCCCTTTTCTACAGCAAATATATAAGTACAATTACATATTTAAAATAGGAAAACAATCCTATCCTAAGGAAAATATATATTCCTATATATACAGAATTGGACAGCAACCAGTTTCCTAGAATTATAGAATGAATTCCTATAATTACGGCACACAATTCATTCCAGCACACATATAGCTCATGTCAACAGATTTAAGTTTCCCAATCTTTATAATATGGCTGACTCTGAAATACCTCTTAAAGGTTTACACGTAGTAATCTTCCATTCAAGAACCCCATGTGCTTGCAAAATACATGCATGTTCCTTCTTGCGTATTCTATGGTCTATATAAATATTACTTTATAAACATAAATATGTGTGTATTTTTTCAACCAGAGGGTACCTTACCGAGTCTCGAATTCCATCTTAAAAGGCTAATTGTGTTAAAAAGAATAATTCAAGTCGTTACATGTTTAACAATTTTCATCTTTAATAGATATGGAATTCGATGGCTCTAATTGTTAGTTCGATCTTGTTGGGTTCAGATATCATATTAGTCAATGTGAAATTTTACTTTTAACGTGCCTGAAAAGAAATGTGTGGTGTGCTTCTGGATAAAAAGACTTTTATTTATATAGAGGTTTGTTGTGGAAAGGAATTCATTTAGAGTGTTTGATAATTGACTTTATTTGTCATCGAAAATGCAATTTTTCCATCCGAATTCCTATTTTTGAGATGTTTGATTGATAATTTTTCTCTGAAAATTATTTTTCAACTTTTGGTCACGTGATCATAATTTTCTCAAAAACAATGAAACTATTTTTTTTTAAGGAAATGTGATTTTTACTTTTCAGGTAATTCATTTTTTTTCATCTATCCATCAATAAAAAATAGATAATTATAATATTTTTCAGGTTGAAAACTAAATCAATCAAACACATTTAATTAATAATTTTCATACAAATAAGTTCTAGGCAATTAAATTGTCCAGAATTTATTTTTCTATCAATTTTTAAATAATAATGAAATGGAAGCATATTCCATGAAAAACTAGAATATGATTAATATAAAATGTCACCACAACTAGCTCACTTTGATTAAACTTAGAGGGTGTTTAATTAATATGAAAAATATCACCTAGAAAAGAAAATATTTTTCTTATTTTGAGGAAAATAAAAACCTACTCCCCCTAAAGAAATTTTTTTCCTTAAAAACAAAGAAAATTAGACATGTTTTCAAGAGTTGGAAAATATTTTCAATGGAACAAATAGCAATCAAACACTCCAAAGTAGGAATTTAAGTGGAAAATTGATATTTTCCATGGAAAATAAATACAATCAAACACACCCTTAGTCGTATATTAGTGGCCAGATTGCAACTGCCAGAATACACCTATTCAATTAGAAATTTGGATTTTATAATTTGTCATCCGGTTTCTGCAACTACGTATAAATTACCTCTTCAATCCAGGCAACATTTATCTGAAACAACATTCTAAGAATTATGGAGAGCCAGAGAATAATTTTCTTGTCTCCCTTGCTTTTATCTCTTCTTCTAACCACTGCATTTGCTCAGCTAAGAACTGATTTCTACAGAAATACATGCCCTAATGTCGAATCCCTCGTCCGGTCGGCAGTCCAAAGAAAATTCCAGCAGACTTTTGTCACCGCCCCGGCAACTCTCCGGCTTTTTTTCCACGATTGTTTTGTTCGGGTCAGTGCCTTTGACAGTCGACACTTAATTTATTGAGAATAGACTTAGTTTGTTATTACTTTTTTTATTGTTTAATGGCGATGAAAATCCCAATAACTTGTTTGTTATGGTACTGTAAAAATCTTGTTTATTTTATAGTAATAGCTACACACCTGAGTAGTTTTTATTTCAATATGGTATAGGGTTGCGATGCCTCGGTGCTACTGGCATCGCCTGACGGGAAGGCGGAGAAGGACCATCCCGACAATCTTTCACTAGCCGGAGATGGATTCGACACCGCTGTTAAAGCCAAGGCAGCTGTAGATAACAATCCACAGTGCAGAAACAAAGTTTCTTGTGCAGATATATTGGCATTGGCCACCAGAGATGTTGTCAATTTGGTAACAAAAATCAAAATATCATAAATAGAAAATTAACATGAAAATTTCAAGTCCATGTTTAGAGTCTAGTCTTTTGAAAATCTTATATTTGCACTGATTTATTTATGCAGGCTGGAGGACCATTTTATCAGGTTGAATTGGGGAGGAGAGATGGGAGAATTTCTACATTGGCCAGTGTTCAAAATAACCTTCCAGGCCCAGGCTTTAATTTGGACCAACTCAATACCATGTTTGCCAGACATGGCCTTAGCCAGACTGATGTGATTGCACTATCAGGTATAAATTTTAGGTTCCGTTTGATTGCAAGAATGAAATTTGGGTGGAAAGAAAATGAATTATAATGAATTGAGTTATCTAGAACTTTTTTTACTGGGAATTATCAATTAATTGTGTTTGATTGGTATAATTTTTCACCCGAATTTTTTTGAAATTTTGGATCTTTTGGTATTCGTTTAGCTTTATTTTTCATGAAAATTATCCATTAAAGGGATAAATTTTATTCCAATTGCCAAAAAAAATAGAATATCATTCGTTTGACTTTATTTTCCATGAAAATTGTCAATTAAATGAATAATTTTTTTAAAAAAATTGGGGTTAGAATTTGTTTCAATTGAAAGAAGAAAAAAAATTGGAAAAGTTTTTCCCAGCAAACCCATGGAAAAAAATTTCCTCAAAAACCAAGAAAAAGTGAAAAACGAATTTGAAGGAAAATTTTGTGTATCAAACATGCAAAATGGATGAAAATGAAATTTAATTTCCATTTTCCATGAAAAACTTATGCAATCGCCTTAATATTTTTCTATCTCATCTACAAAATTAAACCGTTAGAAAAGAAAGAAAATTTTGTTTTATACAATTTTTATATTTGCAAGGCGACCCTCTCACTATAAGAAGGATTTTTATGCACCGGTCATCTTTTAAGGATCATCGTGATGTTTGTAGGTGCACATACGATCGGGTTTTCTCACTGCAACAGATTCTCCAAGCGCATATACAACTTCAGCCCGAGGAACAGAATAGACCCAACTCTCAATCTGCAATACGCAATGCAGCTGAGGCAAATGTGCCCTCTAAGAGTCGACCCCAGAATTGCCATAAACATGGACCCTACAACACCCCAGACCTTCGACAATGCTTATTTCCGAAACCTTCAACAAGGCAGAGGTTTGTTTGTCTCAGATCAAGTGCTATTTTCGGACAGTCGGTCAAGGGGTACTGTCAATCTTTTTTCATCAAATAATGCAGCTTTTCCACGAGCATTTGTGCAAGCTATGACCAAGTTGGGTCGTGTTGGAGTCTTGACTGGAAATAAGGGTGAAATTAGGATTGATTGTACTAGGCCAAACTAGAGTGACCCCGGGGGATTATGAGTGAAAATGTGATTTTTTTTTTTTGGGACTGAAAATAATCACTCTTTTTTCCTGCTTGGTAGAAGGTAGTGTAATTCTTAATAACTATAACTGCTCTTGTTGCAGCAGTTGTTGAAGCCATGTACTGAATTTGTTGAATGATGTTAACAAAATTATCTTGTATACATTTTTGTGATGTAAAGCGCGTTAAATGTGAAAAATCAAAAGACCGTCTTATTCAAAAGTGGCATCCTTCTCTTCCACTTCACACATCGACTCGGAGATTGATGACTTATCCATTCAGTGATTTTGACTACTGAGTACTATCTGATTGAGTGAATTAAATAACAGATTACGAGCTTACGAAATACAATGAGTCCTTCATAAAGTTGATCTGGTTTACTTTTAAGCGTAGCCTAGCTCAAATGTGTGTGATGTATATTCAAATTTGACTGAAAAATGTTATTTGCAATCATTCACTACTGTAGTTACCCTGTGTGACATACATGTGGCATTTAATGATTTTATGCATGATGTAATAAAAATTATCATATTAATATATCAAATCACTAATCACCGCATATATGCAATGTAGGGCGACTACGACAATGAGCAATTGCAAATAGTATTACTCAATTTGATTTGGTTTCGTATTTGTTAATTTCCCAAATTACCCCCACTAGGGTTTCAGTGTTGCAAACAAGCCCCTCTCTCCGTATCTTCCACTCCGATACCAAAACCCCAATAAACTACCATTCACAGAACAGTAAAGCCCCCAAAACCCTAATTTCACTTTGTGAAATTCACCTTCTCTTGATCAAAATTATACTTTTCATCAATGAAGAAGAGACCCCGAGAGCCCAAACCCTTAGTCCCCACTCTCGCCTCCTGCACTGGTCCTTCCCTAATCAAACATTTAGCTTCTTGCAATAATACCGTCAGATCCCAATCCCTGAAACTCCTTCAATCGTGGTTGACTTCCCAAAAGCAAGAAATCCCTGAAGAGGATATTAAGAAGCTTTGGAAGGGGCTTTTTTACTGTTTCTGGCACACCGACAAAGCTCCGAATCAGTTAGCCCTTGTTAACAGACTAACATCCCTGTTTTTGGTCCTTGAATTTCCGGTTTCGTTTCAGTATTTTAGTAAATTTGTTTTGACTCTTCGGCGGGAGTGGCCTGGGATTGATCGCTTGAGGTTGGACAAATTTTACTTACTTATTCGTAGGTTTATGAGGACTTTGTTTGAATTGATGAAACTTAAGCAATGGAATTTGGAATTGCTGGGGAAGTTTATGAGTGTTCTGGAGAATTATGGGTTTATGGCAGACGATAAGTTGCAGGGGAATGGAGTGAATTATCATATTGTGTCGGTTTTCTTGGAGGAGTTGAAGGAGATAAGGTTTCCGGTGAGCAAGGAGGTGGTTGATGTTATCTTTGGGCCATTTTTTGCGGTTTTGATGAAGAGTAAAGACAGGATTTTGGTGGGAAAAGTAATAAGTTGTGTGTTTGATGAGTTGCTGAAGATGGGCAGGGAATTTCTGGTGAAGAATAAAACAGGAGCGCATTGTGACGAGAAAGATGGGGATGTGTTGTTAGCTGTGGTTGCCTTAAAGATGGGTTTTTCGGGGAGGTTTTATGAGGTTGGTTCGTCAGTGGAGTGTTTTCAGGGAAATAGGAAGGTGGTTTTTGGGTTAAACGAGGAGTTTTTGAAGTTGGAGAAGGATCTGGAGTCATGTGGGTTTGAAATTGTGGTTCCTGAATACAGTGATGCTTCTGATGGTAGTAATGATGATGATGAGGTGCCTCAGTTAATCGCCATTGATTGCAATGGTGAGTGTGCATCGAGGACATTGAAAGAAGCTGAGGATGTGCATGATGACAAGAATGAGTCTGATGATGAAAGCTTGAAGAAGAGTAAGAGGGCGAGAAAAGGGACAGATGAAAGCCATAAGAAGTTAAAAGGGTCAGACACAAGCAATAAGAAGTCTAAGAAGGATGAGGAACAAAATTTGGTTTCTGTAATTGGGTCTATTGTCGAGGAAAATGACAATGTGGTTGCTGCTAATGGTGTGGGAAACGGGGATCTGATGACTGCTGATGGAAAGAGTTTGAATGATGAATTGGAGAGTGATAAGAATTATTTGACTTTGAATGAGTCTGGGATATCAAATCTTCAGAAGCAATTTGAGAAGGTTGCAGCTGAAGCTGGGTCATATAGAGATGATGATACAGTTTCATCTGATACATTAAAAATTACAGTGAAGAATAGAATATCGAAAAAGAAGAGGAAGGTTGCTAAGACCGCAAATGGGCACGACACTGACAACTTAGACATGAATGGTCAAGGAGATGACAGACTCGATAATGCTGGAAAGAGCGTTGAGAAAAGTGCCAAGAAGGTTAGATTTGCAATGAAAAATAACTTGTTCTGGAAGCCACACAGTCCACTGCCTCCTGAAAGTTTGAGATTACCACCCTCTGTTACTCCTAGAGGTAGTGCTCTGAAGAAGGGGGTGCCTCCGGGTCCCATAAGGGAGATGCCTCCTGCAAAGAAAAAGAAGAAGAAGCTGAAGACAGGGCGGAAGATGTTGAAGAGTGCATCACCTGCCAAGAAACAAAAGAATCAGATACAAACTGGGTCTATTTGAGGGTAATTCAGGTTGGATGCTCATTTTCTTGTGGACTGATATGCTTTATTGTTGATTTAATCCTTCTTGTGACTGGGGACTCTTAAGGTTTCCATGCTTTGTCTTGAAAGTTTATCTTGAATTTGTATTATAAAGCTCCTTCACTTGAAATAATACAATATTCGTGTTAGTGTCAATACTTTAGCTCATATATTAATTTTCAGGAATTCTTTTGCTGTTAAATTTTTGTCAGTTCTTTATGATTCTCAATTGGAGTATGTCCCGATTAGTAATTAATCAATCACACGTCGTGTGATGTTACAACAACAATCAGATTCTTCTGTTGATGCTAAAATTGAAATTTTTTGTATCGTGAAGATAGAAAATTTCCATGGTAGCACATTTGCACCACAGAGCGCAGAGGTTCACAAAGACTTTATAATACTTAATACATGTCAGTTTCTCATTTTATTGTGTTCTCTAACTCTTTGCCACTAATTCTTTGAAGTTGGCCAATGTTGATGTGAAATGCATTCCTTTTTTTTTTTCTTAGTCAGCAACTGCAGCAATTTCTTGTCTCATTCTAACCTGTTGATTACGACTATTTACTTTAGTAGGAGCATAAATTAATATGATAAATTAGCCAATGCTTGCAGCAATTGATTTCTATGGTCAAGTACACCTATGATATGAAGTCAAAACATAAAATGAGTCCTCTGGAAGCTGGTTTATTATATATTCTCAGATTTTTTAAGCTGAGTGAAGTAGTACTAGGGGGGATAGTGACCTCTCCTAACACTAATTAGATGCTAGAGGAGTGACATTTCACCCTCGAATTATCTTAGAAAACTAATTAAAAAGTTAAAGAAAAAGGGCTTTGCTGGGAATGAGTATGCAATGAGAAATAGGAGCAAAGAACGTTTGAAAACTAATTAAATTTAATGCTTTATGGTACCATTTGTTGGGCAATAATAGGACAAAATGTCCATAAGATGAATTTAGCAAAAATGAAGATATTGATATAAATGTGTGACGTTACTACAATGGATTAAATAACAGCAATAATATACACTAACAGGAGGTGAAATCAATTGAGGATAAATTAAGGAGAGAACTAGGTGGTTGAGGGACTTGACTTCATTTCATCTTTTGGTAGATGTAGCAATTGATTGAATGTAGTGTTGAAAAATGATTCAGGAGTGACAATTTCCTTGATTCTGTGGTATTGTTTATTTTTCAATAGGAGTAACATTTGGATGTATTCTGATGTCTAGTTGGTGGGAGCAAGAGCATATCCAAGAAACTCATTAAATTTAAAGAGCAACTTGGTGCATAATAGCCCGCATCTCTAAATTCAAAGAGAAATTTTTTTGACACACTCCAACAAACTCCCTATTTTAGCTCATCATTTTACATAACATTTATTGATTTTCCTTCATTTTTTATTTATATATATATTCCTAGATGTCAATGTCCAGTAAAATCAAATATGGTTTGAATAATCCAAGAAGTGGAACATTGATATTTGTAACTCATTAAAATATAGAGTCTATTGGAGCTTAATTTCAAGGATTGAATCTCTAAAATAAAGAGCATCTTACATTAAAGAGTCTTTAAGTTACATTTCACTTCAAAACCTGAAATGCTTATTTTGTAATAGAATATTTATCAAAGTTTACGGCGGTCATTTTTTTTTTTTTTTTAAATTCCTTCTATATTTTTCGTTTTAAGACTTATTTATCGTTTGCAGGACTAGATGGCAGCCTAGGAAATTCAAATTTCTATGTTGTTTATATTTATTTGAAATACAAGTGAACTTATTCATCTTCTGGATGTCTTGTGTATTTTATTCTTTCAGTTCAGATGATAAATTGACTTTAGATAACTGGAGAATTTAAGATAGAACACAGCATGTTGGGCTCACCTATGCCATCCTCTCCCCGGTCTGCCCTTGGAGGTTGCAATGTCGATCTGCACGACTGTATCCGAGCTTTATGTACCAATCTGAGAAGAAAGATGACACAAACTGACCTTTTCCATTGAGGAAACGATTTTTAAATATTCTTTATAGATTAGCGCGCCCCCCCCCCCCACACCCACCCACACACACACACAAAAAATGAAATTGTTGTCGAATACATTTTTACAAGATTTTTTTAATGGTAACTTTTGAGCATTTTTTTGTTGTGCTTGGGAGAACAATTGTATCTTGTACATTATTCTTCTCTGTTTCTATCTCTTACCTAACCACATGTTGTCTCAATTAATCTAAAATCCCTTTAGCATACTTCTATATGGTCACTTTTGAGGCTGCACAAGGAAATATTACAATTGTTTGAAGCTACTTTTCATCTATAGTTATTCTTCAATATTTCTCTACTTCGTGCTTGATAAAATATTTACCCCTCATTTCAAAACATGTTAATAGAATATTTGGACAAAAATCGTCATCAGATACAAGAAGTGTAATTAATAAAAAATTAAGGATAATAATGTGATGAAAAAAGTTAGGTACATAAATACGACAAGGAACATATGCGAATGATTTCATTGCAATTAAAATGTAGTGGAGGAATCCAAATTGTGGTGAGTGAAGACAATTTCGAGTTGAATGGATTCGTGTAAAACCTTTAACGTTAAAAGAATTGGAAGATTGATTCTTGAACATGGGATGAGAAAGAGGTGAGAGCGCAGCACGAAAAGATTCAACTAGTACACTGTAGTAGCTATTAGTCTTGGTGAAAATGATTGCTAGTTCTGTTCTTATCCGTGCAAAAATGAAAAAGATATTTGAAGAATCTGGTTTTATGGGCAATCCAAAGCTCAGATTGGATGCTGTTGGAGGTTGGAATGTTAAAGAGACAAGTGTTCAATGAAATGCCTGAATGAGTTCTCTCGAAACTTTCTCTCGGATAAGGATTCAGATGATGTTTTGGGTTTGTTATTCATGGGTCCAATGGGCAGATTGCTGCTCGCGATGCTCTTTACATCATAACGGCTCATGACAAAATTTGGCCAAACAATCATGCGAACATGAATCACGAATTGGTCAGGGAATTTGTTTGCATTTGATAAAAAAGCATTTGCTTTAGAGTTAAAAGTAACAAATTTATATAAAGAAAGAAAGTAAATTGGGCGTGTCTCATTATTAAAGGCCCATGATTTTGTCTATGGTCAAACCTGATTATTCCACACGTTCGTCCACAAAATTATTAGTCAAGACTAAGATTTGTAATTACTCCATCACATTCTTCTCTCATCTACATTACATCCACTACTCAAAGTGACAATCATTCTGTGCATTATTGTGCACTCAGTACAATTTTCAAATTATTTTAAGAAACATTAAGGAAATACATGGATAATTCTGTTTGTACACTTTTGATATACATAATGAATTACACCTCCTATATGAGGAGGTGTAATGCATTATGTATACCAAAAGTTTACATGTAACATCACTCAAAACCAACTGTTCCAATGCCTACAGGAAATATTAGGGAATTGGGGCAAGGCTTGGCCTCGTATAGGTAGCACGTGACTTTTCAAAATTAAAATCTAGTACGCATGCGACCATATGGAACGAGGGATTTCCTAAATAATCATTAGTTGGAATAGCATAAGAGAACATTTCCTAAACAAGAAAGTAAATGTTGAACCATTACGCTTTCAACCACATTCCATGGAATGCTCTAACAACTTGGTTAAATTCAAAACAAACAGATTCCCACAAGTCTACAGAGTAAACATGTTTCTTGTGCAACAACTTCAACCACTAGAAGTGGACTTGTAGTGATATTCATCAATTGTCGAATAGATCAACCCTTCTGATTCTAGGCTCTCAATAGCTTCCCTGTCAGCGTCAAAGAGTTTAGTCGGTCAAATGTTAGCATATAGTTCATTGTCTTTTGTCTATGTTGAAAACAAAATTCAAGTACATACATGTGGAACCTCTCCATCCATGAAGTTTTTAAAAAAGTTAAACGTGATATATAAATGTATTCCATCTCTAGTGTTCATGTTTGTGACTTGTGTGTGTGCGAGCGCGAGAGAGAGAGAGTTACGAGATCTTTGCCATAGGAACTTTAAGTTGTGTTGCAATTTCATCCCGGTGCACGCCCTTTTCCTGTCCACTGAAATATGGAAAACGTTCAATGAATAAGAACAGAATCAAACGGAAAGACGTAGCACAGTACTATAATATTATCCTACTTTCTAATTGCATTTAAATTATATGCTATTCCTATAATATTCTCTTATCTAGCATGTGACAATTATAATCACCAAAATATTGCAGATAAGAAAGATTTGGATTTCTTTTCATCCTAAGATTTACACCTTGTAATTCTCATTTTGAGAATATCAGCAATTTTCATGCTATACACCTTTGAGAATATCAGCAATTTTCTTGACAAACTTCATATTATTCCCTACATCATCGTGTTTCCCATTCAGAGCCTCTGTACAAATTCTTATGTATGCGAATTGTATGTCGTGTTTTAGTAATATCAAGAAATCAATGCAGATTTTGCCACCCACTTTTTCCTGTCAATCGCACACCTGAATTATGCTGTCAATAATTTGAGAGCGTTTAAGCATCCTAAACTTGCTTGAGAAACCAATTGCAGTCCCGTGTCCGTGTACAAATTAATCAACAACGACCATCATCACTAATCCGTAACCTTCAGAATAACAATTCTTGACACCTCAAAAGTTCTTTACCAGTATATGAAAAATCGTAAATCCATAGAAATATTTCTTTTCTTCCCTCGAGAAGAGGTCAAATTCAAATAATTTTATGTACTGAAGCTAAAACCATACATCACCTTAACTTTATCTACTTCGACAGTAAAGAAATGAATCTCACAGGCAAGAGTAATGCTCATGCACAGACAACATCGACCCACATATATGCATGCACCACTTATTGGGGAAAAGGACTATGATAAGCATTTTAAATGACTCACGTGCTTGAAGGTCGTTCCAGATATTCTATCACCAATTTATCAATGTTGTTGAGACCATCCAAGTTGTATTCCTGCGAGAACTGAATTGGGAAAGTATATACAAGCATTAAATACTTGAACAAGAACATAAAAATAAACCCGAGTTCTTATATTTACTAACTTGATTAGATGTGGCCTTTTGGTTTCCATTTGATGGAGTGCTCAGAGTTGAGGAAGATGAAGCAGGGGTCAAAACAACATTCTGTGTTAAAATGAACAACCAATAGAAGTTTTTTACCATTGAATAAAATGAACAAACAATAGAAGTTTCCAGTGCATGCAAAATTTGCATCTGACACATCATTGATAAAAGCCACACCAAAAGCTTGAGTAATACCTGTAATCTGGCATTGCAGTTGTAAGCATACATACACTCAAGAAAGTGGTTTGCAATTTCATTATAGTCAGTCACAGGCCTGAACATGACAGCAGAAAAGTTTAATTTCCCAACAAACAGGGATAAACAGGTACATGGAAGAAAAAGGTGAGGGAGGTATTCCTCTGCTGCTTCAAGGCTTTCAAGGATCATGTTTCTATGCAGATTAGATTTATCACAGGTGTCATTGTCAAATTCATAGAAATTCTACATGGAAACCAACTCAAAATTTCTTTTAGGTTAGTATTTTCTGGTATTAGTGTACACTGACTTCTTCAAGTCAATAATACAAAATACAATCCTCTAACAATGATACACTCACACAATTAAAGCTTTGACAAAGACAATATCAGCTAAAACATTTTCAACATGGCTGTTCGATGTTCCTTTTGGCATATAGATCTATACAGGTAATGGCTGCATCATTGTTGTATGTGGTGATGAATTATAACTAGCTAACACCCATCTTATCTATTCAAATAAAAGCATACCATAATAAAAAAAAAACCAAGCTACAAAACAGTCATGTCTTCATACTGTTCTGGCAAATCTTGACATGAACAGTCCATGGAAACATAAAAGTAATATCGTAGGACTGTTTAATCAAACTATAAATTAACTATGAGTGCTTTATGCAAAGTGAATGAAAATAATTAACAGGATAATGCTAACTATCATCTAGTGTCTCTTCAACTTCTTTCAACATAGTATGACTATGTTGTTCACAAGTAATGTGGCAAAAAACAAGATTTACTCTTAACTACAGTCCAAGTGTCCAAAATGTGCTACCTTTTACAAGGAAACGCAAAACATTGTTAAATGTCACTTTATAAGTTGAACAGGAAATTGCAAAACATAGCAGCATATCTGAAACGGATGGATGTGCTATTATACAATGCGGGTGGGATTGAAGTAATCAGTCGAACAATACACACCTACAGTTCCAGGAGAGAACAAAAAGCCCCATATTCTACTTGATTGCAAGAAGTCAAAAACTATATAATAACAATGTCGTGGGAACCTTGTCGTGCAAGAATTGTTCAGCATCACACTAATCTGATGTTATAAAGACTGGTTGAAGTTACTTCATGCATATACAAAGGCATTCCTAAAGGAAATGACAACTATCAGATACAGGATGATCAAATAATACAAGGCAATCTATTACCTGATAGCAAAGACCACTACTTGCTTATTACCCTGAAAGCTTTTCAAGTGTCCATGAATCCGTACATACATACCATCCCTAAGAAAATATATATAGAATTATAAATAAACATAAACTGCAAATCAATGAAAACAAAGTGCGTAAGATTTTCCAAGCTTCGAATTACGATAATCCTTCCACTTCCTTTCTGTCCACAGCTTCGTTCACCCTACCAAGAGCGATGAATAGAAATAGCATTAATCCATTTGGAAGCAAAAATATAGAAAAACAGCATGAGAACACTTAGACATTGTGTGACCAATATGAAATAGGCACACGCCATCTACATTAGGACTTATAGACACTTGCTTACAGTGAATCTTTTATTCAGCATTTTGTGGGATGATGGATATGTATAAACACAAAATAAAACATTGTCAGAACTACAGATATGCGAAAAAGCAGCTAGTGTAAGAAGCATGCACGTGGTTATGGTTTACTAAGGCTATATAAACTTCAAATACACGTGCGCACAGGTAATATTGAAATGACCACATTTTATTTCTGCCGCCTGTGCCTTCTGAAGGAACTATTTTCTATATTACTTAAAGCTGCTGCCTTTAGGCATAATAAAGTGCGTCAGTGCATTATTCGAAAAAACAGAGAAAACATACCATCTGTTGCATCCAATGCGTCCTGTGCCATCATCAATCACAAAAGAGACATCTGTTACCCTTTCAGCCTTGTCAAATGCCATTCCCACTAATTTCACCTACAAACACAAACTTATATTGGAAAATAGAATCCCACAAGTTTCTTAACGCAGAGACTTGTATATTACTCCATCCCAAACTCGGTATGCTAGTTGTATTCCTATCAATCATACTTTTTACCAGAGCAACATTAACAGAAAAAGTGTTAAATGCTCTACATAATACTATAAATATTCAAAATCTTACAAAATGATAGATAAATCTGAACAAAACATGACTCTAGAAAATATATATTTATTTATTGGTCATAAAAAAGTTAATAACTTTCAATGCTAAATAATAAATCTCATAAGCAACAAATATAAACAGAAACTTTTTCTATTGATACTCACATTGGAGACAATGGCACCATCAACCAGAAAATTGGATTTGTCATCGGTAGATTGACTCGCTTCAATTATTTGTTTCGCCGTTACTGGAACCATAGGCTGTGCATCTCGGCTCTGTATGAAATTACAAAGAAAAAGTTAATCAAACTGAAATAAACTATAAAAATTGCCATTTAGAATCTTTGATTCAGATACATGAATATATTGGTGTACCTTGGCAGAGGTGGGGAGTGGATCAGCCGATTGAGTAGACTGTGAATAATTGACGCCGCCACCTCCGCTAGTGAAGGCGGGAGTCGATTCGAATTGGCTGCTTGAAAACATCTGCGTGCGTGCTTTTCTGTTTGTCTGTGCGCGCAGAAGAGAGGAAGAGAATTGGAAAAGTTCATTTGGGGATGGGTTTTAATGGAGAAAGAGGGTTTCCCGCCATTTTCAGTTTCTTTTCCCGCGTGAATTTTTTACGCTGATGTGATGGCGCACTTTGTGGAGCCAACTTACAATTTTTCTTGCAATTAAGCTCCTAATTGGTATGCAAAATCAGATTTCTAGAAAAATTTGATAAAAATTTATTGAATGTATGATCGAAAAGCTGTAAATCCTATGAAATGTGTGATTAAAATTAACTTAGATTTTAATCAAATTTTTTAGTAGTATCAAACAAAGGCACAATAGGATCGGATGGAGTTGGGATAGAGCTACTCTTCCACCATGTCGTCACGATTCGGCTCATTGACATCCCTAAGAGGGATGGGACTAGGTTGAAATATTTTTTCATCCCTCCCTAAGTGCAAGCGAACTCATCACATGTGGCATTTTGTCTCGTTTCAACGGCAGCAAAAAGCTTCTTCCAATCAATGGTAGGCAAGAAGTGATTTAATTGAAGTAAGGATGAAAGTTAAACCCCCGTTTGAGCCTCATTCTTTTTATAAGAAAATGTATTTTTGAAGAGTATAATGATGAAAAATTTGTGATTAAAAAATAATGAAAAGTTTTGAATTTGCATATAATATTATTTTATTGAAAAATGTGTGATTGAAATGATGTCAAATCACTGTTTAAAAATACAATTTTTCTAAAAAATGGGAATCAAGCAGGGGTAAATGTTTCATGTATGACAAAACTTAAATTATAAATAAACTTGATCAAATAATATTTTTAGTCCCACGTTTAAGTGTAAAACTTCAATCTACTTTTCAACAACACATTTCAAAAATTATACATGCACTCACACTCCTAAATGGGTTTTAAATAAGATGAGAGCAAAGCTCGACTTGCTCAACCAAAGTATGGCTTAGCTTGTGAGCATTTTTTTTACTGAACTAACATTTTACTTATTATGATGAGTTGACTACGAGTCGTTGACAAGCTGGCTAGCACACAAGTCGATGAACGACTAGCACGAAACAATTGCTACTCGACTTGTGCCTGCATTTCGCTCCACCTAATAGCCCTACTCTCTTTCATTGCATATATATTTAAAAAAAAATAAGTATCTTATACAACTAGTCATTTTTTACCACATTCCAGTGTACTACAAGGGTCTAAAAGCCTAATAGAAACAAAGTAGAGGCATCTTCTTGCATGAGGGATACATGTCCAGCTATGGAATATTAAGCCTTGTTTGAGCCTCATTCTCCTGAATAAATATATTTTAGAATAGTATATTGATAAAAAATATATAATTAAAAAATAAAAAAATATTTTGAATTTGCATGTCATATTATTTTATTGAAAAATATGTTATTAAAGTAAAATCAAATTACTGTTAAAGAATGTATTTTGATGAGAAAAATGAGGCTCAAATAAAGGCTAAATTCACAACTTTTGTAAACTTTGTGTTCTCGGATCTCATTTTTGGACCAGGTTTTGTAGGTCAGTTATTAATTATTTTTCGACGTCTTTTATATCATCTCAAAGATGTTACGGAGAGCTTCACAACTCATTTTGAATCATAGAAAATGGATAACTACAGTGATCAAACAACCTTCCTAACAATGATTACTCGATTTATAAAATTTTCCATTTTTTTTTTAATATATTCAGATTTACTTTTGACACTCAATTTTAAGGATTTTCTCTTAGTCAAAAATATACAAAATATATACCATTTCGAAAGTCTTGTTGTGTACTTCAGAATGAACTTGCAACCATAAAATTTTGACGAACATACAAGTCGTAGAAGAGCCTTGAAAACAGCTACTCGATTGGATTGAAAAATTGCATGTACTTCAATTTTCTAACTTTTGGGCCGTCTACCCAATTTTGTCCCCCTTTAATTCAATCAAGTCCCATCGTGAATGATAAAATTCCAATTTATTTGAACCTGATTTTCCTTTTATTTTAGAATTAAAATTAAATTATAAAAAGCGACGACAATCAAGGCAATTTAGGGGGCGTTATCTTTGCTGTTTTCAGACCGTTCTTTGTTTTCGATTTTTCAAAATATTGAAAACGCGTTTTCTTTCTCATTTTCGAAAATGAGTTTTTGAAAACGGCTGAAAATTTTGTGAAGAAAATAGAAAACAATTTTTACGTTTTTGTTGTTTTCTTCACAAATCTGCCAAAACTCAAAAAACACAGGTTGGGAAATATTTTTTCAAAATGACAAAAAGAATGAGTTTTCAACAATTTCAAAATGGAAATCCAAAACATAAAATACAAAACGAATTTAAAACTCAAAACACAAAACTGAAATACGAAGACAGTGCCCCCTTAGTTTTTAGGTCAATCCTAAATAAATTCCTTTATTGTATTTTTGGCTTTAAATTAAATTATTTAAGGAATTTTGAGGGTTACGCAACAATAGGCTCTTTAAATTTTATATTCATGTTTATTAAACAAAAATGTTCTAGAAATAGTGTTTATCATTTGGAATAATTATATGAAAAATTGGAGTGGAAACTTGAAAATGTAGCGTATTTGTAATTTGTCAAAAAAAAATAAAAAATTAATATATTTAGATGCCTTTACCGTGTGAAAAGGCCAAGTGATTCAAATTGTACGCAAATTTGCAATTTAATTGAATCGAACTGGAATAGCCATAGAATTGACAAAATCATACAAATTGTGTAGAATCAGACTAGAGTCTCTACACGTGATGGTAAAACTGGTGATAAAAATGTCACACCCACGAGTCTGAAGGAGTCGTGCAAGTTTTTGTAAATAAATTTATGTCAGGATTTACTTCAATTTTTTACCTGATGAATACTACATTAATCTACTTGTATACATTATGTAGGTGAATACATTTTTTATTTTTTTTTTTTTTGAGCCAGAGATGTCAAAAAAAACGATTGAAAATCATAAAAATGATGAAGGTTAGTGAGCAAACAATCGGTTCAACTCGTCAAACTTGGCTCAACTCGACTCGCCCACAGAGCAAGCCGCTCATGGGTAAGTTTACGAGCCCACGAGTAAAAAATGTGAGGAAATTTAAAAAAAATAAAATAAAATAAAAATTCTTGAGCTCGGTCCTTGAACACGAGCCAAACTCGAGCCGGCTCATGCTTGAACGTTATTCACTTATAATAGTTAATTTTTGTTATTCACTTATAATTTAAAAAAAAAAAAAATTGGTAATAAGCTAGTTATTCACTTATAATAGTTAATTTGTTGTTATAATCTTTTTAATTTTTGTTATAGAATCTTACTATTCACGATTTGATTCATCGATCTAAGATGCAATATTCCTCCATCCATCCATCCAAATAATAATCCAATCCAATTTTACAATTATAAATAGACGATTATGTATGACAAAAAAGTTTTTCCACATTATTATAATGTTACTTGAAGCGTGGTTCAATAGGGCGGCATAGGTTCCTGTCATATGCTCTCACATTGTGGGGGTTTGTCGTAATTTTTTTTTTTTTTTTTTAGTCATGGGGTCCGCTACGTGACTAACTCGTATTTTTTTACCTTAGATTAATTTATGTTACTTTCACCGATTTTGACAATTATTTTAATATTTTATCTAAAGTTAGTTTTGTGACTTTTGTCAACAAAAAAGAAAAAGAAAAAGGAAACGTCATCAAATGACCATTGCATATAATTCGTTTAGTCAAAAATGGAGGGATAAACGAGCTTTATTTAATTTTAGGATCTTGATATAGGTATACTTTAAATTACATATTCTATTGAATATTTTTTTTTAATACTTTCAGTTAGGGGTGGGCGTATGTTGTATTAAGTTGATTTTTTTGCAATCCAAATCCAACTCAACATGATCGATTTAATCAAAAATCAACCAAACACAACCCAAGCTGATCAAATTTGGATTGATTTGGGTTGACTTGATCAGTGATGGGTTTATTTGTAAAACAATTAATAGTTTTTTTATTTGAAATTACTAAAACCTTGTTTTTTAAACAAATAAACTTAAATAATTTTTTAGAGTTTGACATGAAATTACTTGAAAACCTTCATTTTTTTTAAAAAAAATATAGTAAGGCCCATTCTTTCTAAAAATACAATGTAAAACAATAAGTGTCAAATTTATGTACAAATTTTTTTTTTTATTTAATGAATTCTTTCTAAAAATATATATAAATTTTTTTCAAATTTATGAAGTTTTTTTATTTTTTTTATCATGTCTATTTATTTCAATTTTTTTAATTTTTACTTTATTATCAAATAATATTGCATTTGTACATAGTATTTATGTGAATCGGTCTATGTGAAGAAAATAGACATTTATAAATTATAAGTCGTTATCTTGTATTAACATTGTGTTTATTTAAATTTTTTCCATCTTGAATATTAATTTTTTAATTTGTCGGATCAGGTTGGGTTTTAATTCATAACCTAAAATCCAACCCAACCTAACCCACTCTTAAGTTCAATTTTTCAACCAAATTCAACCTAACCTAACCCAATTGAACATAGGAAACCTACTCAAATCGATCGATTTTGTTTGAGTTGATCGGGTTAAGCGGTTTCGACTCAGTTTTGGTCAGCCCCACTTTCAACACCTTAATAAAAACCAATTCATGAATATGTGATTTTTTTTTCCTGTTGAATTGTGTGTAAATCAACCAAATTTAAAATAGATTTTTTAGCCATTTTTTGTTGCATATAAATTATAAATTAATATAATATTTTCTTTTATATAATTTGATTTGATAATTCAAATTTTAAATAGAGTTGATATTTAACACACCAGTAAAGTGATGCAAAAATTTATATTTAGTCAAGAAATATTATTAATAGCTAATATCTCAAGTTAAGCTTTAGAATATGAATTAAGCTTTCCGCGGCCCCCTTCCCCTATTATGGGGTCTCTATCATGGAATCGGTCAAACCTCATGGTTGAGAAACACCGTTGTTAGAATATTGTTATTATCAATCATAAAAGGCAATATAATTTATTCAAATGAGTTGACCAAATTAGCACGCATATCATGATTTTACTTAAATTAGTTGTAGATGAGTTTAGGAAAGAATAATTTGAAAAAAAATAATTAGATAAGCATTTGGTAAGTTTTTATTTCAAAATTGTCGTATGTTTCAAAATCAGCATTTGGATGTTTGATAAAATAAATAATTTATTGTTCTACGTGTACACAATTATCAAAATTGATCCCACTCGTTGATTGTGGCACAATTCATCTGGCACACTTGTATTTTTCTTATTTTGCGTTATTGTATTATTATTTTGCGTTATTTTAGTCGTAGTAGTAAGATGAATGTTATTCATAATAAAAATTATCAATAGTCGTCCTATGTAACATAGACATGATAATTTGTTAGTTGATGTATTAATATGTGATAAAATTGATGAAATGTGTGATTAAAAATGTATGAATATCACAATTTTGACCAAACAGCGACTAAGACTAGTGGGCAAAAGAGGACATTTTAGACTTTGAATTTTGACCTAGAGTATGCCAGAATATACCAAATATTAACATCATTAAAATATCCTTTTTTTCAAACCCAATCTCATCGACCATGGTTAAGGACTTTTCGTTACCCCCAATTTAACCTTGAGTAAATAATTTTTTTTAAAAAAATAACAAATTAAAATATAGTCAAAATAAGACAAGGGTGTAGACTCTAAACTAGTGCTTCATTTATGAGAAATGAAATGAAAAAATTAGGGGTTGGGAGTTGGCGTGGGATTTTTTCTATTATTATCTTAAAAATACGATTTTTGCTTAGAGACTTGACTTTTCAGTAAATAAATAAAAACTCGGCCATTAAGTATTCTCTCTCACTATAAAAAGGTTGAGCATTTCTGACAAATCTATTCACCCCATACAATCATAGAGTCAATTATAGACTAGTATTCAAGAAATCAAAACACCACCCCGAATGCTATTCTATTTCGTTAAATTTCGAAAGTGTTAAAATGATAAAATATAATAATCATTTGATACTTAAGGTCTCACATAAATAATACATAAACTCTACTGCATATGGAGTATGAATACACTAAATAAGCACAAGAAGTCCGTGTTGTAAGGTCAAAATACGATTAATATCGCTAAAACACTACTAATTATAAGTTTTTTTATTTTTTCAAAAATCGAGATAGTTGAAAGGAACACAGATTTAAATTCATTGTAAGATTCGATTTATAACTGTAGTCGATGGTCTCTATTCTCGAAAAGAAAAAGAATTGCCATTTGCTAATTAAAAGTAGAAATCATTTTTGGTGTATACCCTTGTTTATATAATGTCACATGATGCACGAGTGATGTGTCAATAAGTATATACAAACGGCAAAGTCCTAACTCCAAACATTGCTATTTTTTTAAATTTTTTCTTGAGCAAGAAAAATATTGCTATTTGACACAAAAAAATTGATTTTCTTAACTAATCAAGGTTAAAAGTAGAGTTAGGTAGGTCTCTCCAGTCTGGTTTGGTAGGCTTCTGACGCCACCCTATGCCACCCCACGCTACCCCACCATTGCAGCTATATATAAAGCGGTCCCTTTGTCTCTGCAAAGTCGAGAGTCTCTCAAAAAAATTTCATATCTCGTGAACTGACTCTTCGTTTTATTTTATTATTTCCTTGTAGCTAATTTGTTTGGCGGATTTTCTTGCCGGCAGCGAAAGGATCGCAACTACTGTTAACGCATTTGAAAATCCGCCACTGGCCCAGTTGAGAACTCATGGAATCCACCTCAGATAAGTTCTCGCCTTTGGATTTGATGGCAGCGATCCTAAAGGGCGTGAAATTGGAACAGTCAAACGGGTCGGCGGAGTTTTCAGCACTGCCGCCGGCAATGGCTATGTTGATGGAGAACAGGGACCTGATGATGGTCTTAACCACTTCTGTGGCTGTGCTGATCGGCTGCGTTGTGGCTTTGGTTTGGCGGCGAGCTGCGGGATCAGCCAAGAAGAACGTGGTGGAGCCGCCCAAAGTGGTAGTACCCAAGGCGGCGGTGGAGCCAGAGGAAGTTGACGATGGAAAGAAGAAGGTTACTATCTTCTTCGGAACTCAGACTGGTACTGCAGAAGGTTTTGCCAAGGTAAAAGCTTTTTTGTGATAGTTTCAGAAATTCCCTTATCTTTATTATTATTATTTTCCATTTTTCATGTCTCTTATTGTTCTTTGCACAGGAACTTGCTCAGGAAGGTAAAGCTAGATATGAGAAGGCTATATTTAAAGTAATTGATATGGTGAGTTTTTCTTCCATTTCCATATTTTTTTGTGTGTAATTCTTATGTTTTACTATGTAATTTTTTTTATTTTTGTTATCTCGACGTTGAGATCACTTGATTGAATCTTTTTACCTTCTGATAGGATGATTATGCAGCAGATGATGATGAGTATGAGCAGAAGTTAAAGAAAGAAAGTTTGGCATTCTTCTTCTTAGCCACGTAGGTTTCTTATAACTTCACTCTTAGTTGCATTCAGACACAACTTGTTACATTTATGGGTGAATAAAATTATGTGTATACATGTGAAATCAGATAGTCTATCAATTGTTTGTATTGCTTTTGTCATTGATATGGTTGGTTGGCTGGTTTCAGATATGGAGATGGCGAGCCTACGGACAATTCAGCGAGGTTCTATAAGTGGTTTGCAGAGGTAAAATATTATTATAGGGAGTTAAACTCTCATAGTACTCTTCATTAAATTCGGGGTTAATATTTAGATACGCGGTGCAGGGAGGAGAGAAAGGGGACTGGCTTAAGAATCTCAATTATGGAGTTTTTGGCCTTGGAAACAGACAATACGAGCATTTCAACAAGGTCTGAGATTGATCCGAGTTCTAAATTTTATATACCTGTACTTCAAATGCGCATGATGCTGGATGGCCTGATGTTCTATGCTGTAATTGTTAACTAAGTTCTGTTTTTTTATTTCTCATCAGATTGCAAAAGTTGTGGATGACCTTGTCGCTGAGCAAGGTATTTGTTGTTTATTTTTAGGTTTATCCTTTTGAATTTGTGGTTTATGTTTGCCATATGAAATGTTTTTACTCAATGATAGATACTATGCAAGTTTAGGTTCTTGAGATATCATTGAATTGATGTTGATCCATTTTATAATATTTAGTATACCCTTGAATGGGGGTTATTTGCTTCAGTGCTTCCGAGTATAAAGTGGAATGTATTTCTGTGGTGAATTTTTCTTTAATCTGAAAATGAAATAGAAGAAAAATTACTTATTTCAACATTATGTATTATTAATTTCACGTTGGCTGTACATGTACATATCATGTCATTGTCTTTTTTTATCCTCTCACCTCTTCCCCCCCCCCCCCCCCTCTATTCTGATTCCAGGCGGGAAAAGACTTGTCCCTGTAGGCCTTGGAGATGATGATCAATGCATTGAAGATGATTTTGCTGCATGGTATTAAGATTATGTATTAGCATTTAAAATGGAGCACCTTTATCTGTGAAAAACAAGGAGATAATGGCTTCAACAATTCTCATTGAGTTTTTGTGATATAGGCGTGAGTTAGTGTGGCCCGAGTTGGATCAATTGCTCCGTGATGAGGATGATGCAACTGCGAATACTCCCTACACTGCCGCCGTCTCAGAATATCGTGTTGTTTATCACGACCGCCCAGATGTGTCAATTCTGGAGAACGGAACAATTCATGCCAAAGGTCACACCGTTTATGATGCTCAACATCCTTGCAGGTATTGAATGTGTTAATTATTATTTCTCGGTGGTCCTTTTTTCTCAATTTGCAAAGATACGTTTGTCTCTCCTAGACGTGACCTAACATAAGTACTTCTCTTGAAGAGCTAACGTGGCTGTGAAGAAGGAGCTTCACACTACAGCATCTGATCGTTCTTGCACTCATTTGGAATTTGATATTTCTGGCACTGGACTTGTGTAAGTTTTTGCTCTACATCATCTGCCACATAATATCTTCTTATAATAGTTAAACTAGTAAAAATCACTGGTTCCTTCCTTGTCATTCAATTTTGTTTATGTATTCTTTTCTCCTTAGGTATGACACCGGAGATCATGTTGCTGTCTACTGTGAGAATTTGATTGAAACCGTGATGGAGGCAGAAAGGTTACTGAATTTGTCCCTCGATACTTACTTCTCCATTCACACTGATAAAGAGGATGGCACACCCGTCAGCGGAAGCTCCCTACTACCTCCCTTTCCACCTTGCACGTTAAGAACTGCACTTGCTCGATATGCAGATCTCTTGAGTTCTCCCAAAAAGGTTGGTTATACCCCATTGTATTAAATTATTTCCTGGATTTACTTGGGAAGAACAACTGAGTATTAATGGTTGATTACATGTGATTTCCAGTCTGCTTTAATTGCTTTAGCTGCTCATGCTTCTGATCCAAGTGAAGCTGGTCGACTAAGACATCTCGCTTCTCCAGCTGGAAAGGTGTGACTATGTTTAGTCCATAGCTTGAAATTGAATTTGGTTGAAAAATCATTATTCTCACAGAGAGCATCGCATTTTTCTTTAGGATGAATATGCACAGTGGATAGTTGCAAGTCAGAGAAGCCTACTCGAGGTCATGGCAGAATTTCCATCGGCCAAACCTTCACTTGGTGTCTTCTTTGCAGCCATTGCCCCTCGTCTGCAGCCTAGATATTATTCTATCTCATCCTCCCCAAAGTGAGTAGTTATTTCCCTGCCCCGCTATTTTCTATGCTCTCAGCATTACACCTTGTGTTGCCCATTAGTGCAACCAAAAGGAAATTTTTTTGTCCTGGGCTTTCAAAATATGTTTGGAATGATCGATATTGTTTACCAGCTCATGTCGGCTGACTATAATATGAGGTCTCTTTGTGGACATGAAAAATGAACTCATTTCTGATTTGAGATGTAATAACATGAGAAAAAAATGTCACTTGTTTTATTTTGTTTCTTTTCATTCTTCATTTTTTTCCATCTGTGATAAATGTTTTGCAGGATAGCACCCTCTAGGATTCATGTAACTTGTGCACTGGTCTATGAGAAAAAACACCTATTGGAAGAATTCATAAGGGTGTCTGCTCAACGTGGATGAAGGTATTGGTTTTTTTACTTGGTTTATATATTTGCATATCAGCTGAGTGAATAAAATATAGGGAAATGCCAGTAAATTGAAATAGTTAATTACCAAAGGAATAGTGTATTTCCTAAATTTTAAAATTGTTCAAGATTTATCAGGACTTGTATATATGTCCGATGTGCCATCTTTGAGTCTAATGATCTCATCTGTGTAAATTGTACAACCCTCGTATGTGTGGGTGCTCACCGTTTATCCCTTTTCAGAATGCTGTATCTTTGGAGGAAAGCATTGACTGCAGTTGGGCTCCCATTTTTGTTAGGCAATCTAACTTCAAACTCCCAGCTGATCCTAAAGTGCCAATCATAATGGTTGGCCCTGGTACAGGCTTGGCTCCATTTAGGGGTTTCCTTCAGGTTTGTAAGAAAGCAATTCATGTTACATCCTATGTGGTCCTAGCTTCTCCTAATGCTGAACAGATATTGATTCAACAAATATCTGTAAATTTCAGGAAAGATTAGCTCTCATGGAATCAGGAGCAGAACTTGGTCCTGCTGTATTGTTCTTTGGCTGCAGAAACCGTAAAATGGTAAGTAAATCACTAATCATTTGTAACATTGGGTTTTCAAGACACATTATTAGTTATAAGATTTTTCTAAAATAGTTCATGCAATTTTCAGGACTGCATCTATGAGGAAGAGCTGAATAAGTATGTTAAAGCTGGTGTAATTTCCGAGCTGGTGATAGCTTTCTCACGTGAAGGACCAACTAAGGAATATGTGCAGCATAAGATGACGGAAAAGGTGTTCAACCATTTCCACCTATTACTATCTAATTAGTTTCTGGCTACAGATTTTAATAGAAGTTAAAAGATTTTTTTTTTTTTTTTTGCATATTGTCTTCAAATTTTTAGTAACATATTGTGGTGCACAACAGGCTTCAGATATCTGGAACATGATTTCTGAGGGAGGCTACTTGTATGTCTGCGGGGATGCCAAAGGCATGGCCCGAGATGTTCACCGAACTCTGCACACCATTATGCAAGAGAAGGTATGTGTGATGTGTCTGAACGATGTCTGTATCTACTTTTCCTTTAGTAGGTGCACGTGCTTCATTCTCTAAGTATCTTTTCTTTTCGGTGCCAATTTGGCTTGCCTTCTTGTTTGGAACGGTGTTGTAGTAGACTGAATTGGACTGTATAATAGATGATATTTTAGCTTCTTTTTCTTCTTGGATACTCTATAGTCCACCTTATCCTAGAAGCCATTTTTGCAATAGTTTGCCTTTCTGGTAATATTTTTTCTTTGACGGTGACCAATCAGTTTTTATATACTCAACGTAGGCTCTATTGAGATTTTAAAGGAGAATTGCTCGAGGCAATGAGAAGGTCAACTTATTTAGCTGATTAAGCCTAAGCCTAATAAATTCCATTGATTATTGTTTCAGGGATCTCTGGACACCTCTAAAGCTGAGAGCATGGTGAAGAATCTGCAGACGACCGGACGGTATTTGCGTGATGTATGGTGATAATTCCTCCCGTCGGCGCAATGTGCAAAGACTTACCATCTTCGCATGGCGAATTTTGGGTGTTGTAATAGCAGCTGTTTGTTCTCGTGATTCTTTAAACTAGCTTTATTCGTGTATTTTTTGTTCTTGTAATTTATACGTAATTATATATAATATAAGAAATAATCAGTGTCATAATGTTAGGTGTAGCTGTTGAACTCTGTAATCTTCCTTGTGAGCCGACATGATCCGACGTAATTTTAGTGCCTCTTTTGGTTATTAAATTCCTGTTCTAAGATCTATTTTTTGCGCCATTATTTTAGCTTTTTTCCTATTTAACTATGCCATAAATGATAAATCAGTCATTATTCTTCGAAGTTGATACCAATTATTAAATTGTGGACAGATTGCTCCCTGTTAGTTGGCAGTATTAGACAAGTGGGCTTTTGTACTAGTCTGCAATGAATGCTGAAAGAAAGATTGTACCTAGGGATTGTAAATGAATTCAATCATGGAAATTGTCATTTGAATAATCTTATACGTACATCAATTGTTTGGCAGAAATTAAAATTCAATTAAAAATAAAAATATGACTGTTATTGGGTCTCACTCGTCTAATAAAAGTCAACAATAACAGCTAATTTTTTAATTTAAATCTCTATCGAATACGTCCTAACTTGACCGATATTTTTTCCTATGTTGAGAAAATTTGTGCATTGATGTGATAGATGAATTCAAAATCGAATGTAGATGTTATCACACGAAAGAGCGTAAGGAAAGGTGTAAGGAAGAGAGTAAATGTAGCAAAGTTGTCATTCCGTCTAATATGGTCAAAATCTTTCGTGTATTGTGATTGGAAGATAGAATAATTGTTGAAGGAAATTGAAATCTTGTTTACTATTTAGTTCTACCAGTGTAATGTATTAAGTGTGCATTTAATGGATATTAGAGGAATTGTTAGGCCAGTGTTTAACGGATAAAATCTCATATCGACTAAAGAATTGGACTATATCAAGGCTTAAAATGCTTTCAAAGTTCGTAAAGTTAGAATTAACTATTAGATTTTAAAATTGGTAATCGAGCTGCCATGTTGTGAGATCATATTAAAGTCGATTTGTTCAATAACTGGCCATCAAAAAGACAAGGGGTGGAATTTAATGGACTTATGGGGTAGGTGGGAAAACGAGCTGGAGGTGCCAAGTTGGGTTGTCATCATTAAAAAGTTCCCATCTCCTTTAGTGAAAGTTCCCAACACCATGTGTGCATACAGCAAATTTCAATTCAATGCTGGATCTCAATGGCATGTCCTGGATATCCAAAATTTTAAACTAATTTGAGAGACAAATATTAACAGTTCTTGACCTCTCTTCTGGATATTCACGATGATGGACATGATTCTTGATCATGTTTTTGATTCAGGTTAAGAGACTTGATACATGTCGAGAATATAAATCAATAAAAGATAAAAATAAATATTACTAGTCATTTCAAAATAATGAATAATGGTCTTTCTGACACAAATTCCGATTTCTTCACGGTCAAATATACAGTTTCCATAAGATTCATTCCAAAATCACCATAAAATTACCATGCATATTGAAGACTTCTTCCACTGTGCTAAGTGCTAACACAGAATTCCGATCAGAATACCACAGTTAACGCCCAGAAAAGTGGGCGCTGGACGACGAAGAATAAAATGTATTTATGCTCGATTTTAACAGTAACTAATCGAAAAAGAACTCCAGGAAATAATGTCAATGAACCTTCCTAATAACTGGATATACAGGAATGGAACTGGATACAGAACTTACTGAATGGCTTTAGCAGATACTCTTAATTCTTCTGCATTGATCATAAATGGTTAAAGCAACAGCATCATCCCCATCTAATGATGGCCGAGCCCCATGTAAGACCAGCTCCGAATCCAGCAGCTGCAATTGTATGGCCTGGCTGCACCTTCCCACTTCGTATGGCCTCGTCCAATGCCAATGGAATGGACGCAGCACTTGTGTTACCATAGTTTGCCAAGTTGGATATAACACGTTCAGATGGGACCTCCAAACGTGTTGCGACCGCATCAATTATCCTTTGGTTTGCCTGCAATTTTGCCAATCCCATCTTTTATATCAGTCGATACTCGTATAAATATGACAGTTTTAAAGGTCTCACTGCAAGATACATACAATTCCGTGAAGTATTATGGATTAAACCTTAACCACTTACTTTGGGAGTAATCATAAATAAAATAAAATCAGAAACACGCAAAGCAAATATCTCAATATGCCACCCCCTTCCAAAATCCTTTATAGATGATATATAAATTAGGCTGACCTAATATGTTTATAAAATGGCCAATACCAATAATAAAAACCATCATGGGGCTACAGCACCCTTGCGACCCCCATCAACTTTATCGTGAAGGTTGTTGCAGCCAGTGAAAAAGTGTACCATACAATTAGGCTTGGCACAATCGAATGTAAAAGAGAAATTTTAGCAACAAAGCATACATAGTCTAGTACACCAGCAAGTCTTTATACCAACAATATGCTAAAAAAGCTAATTTAGTTACTCATTTCAAAAGCTATGCCAAACTGGTACGAAAACAATTTAATACGACGAAGATGCCAGACTTTCTAGAAAAAAGTGAAAATAGCATTGAAGTTTTGAGGTCGATACTTCTTATACATACATGTATATTACCGCAACAACAAGTGTTAGCTATCAAAATGACACAACTTATGTTTATCTTCCGTTCAAGTTCCTGGCTCTTAGCATTTTGCCTCTACTTACTAAAGATCATATTACAACTATCATTAGCAATTGATTTCTTCTTAACTTTATTTGATGTCTCTTTATGCCCCCACCCTTTCATTCAACCGAATTTATTACCTGACTTATGACAAATCACATACAGAGAAATAATTAAGCCATACACTATGCCTTCAGTTATTCGACAAAAAATGTAATACCTATCTGACAACTTGTACCTATCAGAACGCACGAAATATTTCACATGTCATATTTACACATAGATGGAACTTTTTGTTTAAATGTAAGTAACTAAACCACATAGCAACTCCTAAGAAACGACGCTGTAGGCAAGCACTGGATATGCAAAAACATAATTTTTCTTGCCAACTTTAATTGATTTGAATGTTGGCAATTGTCTACTATTAAATTTATGGAAAAACTATGATGCTTAATCGAAATAGATCAAAGTCCTCTTTTTCATTACATTATGTTTGCTTATATAATAAAATTATAGGTTTCCTGTTTTATACCTGATGAAGAAGCAACCAGTCTATGCTGGATCCAGAAAGACCAGCCTTCTCTAGAGCGGATTCAATTGACTGTGGCACAACGCGAACAGCAAAGCGAAATACCTCTATACCGTTCATCTGGATGCAAGAGTAAGAGGAATTTCTTGGGGAAAATCCTAGTAACGAGCCATTTGTACCTAATAAATGGTCTGCTTCCTTTTGGTTGATGGTGGCGTTTAAGTGCCTGCAAAAGTGGTTATGACTCGTTACTCGTTTTGACTATTTCACGGTCAATACATGATAGGTCTATAAATAAATTGAGAACACACACACCTTTGTCCTTCACCGTCACTATGCAAGTCAAAAGCAAATAAACCATCCTCTTCACTATCACAGGCCTGCAAACAACTGTGAAAATTAGTGTAGTTGCAAGAAATTATTTCCAGCAAATAGAAACCAATCTGGACGTGAATAGATTGTTTTAACAATAGAAAAGAAGATATGCAAAGTAGCTAGCTTTTAATAAACAAAAGAACAAGAATGAAACATTTTTCACCAAATGGATGCTCGATTTCATTTTGTACTTGTAGACTCCCCTTGACCTAGAAGAGAGCTGAAATGGTTTCCATGTTTCTTTTGGAATTCCCCATTTGGTCCAACTACATTCCCCTCACAATCCTCCCCACAAAGAAGATTGTTTCTAGGGTAATATCCATAGCAACTTCCTGTCAAAGCCAACCTTGCCCACATGATACATAGGACTGCTATACAGAACTGATTGAATATAGGTTAATCTTCCGTGCTTTAGACAAGAACTGTTGGTTAAAAATTACTTGCCCAAAACCCCATCTAACACTTGGTCAAAGGTTTGTAAATTGTAGTTATTTCAAGGCAAAGAAAGTCGCGTTTTTATATAGAAGAAACAGAGCTGATTTAGGGGGAACCTATGGCCTTGCTTGAGATGATATTCCTACTACAACTAGAGCAAGATAGGTCTTCGTTACCTGCACAATCTGTTTTAACTGTTATGGTGACAACACGCGTGGGGTGCTGAATCCACATAAAGTAGGATCTAAAATACGTGGCAACATATGCATTTAATTTAATAAAAAGAAGGCAGTGGAGAAATTGACTCTCAACTCCCAATTGCACAACACGTTCGGTTCTAAACCTATTTAAGATGATTTACATTATAGATGATGCCTACTTCCATCTTTATCTTTTCCGAGTACCTGAAAGGATGTGTAATGCAGATTTTATAAACCTCTACAGAAGCTTATGAAGTGCAATCCAGAAAATGACTCCAAACTATACTCTGAATAATTAGTCTCTCCCAATCCACTTTTTTCACATATATAGTGATATAGAGTGAATATAGGGGTGCATTCATGTGTGAAGACTATTGAACTTGAGAAATAATTAACTCACACAGTGCAAAATAACAATGAGAAAAACCAAGTTTGGTAAAGATGAAAACATACCTGTACTAGCACAGCACCTGCAGCGTCACCAAAGAGAATACAGGTTCCTCTATCCGTCCAATCAACATATCGAGAGAGAGCATCGGTCCCAATCACAAGAACATTATTGAAGCCACCCCCTGCACAGCAGAATGATTTCAATTTGTATAGCAAATGAAAACAAGTTGGACATAAACAATTAATAGGGTTTGGGAATCTCCTTATAGTGGAGAAACAGAGAATTTTACCTCTGATATAGCAAGCAGCTGACACAAGGCCTAACACAAATCCACTACAAGCTGCTGTAATATCATAAGCTAATGGATTGTTTTTGCAGCCAAGTGCTATTGGAATCTGGCATATTAGACAAATAAAAACGTCAAGAGATATTAATATATTATGGACGAAAGTAATACATACAAAGTTAGCTACACATTTGGTAAGGTATCTGTAAAATGAGAAGCAAATTGAATTTAAAGATCGCAAAATCACTAAAGAACGTAAAATATTGAAACTAAAAGCTCATCAATCAGCCCCAAAAGATACGTTCATAGTATGAGGATGCAACATATTAGAAGCGAGTTCTGTCCCCTAAGCCAGCCGATGAAGCCCTCCGTCAGTCCTGATATTGAGGCAAGCTCGCAGGGTTAAACTCATTTTTAGATTCTTAATATGGTGACAAAGAAAGAATATCCTCATGGCTAAGCATATTTAGTTTCCAATGATATTGATTATCCTTTCAACACATCTTAAAATCCCCACCGTGAAAACTTGAAATTTAGGCTGAATTGAATTTTTTGTATTATTCATGGGTTATTTACACAAACATAGGAATTAATATAAGCTAGATGGAAATATTTCCATAATCTCCTATCCTAACTCTCCCCCTCAAGTTGGTGCATCGATATTACACATGCCCAACTTGTATTATTATGCATAGAATGGCCTACTCCTGAAAACCATTGTCGGATTCTGATTGCAACTCCAAGTAGTACAAATCTCTAATTGCAACTCCAAGTGGTAAAACTTCCCCCTTCTACCAGTTATAATCATCCTATTGGTAAGATTGTCCTGCATGAGGGTTACTTGAAATACATGAGAAAGCATAAGATCAACAACAAAAGATTTCACATGACAACATGCACAAACAACACACACAAGAGGGTATAAAATCTCTGAACACAGCTGAGGCCATGATGTGTTAGAACCTTAGGTGTACTAGATGGTTGGGTCGACCAAGATGAAGGGTCTCGGAGCTCTAAGAAAAGACGCCGAATGGGTATCCTGTAGCAAGTAGAGTAGAAGGGACGAATAGAACCCTAGGCAATACCAGATGGTTGCATTGACCAAGATGAAGGGTCACACAACTTTGAGAAGGTAGCCAGAGGGTCGCAACTCAATAAAAAAGGTAGAAACTGAAGAACAATAGATATCACAATACAAAAATTTGAGAACCACCAAATCACTAGTACTAGAAAACCCAACAACGTATATAGCAAGAAATTTTTGGTTCAACAATCTAGGATTTGATATTTTAACAATCCCTATGAGTAAAACTGGAAGAAAAACTCCATTATTAGAAATCATACCACAATAGAAGGCGCAGAAGAATAATCAACTAACCAAACTAGACCCAATAAAATAAGCCACCCACAATTAACAACCACCACACACAACGGTAAAATTGAGGAGAGACTCTTTAGTGTAACAAATGTATACCTGAGGAGCACTGCCAAACAAATCCTCTGGAGTAGAAGTACACATCAAGACAAGGTCCACGTCATCTGCATCAACCTCTGCCATCTGGAGAGCTTTCTTTGCTGCCTCTGCAGCGAGACCTACCAAACTATCTTTTCCTGCAACAGCGAATGTTGCAATAAATTCATGAGGCACATGAATATCAAGAATATCAATATTAAAAGTTTGAATGCCCTCCGAAATCCTAAAACTCAAAATAAATTATAATGAGATCCAGCAAGATACTTATAGATGGTAGTTAGGAAAATATGCAGCATGCTAAGTTTCAGCAAGTGAAGCCGTTCATTCAATTGATATTTTCTGTACCCAGCTATGATGAATATGAGTAGACTGAACTTGATTGGCAATATAAACACTGACTTCAATTTAAACTCAGTATGTGCACAAGTGGGCCAACCACTCAGCTCAGCCCACTAAAATTAGAGGATATTGATATGATATTTTTTTTATACATAAAAAATTGTATGCCTGATTCTTCAACCTACTATTTTATTAAAATCTACCATTTTCACAGAAATTGTGATGATTTGTGCTATTATCTTAAATTACTCCCAAAAAGAAATTTATAGGATGAGAAGTACACAGTTATTTTGGTCAGGCATATTGATGACAGATGTAGCTAAACTAGAGTGCCAAGATTGGGTGGCTTTAGCTCTTGCTCCATTCATACTTAGTTGCACAAATACAGATTGTAGATTACAAGAAAATGAATTTTACAATTACTAAACCCCAAATTAACACCAACCTGCAACATACATGTACAATACAACTCCTAGTGGGGTTAACTCTTCTGTTGAGTCATTGACAAGAACTAGTTTTTATTACTGAAATTCCTCAGTATTTCCCTGTATCAAGTTTAGAGTACCCTAAACTCTATATATCACCATATTAATAACTAGCATCAACAGCACATAGAAACTCACCAGAAAGAACTCTTCTGTTTCGAATTCCTGTCCGAACAGAGATCCATTCATCAGAAGTATCAACAATTTTTGCAAGATCATCATTAGAAATCTGAAGGCGTGGTAGTGCAGAGCCACATCCAACTAACTTGCAGCCTTTACTGACAAGCCTATATGTATTTGAAGCTTGTATTAGAGAGGATTCAGAAGCAGTATTTCTATAATAATATTATTATGTAAAACATCATTCTAATGCACCAAATCAGAAAAACAAGACAGCTCAACTCATTTTGCATTATATGATTGGGGGGAAGTGAGTTTCCACAATAAGCCAAAAGTGCAAAGTACCAGACTGATGCATAGGTAAAGCTTTAGAACAGAAAACAACAGCTAAGGAAGTCAGCAGAATGAGTAATTTTTAGTTAAATAAAAAAAAGGAACAAAATGCAAACAAGAGACCTTTAATGAGGGCTAAACTACTAAAACTTTATTTATCTGCTTGATATGAATTTGTGAGAAACATTCATAAGAGAAATTTCTTCATAGATGACATACATAAATTATTAGCTAATAAGTAAGTCAGTTATTCCAAAACCATTTAGTGTTACTCTCAAACTATCCATACCCAGATATCATGACAGGAAATATTCCTACGACAACAAATGACTCGAATATAACAAGCCAGACTTCAAAACTAAAATATTTCAAATGTAAGACCTTGATATCTACAGCACTATTTGTACTAGCAAGAGGGAAAAAATGTTTTATTTATTTATTTCTTATTGTTGTCATTATCAATATATTTATATATTCATTATTTAGTTTCTTGAAGGTGGGAAATTATACATGCACCAAAGAGAAAAATGAGACTGAAATCATATCAGATATAAAAGGAGACAGTGGACCATGTATAAGCACTTCACATTTGAATTCTCCAATGCATTTATCTTATGATAAGCAAGATTTGGATTGTCAGTAGCTCATAGTTTTCTTATTAATTTTTAAATAGCAAATTTGCCAAATTTTACAAGAGTCCAAATATGATAAACTTTTATTCGCTGTATTAGAGTCAAAGAATAACTCTTAATATAAAGACTTGAGGATCCATCTTAAAAGGTCAACATTTTTAAAAGGAGCAGCTCAAGACCTTATGAGTTGGTCTATGTTATCATCTTTATTCGATGTGAGATTATATCCCTTAACATACCCCCGCAAGATGGTGGCTCGTTTGAGCAGACTAATCTTGAAATCTGTATGCTCATTTTTTGAGTCTTCATCGGATCGAATTGCTCGTTGAAGTTTAATAGGCTCTAATACCATGTAAAGACTTGCGGAGGGTCAATCTTAAAAAGTCAACATTTTTAAGAGGTTTACTTTTTAAAAGGAGTAGTCCAAAACCTTATGAGTTGGTCTATGTTATCATCTTTATTTGATGTGAGATTATATCCCTTAACACATAACATAAAACTTTCATCCATTAAAATGCCAGCACATTACGAATGAAGCTACTTTTCAAGATGTGTTGCGCCTATGCCTCCACATCTGCTTGAAGGATAACTGATACCGCATAGTCACAGACCCATAGCCTCAGCGCGCTAATTCAGAAATGATAGAAACAAAAGACACACATCCTCAAGAGAATTCATCACGTGATAACTTAAAATCATCTCATATATTTGGGTGACTAAAAACAACTAATCAATTTCCTTTCCGCTTCCATTATGATATTTTTTCCTATTTAGTTCTAGCAATCCACTGGCGCTGCATAAAGAAAGCCAATTTTACCAGGAACTCTGCACTATATCGTAGGATTTATCACTTCTCGAATTATGGATCTGTTAAAGTCTGTCTTTTTAATTTTTTGCTTAACTCTTCCCACAGTATATGAACACAGATAAATTGATGCTTCACTGATTCCCTGAACTATTCCTGATGAAAGTCTAAATAAACGTGAGAGATAAGTTTTATCTCATTAAAACTTTGATTCCAACAGAGTTTTTTGTTCCACCATAAGAAACTCCTTCCTAGCAAGTTAAAGAGCAAACAGTCAAAACAGGAGAAATCAAAGGCATTACTTGATCGTCAAAGCTACAGTAATACATTTGAATAAATGATCCTTATACCAACAGACCAATCAATTTTTCTGAATAGTTCATTAGCTAAAATCTCATTCATTATTCAGTAGAGTTCTTAGCAATAGTGCATACCAAACATTCACTGGACGGATATACAAGAATATCAATATTTAACACTTTTTCTTGATTAAAAAGGTTGCCTAAATGCTGAATGAGAGTGACACAGTAGCTTTCAGTTAAACAAACAAATCTCCACTTTAATTAAATTCCCAAAAGCAATTACATAAAACCAGAAAACAATAAAATCCCAAATTGAGAGTACACTGGATAAAATTTTTAACTTTGAATAAAATCAAATAAACAACAATTTCAGGAAAATTCCTAAAGAAATTGATCAATTTTGCAAACACTCTACTAATAAAAAATCAAAACCAACAAGTAAATTAAAAATTTAATGTAAAATTTCTTACCTGGGAACTGTAGATTCAGAGTGGGAATGCTTCCCTTCACCCTGAACAATGCTGTAACACACCATTCTTCTGGAAACTCCCTCAGAGAACCAAAACCCAGATCGATAAATGCCTATAGATGAAGAAAATCTGCTTCTCACACTAGGCACAGTAGGTGTAAACAGCCCAGATGCATTTGCCATTTTTTTTTTTCTCTTTCTTTTTATTATTAAAGAGAAATAAAAACAGAGCACATGCAGAGGGAAGATTTTATTGGGTTTCTTGAAAACAAAATGATTGAATTTGAGACGGAGAAACCAATGAGTTTTATTGTTCTCACAGTGTCTGGTGGTTCTGGCGATGAAATTTCAAATGCAAAAACAGAAAAACTCTCTTTTTTATCAGCACATGCAGATTTCTTGTAAAAATTGATAACTTTTAGGTCTCTATTAACGGAAAAATTGAATCTTTGTTGGTGTAAAGAAAGTGACGGGTCTCACCCACGTAGGCAGAGTCTGCATATCCTACTGAGTGAAATAACTATTTTGCCCCTGAAACTAGATAATCATGGTTGGAAAATTATATACGGGAAATTTTAAAAAATGTCAATATTTTTGAAAATGCACCAAAAAATTTCATTGGCATATGATTTGATAAAAAAATGTCATTTTTTGGATATGAATGGTCCATATTACCCTTAAACTCATAATTGTAAGAGCATTTAAATTGCTCATTAACACTAACTTTCATACCATTAATATTTGATGTGATGATTGAATTTTTATATTATAAATATTAGATATGTGTATATTATATTGTTAAATATGAATTTTGTTAATAGAAAAATTCTCCAAAGAAATTTTATGTTAACTCTTCTAATATCTTCCTTCTCCACTAACAAATTTTAACTTTCCCTACATTTTTTTCTTTTATTGATCAAGCTATTGGAGTTTCCATTCATTTTGAGATGTTAGTTTATAAAATGTGTTTACATTTTTTTTATAACTTACTATTTATTAAATGTTAAATTCAATATGATCACATTTTTTTTTTGAAACTTTTTAAACTACTATTGATGATGAGTGCTTGATATTTGAAATATTTTTTAAAAAGAAAATTTTAATAATATTATTTTGGCAAATGTTAAGAATTTCATAATGAATCATATTGAATTATTAATTTTTGGTAAGATGTTGCAGTTGAGAATTAATTATAACCATTAATATTTCTAACACATTCTTCCAAGGTACTGGATATTGTATCATGTTTTCAGGTTTTTCGACGACCGGATAATGTGTCATCTTTTTCGGCAAGTCCCGATAGTTGAAATGTCAAACTAGACATTTCGAAAATGTCAGGAACGATATTTGAACTGTCGAAATAGTCAAATCGCTTTAATGACATTTTGATTGAAGTAGTCAAACTATCGGATTTGTACAATATTTCATCTAGTCAAATCACTTTTATTGAAGTACATGAAAGATATTTAAATTTATGAACAATGGCAAAAGTGCACAAAAACATGCTAAAATGACATTATTGTAAACACTTCAAAAAAGTGACTTTTTGTAAATGCAAAGGAAAAAAGTGTTACCTAGTGCAATTTCCTCATTAATATATCTAAGTAGCTGCATCTGTGTTGACTCTTTGTTCCTGCTCTCTTGTTTGAGTAATGCTAATTATTGATGTCAAACATCAATTTAGAAGACAATTACACGAAATAAAATTGATTTATTAATTTAAATGTAACATAATCATTTATTTAATTAAACATATTTGATAGTCTAAATTAGTGTTGGATGACATTATTCTATCTGATTTTTAATGTTTGTTTAACTCAGGGACGGATTCAGTGGGGGGCTGGCTGGGCTGCAGCCCCCACTCAGGCCCAAATTTTTTTTTCTAAAGGTTTTTTATTTTTATTTTTAACAAAAAAAAAAAAAAAAAAACTATTTTTTCATGTGTAATTTTTTTTTTCGCGTAGTAGCCTAGCTTTAAATTTTGTAGCTCGGTCTCGAATCAAATTCTGCATCCGTCTCTGGTTCAATTATTACATATAGGATAAGTGGTAATAAATGGCTAAAAGAAAATTGTCACTAATAAGTAATAAATGACTAGAGAAGTTTGTCACGTTTGGCATGCTAAATTAAACACTATTACTAATTAGTTTCTAAACGTAGAGATTTAAGTTTGTGTTGGGAAGGCGTGTTGAAAAACGATTCTGTCAAATGGTGTTTGTGTAAAAGAGTAAATTATGAAACTTAAGGATGTGATTCTATGTTGGGAAATCATGCTAGGGCACGATTCAATTTGCAGGGATGCATCGTATAAGTTCCACATTTCGACTCAAGTTGTGTTTGATGCAAAGAGTGAATTACCAAGAGTTGGGAAGTGAGTCTATGCTGGGAAATTTTGCCAAGGCAAAATTCATTTTACGTCTTCTATCAAATAGAAATTGAAAAATATTCAATTTATAGACGTTTGAATCCCATAACCCATTTATTAAATAATTTGTAGTAGATTATTTTTATTAAATTATTAAGTATACTTCAGACTTCATTATCGAATATTCAATAGTACAACCGTGCTGATCGTACAAAAAATGGGTGACCATCAGCTTGACAGAACACTCACAAACATGAGAGGCCATTTTTTTTGGAAATTTTTTATTCGCGCGGGTCCTGCAATGTGAATATCTGTCAACCAGCGGGTAAACCATTTTTCTGTAAAATGATTTTTTCCTTAATATTAATATTCATTACAAAGGAAATTTGGAGAAACATAACAATATGTAATAACTTTTAAATATCAAGTTACATTAAATACTAAATTATTAATAAGTTCTGAAAAATTCTAAATAAATTATATATATATATATTTATTATCCTTTTAAATAAATTGTATTATTTTTTGAGGAATTATATATAGTTAAAAGTGTGCGTTTGTGTGTGTGATTATGGGTAACGTATTATGTTACTCTTTGTCATTACAAACCATCAAATTCCACTATAGCCGTAGAACCCACACCCGCGCTGATGGTGGCGACAACAACGGCTATCACATCGAACTCACAACACCTAGCAAATCTTCAATTATCAACCATCACCACCATGAATAGGGACAGAACGAGGGAGGTACTAAATATCTTTTAAATTGCGCTAATTTGTAAAAAAATTGGGAAACAATTGTAACTAACATACTTTAAGATTATATTTTCAAAAATATCAAAGTTTGAGAAACTTTCATAATTCAAAATTTTTTAATATAAAAATAGATAATAATTGAGGTATATAATATAAGAATGTGACCCGAGTTGGTGGTTAACAAATATGGATGACAACGGGGCGAGTCGAGTGGAGATCCTTGTCCCGTTTATTACCTTTTTTTTTTAATGAATATAATATGGGTGTTTGATTATTACAGTTCCATAATACAATAAATACAAAATTCCTAAAAATAAAAATAAAAATTAGATCCATAGTACTTCATCAATCATCATGTCATATTATACAATTGCATTACCCATAAAAGCAAAAAAGATTTGAACACTCACAAAAAAAATTGCACACGACATTTTTGGATAAATTACAGCAGAGTGTGCAAACAAAGTAACAAACATCACGTAATGCAACCCTTCATGTTGTAGATCGTTAAGTGCTGCCATCTTCTTCTATGATATCAATATCATGTTCTTTAAAAATTGATGACTGTAAAAGTGATTATTAGTTAGACAAATGATGTATTTAACTATTTATATTCAAACTCATTAAAAGAAAAATCGATTTATCTCATCTTCAATATCAGTGATAGTGTCACTCAATTGTGTACAACATCCACAGTACGATGTCAGTGATGAATGTTCTAAAAATAAATAGAACTAATTAACAGTAAATAAATAACAAAAATAACAATTATGAAAACACGAGTAATTGTATTTCTCGTACCATGAATGTCAGCCCATAACCAATCTCTAGCACACATCAAAGCCTCTAAAGTCTTTGGATGAAGCCTATTTCTGTGTGGACTAACAAATTTACCGCTGGTATTGAATGCAGACTCTGAGGCCACTGTAGAAACTGGGATAGCTAAAATGTCTTTTGCAACATTTTGCAAAGAATGATATTTTGTTGAATTTGCATTCCACCATGCCAATATGTCAAAATCATTCGATCTACGTAACAGAGGCTTGTCCAAGAAAATATCAAGCTCTGACTTCGTACTTTCAATACTAGTGGTATTACAAACAAATAAATCAAATTGTACCAACCGATCTTTTTTGCTTACAGAAGAAGATGCCTCGGTTTGGGTTGAAGATTGATCCACGTTCTCACCTGATCCACGTCTTGCTTTGTACTCATTTAACAACTTGTGATAAAATTTTCTGATCTTTTCAATCTCAAGATACGAAACGTCATTTCCATAAATCATTGGAAAATAATATTCAACCAACTTCATTTTAAATCTTGGATCCAACACACTAGTTACTGCCAAAATTCCATGAATCTCGCTCCAATATTTTTCAAACTTGTCAATCATACTTGAAGCCATCATTTTGATCTCCTCATAAGGAGATTTCATCCAATCATAAATTGACAACTTTCTCTCACAAATATTAAAAAAATAAAGATTTGATGTTGGGTATTTAATCCAGAAAATATTTCAGTCACTTCAAAAAAATACCTTCAACCTTTCACATCTCTCTCTCTCGCCAATTTCCAATCTTCATCACTAGGCAAGCATTTTTATTTCCCCACGCACCTGCCTGTATTTGGGTGCACAACTGTGTCAGTGAACAATTTTTCTCCAACAAATGCATGAGAAGGAACATGATAGTTAGGTGAGTCAGTGAGTCACCAAGATTAACACAACAATTAATTTGCCCTTCAGATTCTTTAATGTTCACATGGATCAATTCCGGCAGCAGACATCGTACCAAAAATAGACGTGAAACGAAAAAAAAATAAACCTTAAGAGCAATCAACTTCGACGGCGACGACAGCGGCAAGAGAGGCTAGAGACGACGGAAAGAGAGGCTACAGAGTACATATGCACGGTCTTTTTGTGGAAAATGGAAAAAATCCCTCAACTAAAATCCTTCCCCTCCCATGACCCGCCGACTCAATACTTACCGTTTGACTTCTGGAGTTTGGTCTGTGGTCAATTGGAAATTGGAATTCAACTTTTTGATTCTTTAAATTTCCAATGGTGGCAGGTGGGACTCGGGAGGTGATGTGGGTGGGAAACTGGGCAAGACTGCAAGTGGATTATTGGTTGGGTACTTGGGTTAAGGGTGGGTTTAGTTATGGCCTGGGTTGGGAAATTGGGTGGGCTACCCATATTTTTTAAGTCACACAGTAAAAAAAAATGCAAAAAATAAAAGTAAAAAATTCGAATTTTTTTTGGGGGCGGGGACCTTAATACCCATCCTCGGCCCTGGTCGACGTTCTCCAACCCGCCCCTACCCTGAATACCCGATTAAGCGGGTAATGTCCGGCCCCGTTCGGGACGGGATCCCGCGAGTATCGAGTTTAATGAGTTGTTTTGCTATCTCTATTAACAAATGATATTGATTTTTCTCTCTCGTCATATTCTTTCTTTGAGAATCTGCATGCATTTATTTTCTTCCATATTTTCACGTCTCCAATAATCAGTAAAGAATATATTATGGCTTCACAAAATCATAATTTCTTCCACATATTTTCTAGTCATACATGATACATTCTACTTGTTCATAATTGGTCACATGCACCATTCTGCGTGTCATAACAGGGAGGCGTTTAGAATTATAAATGTTTACGAAATTGTAACTCTGTATTCACATGACATGCGAAATTGTAGCTTGATAAAATGTGTGACATAAAAATGAAATACAACAAATCATGACATATGTAATTTGTGCATATGACCTCTCATAAGGACAATGAAAAAAAGGAAAAATAAGTATTTCTCCCTCCAAATAATATTAAAACGATAAGAATCCCATTTTGTTTAATGGGAATTTTAAAAATTAAAATTCATAAATACATTACCACAATTAATGGGACTGGTCACAGAATAAAACATTACTAAAAATCCGATAACTCCGTTAAGAGTCAAGTGGAGTACAAACTTTGGGAAGATGACAAGGACACAACATTATTCATACAATTTACAAGCCCAATAATCACCTTATCCTTCTTCCCCTCTTATGCGCAAGTAACAAATAGAACTATAAATCTCTATGATAACTTTACTAGATAACGCGACAATAGGCATGAAAAATCATATCGACCCAGTTTGTGACAGATTCTGCAAATTGTATCCTAGAGGACCTAGTCCGTATTCTTGACACATTTCTTCAGATTGATGATGAAAAGAAGCTGAGTCCCCGGATCTTGAGGAATAATCAAATTCATTAGACCACCATTCAACATTACGGAAACAATCAAATTCTGCTATCTGACTCTCTGTAGGTTGCAAATTAGCAGCTTCTTTGCTGAGTAAATCATCAAGTTCTGATTGGGTATATGTTGAACCTGTCTTAAATCCTGTGTCAATGTCCATGTTCGTGTTCGTGTTCACTTGCTCGGTAACCTTGAAGTTCTTCATAGTGCAATACTCTTGTTGAAGTGTAACAGCAGTGGGATTTGGACTATGAGGGGCTTGTGGCATAAGAATATTTTGATTTTCATTCAAAGAATATTGGAGGTTTTGTATCATTTTTTGGGGATTCAACTTGGGCCAAAGTGCAGGATTATTGTAGAAAGAGAAAGGGTTTTGTAGGCCTTGTAGCTGCATGTGGAGCTGAAGTCTTTCCATTGCTGAACTGCTCAAGTTTTGCAAATAGGCATTATCATCTGCACCTTTTGGGCTCTGATCACCTGCAATTGAGAGCCTGTTCATGTGAGTCGGCTGTTTGCTCCTTCCGAGCAACTTTTTCTTCAATTTGGTGTTCCAGTAGTTTTTGATATCATTGTCCGTTCTTCCAGGTAGTTGTGCTGCAATTACAGACCACCTATGATCACATAGATTTGAATGAACCAATCAGTCAAATGAAAATTAAGACTACTTCAGAAAGGTTGTTACACAATAGTAGATAGGACTCAACGAAATGATCGTAATAAATTTTTTATTGGTTAAATTTAATTTATCTTACCAAGCGTGCCACTAAAGTTCAAGAAGAAAGACATACAAAACCCTTAAATGATAATTTTGAATCTTGAGAATCAACAGATGATTCTTCAAACAAAAGGATCATGGATAATTGCAAAAGGACAAGTAGTAATGGCTCAAACTCATGAAAATTAAGTACTTGTGTGTATTTATTGTTTTGCCCGTGCTTGTGCATGTGCTGTAGGGTTACGGACGGGGAAGAAAGAGAAAGACCTGCTGCCAATACTAATATAGAGGCTGCAGATGATGTTGTCTTCTTCCTCGGTGAATCCACCGTGCTTGATGTTGGGACGAAGGTAATTTAGCCATCGGAGTCTGCAACTCTTTCCACATCTTTTAAGCCCTATAATCATGATTTCCATATGTTAATTCTCAAAGAATTTGGGGTTGACCAGTGACTACATGAATCATTTTTCCCCGATCAATTAAGATATCAGATGTATAAAAAATATCTAGAAAATTGATGTTTACTACGTACCAATTTTCTGGGGAAGAGCAATCCAATTGCCACCAGTACCATATTTCTCAATATAGGCTTTGAGTTTTGCATCTTCTTCAGAAGACCATGGTCCTTTCTTCACGTTGGCTTTGTCACAGCACGGTGCTCTTCCCATCTTGGATTTGTTTGCTTTCTCAATCTTTGTTCTTAATTTCTCCAAACACAAAAACGAAGCTGTCTATGATTTGGTGAAGAAAAATGTCAGAAGGGAAGACCGGGCTTTATAGGTAGGAAGATGGTGATGTGATGCTCAGAAGAATCACAAAAGTCTTCACATCTTTTCTAGGGTTTTTTCATCTTGGATTAGTTCAGCCATAATTTATCTATTTTTTAACTATTAAAGAATTAAATCATATATTAATTTAAATTTAATATGTGCAAGCTGTTGAATTTATTTTAATTTCAGATCAAAGTTTGATAAGTGTAAATTCTTCATAAATAGGTATAAACTCGACTTTAATTTATACGCTACAATACCATTTTGCACCACCACATGTAAAAGATTAAAGTCGTATATTTATTTAAGTTAGCTTTTTGTTGGTTTGCAATAGTTTATTATGTGTAGAGGTAATGCGACATTAAAAAAATAAAGAAAGAAGACTTCTGGCCGAGGGCATTAGCACGCGACTGATAGGGATAGCAACAGCTCAATCCAAGCTAATCTCTCCGAGGTCATCAATGTATCTCGTCTCGAATTCAGTCTCATTCCCAGCTTCTAGGCTTTCCACCTTTTAGTTTGTCACTAACCTCCTTAAAATTTTCCATTGTTAGGACACCTTTGTTTGATAACAGATAAATTAAATGCTTTACAATCCTTCAGAAATTCATTATGTTGGGATTAATGTGAAATCTTGATAACTATGAACTTCAGGTAATTTTTAGATTATAGCACTACATCTCAATTTTCATATCACGACTATTTAAACATTCTTGTTATAGTAGGTAAATGTTATTGCCAAATTTAATTATAAGTATCAATTATGGGAAAAAAAAGTTTAGGTAAGAACATTAATACAAGATTATTTACTTCATTCTCTTTACATTTTGTTATGCAAAGATTAAACTCTGTCAAGATGCACGGTTCTTCTGGAAAATTTAGTTAAAAAAAAAAAAAAAAAAAATTGCTTCAAGTTTGTGGTAATGTGACAAAAACGTAGATTTACTCTTCTTGTTAAATCTTTAATAAGGAAAAAGGCACGAAATTTTCCAGCCATCTTGAGAAGAAGGCAGGAGCTCAATAATTTTTAAGCATAAACACAGTCCAAGCCTAGGCAGAAACAAAAGAAAAAAGACAGATACATAGCTCACTCATCAAGCGCTCTAGCACTGAAGATGAATGTACTAAGCGACCAAAGCTATGGGATGGAAGCTCAAAGACTATAATAATAACTAAAAAGTCAATGAACTAACTTTTTTTTTTAATAAATTATAAGTTTGTTAGGTTTTTTCTCCATTCCAATTGATTTCTCACTTACCAGAAGACACGATTAAATTTTTCACGCATTATGGACCTAAAATTAAAAAAAAAAAGTTTTAAGGACCCAAGTATTACATTTCCTATAGGTTGAGACCTCTATCACAATTTTCCCTTATGTAATATGATATCTATGCTTAGGCCGCCTGAACGCGGTTTGGTTTGGATCAGTTTCAAATCCAACCCAAAATCAAAATCAAATTAGTTGGTTTGTATGAATTTCAACCCAAACAACCTACTCTACTCTTAAATTGAACCAAACCAAACCAAATGGGTTTAATTTGTTTCAGTTCAATTAATCAATTTGGACTTTTGTCCAAATTGAATTTTTTTAAAAAAAACTTGTTCAAGTTTTAGGTCCACTTAGATTATAAAATCTAAAATAACTAAATAATTTATATTACAAGAATTATTGACTAACAAATAAAATAATGTTAATAGTGATGGATCAATAAAATACTTAAGAATTTATTTATTATTTTTTATGCAATATATAGCCTCACTGTTTGAGTAGGGAAAAAATGTTAAGTATAACATAATGAGTTTGTGAAAGGAAATTTCTAGGGTTATTACTTATCGGCAACATGATAGATGGGAGGAGATTGAGATATAGTTATGAGATTCATGCTTATCTTTTGATTTTATTTATTTTTAAAAAGCAAACATGTATGTAAGTTGGATTGATTCGATTAACCAGTGGTTTGAGGCTTCAAACCCTGGCTGAACCGATCGACCATAATTTTCTTTAAAAGAAAATCAAACAAAACCAATTACTTGTGTCTACCAACCCAAGTCAGTTCGATTTGATTGATTTGGTCGATTTTTTGATTTTTTTTGTCAGACCTATTTATACTTCTCATCTTCTAACTTATCCATTGAGATCACAAGAACGTAATACTCGATTAAATATATCGTGTCACATTTCAATCCCATCGTAGACGTAACCTAAAATTGCATTAATCTCGAAAGTTTCCTATCAACTTGTGGAGTTGATTGCTTAACAAGTGTTTTTACAATATTCTACATGTGTTTATTTGGTTTTGGACATCCTAAAAGCAACAAGTTGGCTAGGGTTTTATATTAAAAATATGTTGAAAAAACATTAAAATATAGAAAGTAAAGGAAAAACAATTGGAAATCCACTGATAATTGATCGACCTTGGTTCCCATGGGATAATATTTTCCTACGCGTTTTGTAATAATATAAGGAGGAAGAGGAGGTCCGAACCGCACTTTCATAGAAATAACAAGAGGAAAACTGTCGAAATTCAAAAGCATGCAAATATTAATATATTAAGTATTTAAACAAATTGACTCGGATCTTTAGGGAAAAAACATTCTTCTGTTTGTCTCTCTATACTGCCTAAAATTCGAATCAATCTCTCTCTCCTCTCCCTCTCCCTCTCCCTCTCCCTCTCCCTCTCCCCCCCCCCCAACCCTTCTCCCCCCACCTATATATATATATATATATATATATACATGTATGTATATATCGTCGAAGTGCAAAGTGAAGAACTTTATGTTCGCTCTTATACTGCATTTGTAATTAACCTAATTGACTTAATTCAGGAAAGCTAGATCAACCGATATGCTATTCCGAACCCACCCCAACACAGGCAAAATGAAAAAGAAGAGAGAAAGAGAGGCTTGTTACAAAAAAGCAGTATTCTAAACAACGTAAAGCGTGACTAGGCGTGGAGGCCAAGTTTCAAGCTTTACGAGCCTAGACGAACCTTAGGCGTAAAAAAGTGTTTTTTGATTTTTAATTTTTAATCATTGTAAAAAACATTCAATAATTTATATAATATATACCAAACATTTAAAATTATAAAATATTGTATGCACTTAATAATTCCTACAAAAAAGATAAGTTTCAAAATCATAATTACATAATATAGATAGCTTGTAGCTTAAATCTTATCTAACTCTTTATCGGACTCCAATTCAATATCTTCTTCTTCATCTAAAAAATAAAAAATAAAAAAAAAAATGTACATTTAATGAAGATGAAAAGTTAAAAAAAAAAAAATTTAGCGTTGCCTAAGGCGCGCATTAAGCGGTCAACATTCTCTTTGACCGCTTAGGCTCCAGGCGAAGCGCCTTAATCACGCTTTAGTCTTTATGTCTAGACGTGCTTTTGAGAACACTGCAACTAAACAAATCAATTTCAAAAAACTATCCAAATATTAAAAACTTTTGAATCTCATAAACAACTTTTGTTTTTTCAAAAACTCAGTCAAATAGACCCTTAGTCAAATAATAAATTGGGACCGAAAATTCCCAAATTTCCAATGAAATTTTCACATACTCCCATCGCAACGGGCGACAGCATTACCAAATTTTGATTGACTTCATAATATTTATCTTATTATCTTTATAAAATTCAAGGTGGAGGAGTTGGATGTATTGAATAAGAAAAGGTCCAAGTTAATAATCACCATTTATTCGTTGCCATGCATAAACTACGTACCACATCCAGATTACGAAAGATTTTATTTATTAGTTTAATTTGTACTTAATTAGAAACTTAAACAAATCTGATATATTCCTATGTTTAGAGAGCATATCCACTTGTTCATCAACACCTAGCAAACTACAAAAACAACACCGGAAATACATTGGAAAAGTAATGCTAAAATAAGGTATTTTGCATACATTAGTAACAACCAAAAATAAGACTCCATACGTATTAGTTATCGACATATAAATGGGCTTTTAGTGTACTCGTATTTTTTTGTGGAAATTACATAAAACCCTACCTTTAAAGATCCCATTTCATAAATAAGATGGAAGGTTTTATTATTCAAAAACCAGATATTTTGTTAAATAATATATTATTATTAGATAAATATATTAATAATTAAATTAATTTATAAACCTACGCCCAACCCCCACCCCCTACATTATTCCCCAACCCTAACCACGATTTGCTCTCTCTCTCTGCGCCGCTCGTCCATCTCCCTCCACCCCATAGCCATCTGTCTCTACCTCTCGACGTGGTATGGTGGCCGAGCTATTGTGGCAGTGGTATGGTGGTGGAGCTACTGTGGCGGTGGATCTGCTGTGTGTACGGCGTTCGAGATGGTGCGACGGTGGTGTTTTGCGGTGTTTTTTATGGCGGCGGTCGCTATGGTTGTGTGGTGACTGGTGATGGTGGTGGCGATGGGGATGAAGGTGGTGGCGGGTTTGGGATTTGTGGATTTGGTGGCGGCTTTGTTGGTGCAGCGGTGGGGTGTGCGCGTTGTGTTGCAGTGAGTACGGTGTTGGCGGTGTTTTGTGATGGCGGTGGTCGCTGTGGTGGTTTGGTGACTGATGGGGATGGCGATGGTCGCTGTGGTGGTGCGGTGATGAATGTGTTGTTGGGCAGCGACGGGGATGAAGGTGGTGCTGGGTTTGGGATCTGTGGATCTGGTGGAGGCTTCGCTGGTGATGTTGCTGGGAGGTGGTGGTAGTAGTTCTGGCGAGGTGCTGCTGTAGGCCGTGGTTGGCGTGGGGCGACAGTGGTGGTGGTGGTGAGGCTTGGTTGGTGGTGGTGATGTGGTGGTGAGGCTGTGTTGGCAGTGATGATTTTTGTAGTGGTGGCGGGACAAGTGGAGGTGGGGTACAGTTGCGTCGGTTTTGAGATTTTTATTCACTGAAAAAATTGGTGATAGCGGTGGTGGTGGTGGTCGACGGTGGTGGTCGTGACAGTGGTGGTGATGTGTGGCGGCGACGGTGGCACGATGATTGTGGGTGGTTGATGTGGCAAGATTTTTGCTAGATCTGGTGGCAGAGTGGGTTTTAGTAGCTGCGGTGGTGGTAGAGGAGATGGTGCTACCTGCTGTGACGTTGGCTGTGAGAAAAAGTGTGATTGTGACTTCCACTTGTGACTCGAAATTGGATATGTGACCTGAATATTGTGATCGTGACTTTTAATTGTGACCAAAAATTGTATAAGTTGTGACTAAAAATTAATTCGTGATTTATTGTGACCTATAAATAAATTGTGATGAGTAAATTTTTGATATGTGACAATTGGAACAAATTGTAACTCGTAAAATTTTTGAATTGTGATCTTAGAAATGATTTGTGACCTATTGAAAGTTCGATTCGTGACCTCGGAAATGATTTGTGACATATAAAATTTTCACATGTGACTAAGGAAAAAATTGTGACCTTTAAAATTTTAGAATTGTGACCGTAAAAAAATTTGTGACATTTAAAATTTTTGATTTGTGACCGAAAAGTAATATGTGACTAATTAAATCGTGAATCTGTGACCGACGAATAAATTGTGACCTATAAAAATTTTAAATTGTGACGTAAAATAATTTTTGACATTAAAAATTTCTGATTTGTGACCGAAAATAATATGTGACTAGCTAAATTGTGAATCTGTGACCAAAAATATATAGATCTGTGACCTTAATATATTTAATTAATTAAATATATATTTAATTAATTAAATTATAAATAAAAATGAATGAAAATCTGATTTTAGATATTTGAAACTTATTTTCTTACTTTTGAAATGGGCTATAGTTATGTTCTTAGTTATGAAAATTTCCCAATTTTTTTCCATGTCATGACACGAGATTGATGTGATTATAGTTGAATGATGAAACATGGACTCTATCGTTTTATCGTGCTTTTGATAAATTTTTAGTCTTGATGAATAGAAACCCTAATTTTATACCAGTGAGAGCAATAAAATCGCAATAAGAAATTAAAAACACAAAAAATACGCAAAATATATAGATGTTCGCTTCACTGTGAAACTATATATTTTTCAGTCGCTGCATTAGTTCACAATGATTAAAATAAGTTTTACATAAAAAAAAAAAATCACACACCTTATTTTCTCCGGAGGTTGGAGGTTGATTTGTGTACGAATTTTGCACAATGATAATAATTAAGTTTCACAACTTAACATTCAGTAGATGTATGTCTAATTTCATTCACTCCCTATCTCTGTGTTTGCCGATAGCTAATGTGTTTGTTAAGAGAAAACCTTGCGTTATCGGGTCTCAATGTACAATCTATCATGTAACAACTTCTCGATTTCACTCCCTAAAAGTTTTATGATAGTAAAACATCTAGTTTTATTACGAACATTATATTTTAATTGTATATATATTATTCAAATTTCATTTTTATACAATCGAGTCATTTAATTTATACTTTTGTATCATTTAAATCGCTACGTCCAACTCTATCATCTTATTCATCTTATCAAAGATGAAAATTGAAAAATATGAATGTTAACGTGGTATAATTAAACAACCTCGTCAAATTACGCGTTTATCTCTTTCTTTAATTTATAATATATTACATAGTATATTAATGAAGCTGTTTTATTCTGTTGATCATCAACTATCATAGCACCGTAGATCATTGTTGGGCCCCAAATTGAAAATTCTGGCTCCACCACCGTCTAAGTCTCGTCACTAATTATTTATAAGTATTTTACGTGTCAATTTTTTGAATGAAAGATATATTCCGAATGTAGTTATGAAGTATCGTCTTTAACGGTTTAAAATCTTAAATTCTTAACCGTGCAACTGCAATTCATTATATTTCCTTTCTCGACCTCTTGTATAGCTATTTCTTGTTTATTGTCTTTCCATTTTTGTCCTTGATTATAGAGCAGAAATTATTTATGGAAGTTTCTCCTAGTTGATTCAATCGTCTAGTGACACCATCACACGAGGATAAATCATTCATCAAATAAATTCTAATCCTTGGAAAAGTTGATAAATTAACGTGGAGAATTTAGAGGAATGGGCCTTCTAATCAGAATCATTATATGGCATTTACTATCACCACCTGGCACGTGCAAAGACAAGTCTCACGTGAGTAATTGACTTATAATTTATTTATTTATTAACATCCCCGTGTATTAGGTATAAAGTTTTTAGGTCTTTGGAAATATTGGGATGGATGATGTTGTCATGAAATTTGACCTTAAAAACTTTGTTAATTGAGTTGGTGATGCCATTGGAATTGCATCAGTTCAATAAATAAACATAGTCTATAAAAGAAGATAACAATAGTGTTATAATATAATTTACTATATGTGTAAAATGTTCTTTTGCAAAATTTATTCAATTAAATATTGCCAAGTCCATAAGAAACTATGAATTCAATATTTTTGATTTTCTTGTTTCACAAAATTCAATATTTACAATTATCAAGACCAACACGAAAACTCTAGTATTCTAGGGTTTCAATTTTCTTGAGGTTTCCGAATTTTACTAAACTATAAAAACTAGGAAACATTTTTTTGAGTTTCGAAAACAATTTCGATTTTAGCTAGCTTCGAAACGCATTACTTTTACTGGGAATTGTGAATGCTGTTAATCATATTACAACAGATTGAGGAAGAATTAAAGAGTAATATACGAAAAGTACAAGAAAACATCCACTATATGTCACGCAAGTATTTAGGGTAGGAAAATCTTTGTTTTAGCGAATGGATTGCATGGTAACTTCTAAAATACAATCATTTTCGTGTTTAGGCACCTTTTGGATACTAAAACTCAAATGTTCTACTTAACACATTAAACCCATATGAGGGAGAATATAGTTTGAGAATAAACAATGAAGTCCTCTAAATTTATTTATTTTATTATTATTATTATTATTATTATTATTATTATTATTATTATTATTTTGATATTTGATTTTTACGTAATCACATTCTAATGGATTTACTGTCCGAAAAGAAAAAAAAGGCGGGGGGGGGGGGGGGGGGGGGGGGGGGGGGGGGGGGGGGGGACTTTCACTTCTAATGTATCTATCATAGGGTCCGTTTGATTGTAAGAGTGAAAAATGGGTGGAAAGAAAATGAATGACAGAGAATTGAATTGCCTAAAATTTGTTTTACAGAGAATTGTAATTAATGGTGTTTGATTGGTATAATTTTTCACTTACCAAATTTTTCGTTTGACTTTATTTTTTACGCAAATTGTCAATTAAATGGATAAAAAATTTTACCATTGACTTTAGAACGTGTTCCAATTGCTAAATAAAAAAATAAAAAAAATTATCAAAAAGTTGGAAAACGTTTTCCCACCAATATGATGAAAAAACGTTTTCTACCTTTTTTGCACCAACCGCTTGTATCTTGGAATCCCTAGAAAATTAGTGCAATCAAACAAGTGAATAGTAAAAAGTAGAAAAACGTTTTCCACCTTTCGCGAAAAACTTGACCAATCAAACAGGTCGTTAATGAAAAAGTCAATTTTCTTTCTCTAGTCATATATCATTTCCACATTTTCTTCAAAACCATTAAATTTACAAAACCACGACAGTTTTCACACGGTGGTTCATGGCCTATGTATACAATGTACAACTCGAAAGCTGCTACCCAACAAAGACTATACGTAAAACCCGAGACTACCCGATCCATGCACAACGAAACAAGGGAAAAAAATCACATGTAACTGCAGGAACTTCATACTCTTAAACTCACCAAGAACTCAAAAACGAACTTAATTAACTTCCTCTGTGTCACTGACCTACATTTCAAAAATCTGAAAAGTTGCTTACCAATGAAAGATTTCCTAAACATGTATAATCAGATAAGCACATAGCAAAAATAGGTTAAAGATACAGCAATGATCGACTGAATAAAGATTCAAACATTTCCCTATATGGCTGCCGAGTTTGAACTCAAGATCAATCAAAAGCATTGAGCCACACAGCGGCACAATATTTAAGGTTATATTTATAGACAACCTTCAGATGTTGAGCTCATATGCATTGCCACAACAGTATCTTCCATTGATTTACTTCATTTAGTTATATAGTACAAAAGTCACTCATTTTTTTTTCACAACCTAAGGTCTCAAAACGAAAAACTGGCAACTTCTTCGTCTTCATCTTCATCCTCATCCTCATCTATGGCATCTGCATCATCCTCACTGAACCTATCATAATCATCAACTTCACCTTCCACCTCTTCATCAATCACCATGCTCCTATTGTCTGGTTTTACATCCTTCAAACCAGTGTTCAATACCACGGTTTCACCCCTGGACTTCTCCAAGTCTTTTCTCAGCTTTTCCATGTTTTCCTTTCTACGTTCTTCCTCCAAGCGCTGCTTCTCTTCCCGTCTCTTGTCAAGATCAGCCCTATCGTGGAAGCAAGAGTGAAATTCAACAATCATCATTAGAAAAAATAATGTTAACAACATGTCTAGTTTTATCTACACAGCTAAGAAAACAGAGAAGTAATCAATTAGAAATCAGTACTTGTAAGTTTCCATGTACTCTTCGGAGCTGGCTTCAATGGACTTAAAGAATGCATCCATTCCAGCACCAGACACTGCAGACACTCCAACAGATCTGAGATTTTTATAGAACTCCTCCAGAGCAAGGGAGAGACTTCGGGTCAGGGTAGATGTGTAAGAGTGGTCCGAGTCTAGTGCTGCATGAAATACTTCGAAATCTTCCATCCACTACACTCAGAACAATAAAAAGACTAGCAAAAGCTGACTGGTAATTATTTACAACGATAATAAGGATTTACGCCTATAAATCGATATTATTTTTGTGAAAATATCAACTAAATCGAGAGTTAAATGTACCTCCAGAGCAAACTGATGTTGAGCCACATCTGTCTTGTTAAACACCAGTACCATTGGCAACCGGGTCTTATAGAGAATGCTACAGGCATATAGCATATTGCTCATGAAGGTAGCTGGACTTGCTGAGCGTGGCGTATCAACAACATAAGCAATCACTGTAGGAAATGTTGAAGCAAAAGCTTCTGTAATAATCGCTCCAGATGCAGACCAAGTGAAAATCTCAATTTGGCCAGGAGTGTCAACCAGAACATAGTCGAGCTGATCAGCTCGTTTCTCGAGTACTGATATAACCTGCAATCAGTGGCAGACGCAGACATTTGGAGTTAGTGGGGCACATTCAAACTTATTAAAAAGTAAAAAAATAATAATTATGATTTATGTATTCTACAAAAACACATAAATGTGATCACTATCACAGATTCACAAATCTCATATATATGATAAATAACAATTCTCAAAGAATTTCAAATAATCTCACATATATAATTTAACACTTTTTAAAGAATTCTCAGATTAAACCCCTATTTGATCCCCATTTTTGGGATAAAATGTATTATGGAATGGTGATTTTTTGGAGAATGTGTAGTTAAAAAGTAAGGAAAAATTATTGAACTGCGTGTATAATTATTTTATGGGAGAATGTGTGGTTGAAAATGAGATTTGAAAAAATGCATTTTTGAAAAAATGGGTCTCAAAAAGGGGCTACTATATTCTCATTCTCTCAATTGTTCGGTTATCTCTGTAACTCTATTCTAATAAAAAAGCCCAACTACCGTTACTGCCCATTTCTGATTTTTGACTCAAAGAAAAAAAAAAGAATAATCTTGAAGTTAGTGGGTCACTCGACCAACCAGGACCCTAAGTAGGTCCGCCAATGCCTACAATTCGAGACCATTTAAGGCTCTTTTCTCCATTCATGAATTTGATAGAGATGGACAAAGTGACTAATCCATGTGCCCACTAAAATTAATTAAAAATAAGAAATGATTAGCTAGGTGTTCACTCTTTACACAAATGAGGTATAGTGCACCACCCATTATCAATTGAAAAGCATTGGTATCACGATAATTAAGTACAAAATGATATAAACTTCGACAAATTTAGCATACACTAGACCACAATGGCCAAAGTTGAGCCTGGATCAAGGTTGTTGAGAACTTCAGAATTATTGATAAGATTAGATTGACGTCTTCCCTAAAAATTAATTACAACAAAACCAACTCAAACGATCCGGAATGGTAGTTTATTATTGTTCAAATTTAAACTAAATATATTACTGTGCAGTTGAATAAACTAAAGACACCGTATACTGAGAAAATGTCTATACCTTGTTGAGATGCAAGCATTATTCAACCTTGAACATCAGAAGTAAATTTGGCATACCTTAGAAGCCAGTGATCAAAAATACCAAGCCAAATTAAGCACAAAGCATATTTCATTACAATGATTCTTGATCTAGATATTTATGCTTAAATAGATCTTCTGCATTTTAAGGAACGAGCCTGAAAAAGTATTGACGAGCAAAGTTCAGCTGGAGTACTCAATTTTGAGAAATAGCATGTGTATAGCTACCTATGCAATGCAATCTAGCTATTTTTTTATTTTTTTTTTATGACTTTCATTTTCCAAAGTGATTTGCTACCAATGTAAAGATAAGAAATGGTGGTTGTATGAACTTTCAAATTCTATAGTGGTTTGATATAATTATAAAGATAATGGTGATCATCATCCATTGTGACAACAAACATAAACAAGTTGACAATAATAAAATTAAATCTCCATGAAAAGGTTTACCTCATCAAACTTTGTTGAAAACAAGTTAAGAGAAGTCAAAATTCCTCCATTGGGTCCAAGATTGAATTGCTTCATGACTTCCTTGTACCGAACAGTGTCCCTTATATCAATATTTGCACCATATGGAAGAGTCAAGACAGCGGGATCAAGATTGATAACATAACCCCGAATATTTGATGCCATTGTGTGACTAACTAGGCGGTGAAGAAATGTAGTTTTTCCACTCCCTATTATATTCAGAATCTCTCCATAAATATTAAGACAACAAAAGAGACTATGTTAAACCCCAAATTACATTTTGCTAAATATAATGCAAGAGTACCTGCCATTCCTACAACAATGATGACAACTGGTTTTCTCTTAAAGCTTGAAGACAGTTCAGCTATATTCAGTTTCTCCATTGTATTGGAAATATGATCTGTTTCTTTACTCTTCAACTTGAAACAAACAAATAAACAATATGATGAACATAGTAAGAAAAATGTATTTAGCACGTAAAATGTTTGAATAAAGAATTTGCAAATCAACCATTTACCTCAGTGACCGTTTGCATAATCAATGCAGAATCCTCTTGAGATTTTGAATCGATGTCCATTTTTCAGATTAGTAGAGGGCTTCAAGCTGAAATATGAAATACAATAAACAGGAAACCACTCAAATAAATAATAAATCAAATAAATGTGATTTCAGAATCACAATGTTTAACAGCACAGAAGTCTCTACATTTTATGTTCCTTGCACTGCACTTGAAGTATAAATAATGTGATTATTGGCGCACAAAAAATATGATGCAATATTCAGATTATAATAAATAATAGCTTTTCTTTTGGAATTATGTGGATGTCATGTCTTATGAGCTATGTTGCTCGGACTCTCCAAAAATGGGGATACGGGTCGGATACTTGCCTTTGAACTCGGACACGGCTGCAAAAGGAAGAAGACGGCGGAAGGTGGAGTCTTGGTTCTGACTACACCGAATTTCGCCTATGGAGATTTGGTTAATTGTCCTTGCGTCTATGTCTATAGCACTGCTTTGAATTTCTGCTTCGTAGCTGGAAGAAAGAAGATGACAGAGTTGGGGAAGAAGAGGAAGGGTGGCCCTAATTTATTGAAGTGGGCTTGGACCGGATTTGGGAATGTTTTATAAGGGCTTTTGTAAAGTCCAATGAATATAATTAATGAAATTACAATTATTTTATTGGGATGAGTTGTATGATTAAATTCAATTAATTTAAGTTTATTTTTGTATTAATTTTTTGTATTTCTTTATATTTTATCTGTGTGGACTTTTTTTTTTGTAATTAAAATGATTTAGTGCTATATCTTTTTTTTGGGGTATTAAAAATTTAAATTTAAATTTATTTCTATTTTTGTTTTTAAATATATATATAAGACATTGACATTGATTTTTTCTTTAATTTTTTTTTGAAATATCATTTTTTTTTTTAAAAAATATTTTGTAAAACGTATCCTTGTACCCGTATCCAAAATTTAGATCATTTTTAACTGTATTCTCGTATCTTAATGTTTAAAATGAAAAGAATTCGACTCCTAAATATGTACTCGTATTCGACACTCGCATCCGAATTCGAGCATCATAGCTTACGAGTGTTATGTCTTTGCATAACAAGTGATATCACATTCTTTGCTTATTAAGATTACAATAAATAATAGCTTTTCTTTAGGAATTATGTGGATGTCATGTCTGATAAGTGTTATGTCTTTGCATAACACGTGATATCCCATTCTTTGCCTATTAATACCAGTATAATCCAGTATGGACGGTGAGACGTGCAATTTTTATTCCATTCAAAGAAAAGATAAGGCTAACATATATATATATATATATATATATATATAATTTTTATTTTTTATTTTTTTATGACCGTGGATATCTAGACCAACTTACACGCACCTTCACTAATCTCACAGTGTCCTAAAATTTACTGTCGGATACTCATCTCAGTGGCCCCAAGTAGGTCTGGGCAAAAAAAATCGAAAAATCGATTAAACCGATCAAACCAAACTGATTCGGGACGGTTTGACACATGTAATTGGTTTGGTTTGGTTTGGTTTTCTTTTAAACAAAATCATGGTGAATTGGTTCGGTTATGGTTTGAAATCTCAAATCGTTGGTTAACCGAACCAATCCAATCCAATCCATTTACATGTTTACTTTTTTTTTTTTTTTAAAATCAAAAGATAAGCTCTAATATCATAATTATTTCTATTTTTCCTCCAATCCATGATGTTGACGGTAAGTAATAACACTGATAATTTTCTTTCACAAGCTCATTATGTTATAGTTGACATTTTTTTTCCTACTCAAGTAGTCAGACTATATAATGCATAAATAAGGAGACAAAATTCTTAAATTTTCTATTGATCCGTTTCTATTAACCTGATTTTTTGTTAATTAATAATTCTTAAATATAAAGTTATTTAGTTATTTTAATTCTTGTAATTTAAGAGGGCCCCAAATTTGGACAAATTGTTTTTTTTTAATTTTTAAATTCAATTTTTCGGACTGAAGTTCATACCGCCTAATCAAACCAAACCAAACCGACTAATTTAATATTGGTTTCAAGTTGGAATCGAAATCAACCAAAATCAAACCGCGTCCAGGCCTAGCTCCAAGGGGACTCAAACTCATGAACATTGAAGAGCAAATTTAAGGTCTGACCAATTGAGTTACCCCTTAGGATTAAGGCTAACCTATATTGGTTCCCAAAAAACAAAAAGAATAACTCTAAACTACAGGCATACATTTTTTTTTATGACCGTGGATGTCCGGGTCAACTTACGCGCACCTCGACTAATCCACATCGACCAAGATGGTGGCTCGTTTGAACAGACTAATTTTGAAATCCGTATGCTCATTTTTTTTTAGTCTTAATAGGATCGAATCGCTCGTTGGAGATTAATGAGCTCTGATACCATGTTAAGATTTGAGGGTCCATCTTAAAATGTCAACCTTATTAAGAGGAGTAACTCAAAACCTTATAAATTGATCTATATTTACATCTTTAATCCATGTGAGATTATATCCCTTAACATGCCCCCGCAAGATGATGACTCGTTTGAGTAGACCAATCTTGAAATTCATATGCTCATTTTTTTAGTTTTAATCGGATCAAATTGCTCGTTAGAGTTTAATGAACTCTGATACCATGTGAAAACTCGTGAGTCCATCTTAAAACTAAGAAGTTCAAAGAATGTTAGATTCCTCAAATAATCCAAATAATACTATTCCATATGCAATTTATCCTTCAATGGAATATATAGCACGAGTAAGATTCACAATTCTCATTGTACCTTTTAAGTGAGTTTTTGACCTTTCTTCCTTCAACTTCATCTTTTCTTAGTTTCCTCAAATTAAATCAACAATCAAGTTACCAAGCTCTTCAAAGAATTTATCACCATTGTTAAAATCCTTAACTTGAAGAGACACACTTTAGATCATAGCCCAGACACACTTTAGAGTATGTTTGACCCTTTTTTTTTTCAAGTTCAAGAATTTGGAAGTGTTTTTTTTTTAGAATGTGGTTGAAAATGAAGGAAATTTTTTCGATATATGTGTAGAATTATTTTATGGAAGATTGTGTAGTTGAAAGTAGGACAGCGAAAAAAAAGAGAGATAAGAGATAGAGATTGGGGGCCAAACATAGGCTTAGAAAAAACGAGTTGAGCCCCACTTAAATTAAGTGAGTTAACTTGTGCTCGACTCGACCCATTCAAGAATTCTATTCGAACTAAAGTTTCTCCATACCGGAACAAGTTGGGTTAGCTTCCGGTTGGGCCTAAATTGACTCAGCCCAATCCAACCCACTTCCAGCCCTAAATAAAACATTGGTAGAGCCTCTAACTACCTTGGGTTCTCGTTGTCCATCGTAAGGTATTTGTTTTAAGTCTTTAATGTTTTCTTTGTAATTCATTTCTCCGTCGAATGATACTTGTTTAATTGATTTTTTTCATCATGCTTAATGTTTGATAATTCGCTAACTCAGTGATTTTAATTTTAGTTTTTGTATGTTCGTTTCGGATTCTGGGCTTCTTCAATGTTCTGTTTTTAATTTTTTTTTAGGAGAATATTAATTGGTCATCTACACATACCTTTTTTCTTTGCTTCTTATAAGATCCACGGTTTCATTTTCCTAAATTTTCTGTAGGCATGCCAATTTGTTTACCGCTGAGTTTATATTATGTTTGAAATCTGTCCATGGTTAGTTTTTATTGGATTCAAATTGATTTCTTTAATATGTTGTACCATATTTGTCATATTAGTGGCAATTAAAAGAGTTGCATCAAAATCAGAATTTGAGATGGGTCTAATTCAAATTCAAGAATACCCTTTAGAGAAATGTTCCAATCCATGTTGGCAAATACGGATTTGCCACCCTAATTAATTGGGGTTTGTTACCTATAAAGTTTCCATAACTACAAACATTCTTATATATGTTATTAGTACTTTTATGCATGGTTTATGTTGTATCATTTTTGTAACAACCCGACCTCTCGTCGACTTTTTAACGCAATCCAATTGATACCAGAATTTAACTTAGGTCTCTCATATGATGGAGGTCTTGGATTCGAATTCTGGGGGATGCGTCAAAAAATCGTGAGGTGTAAGTGGGTCAAGACTCACCCAAAGTGGACAATATGTATGGAATTGGAACACTTCTCTAAAGGATATTCTTGAATTTAAATTAAACCTATCTCAAATTCTGATTTTGATGCAACTTTTTTAATTGTCACTAATATGACAAATATGGTACACCATATTAAAGAAATCAATTCGAATCCAATAAAAACTAACCATGGACTGATTTCAAACATAATATAAAGCCAGGAGTAAACAAATTGACATGTCTACAGGAAATTCAGGAAAATGAAACCGTGGATCTTATAAGAAGTAAAGAAAAAAGGCATGTAGATGACCAATTAATATTCTCCTAAAAAAATTAAAAACAGAACATTGAAGAAGAAGCTCAGAATCCGAAACGAACATATAAAAACTAAAATTAAACTTAAAATAATTGAGTTAGCGAATTATCAAACTTTAAGCATGATGAAGAAAATCAATTAAACAAGGATCATTCGACGGAGAAATGAATTACTGACAAAGAAAACATTAAAGATCTAAAGCAAATACCTTGCGATGGACCACGAGAACCCAAGGTAGTCAGAGGCTCTATCAACATTTTATCGAGGGTTTTATTTAGGGCTGGAAGTGGGTTGGATCAGGCAGCGTCGATTTAGGCCCAACCGGAAGCCAACCCAACTTGTTCCAGTATGGAGAAACTTTAGTCCTAATAGAATTCTTGAATGCGTCGAGTCGAGCATGAGTTAACTCACTTAATTTAAGTGGGGCTCAACTCGTTTTTTTCTAAGTCTATGTATGGCCCCTATCTCTATCTCTTTTTTTTTTTTTGCTCTCCTGCTTTTAACTACACAATCTTTCATAAAATAATTCTGCACATACCGAAAATATTTTCTTCTTTTTCAACCACACATTATCCAAAAAAAAATTATTCCAAATTCTAAAACTTCAAAAAAAGGGGGTCAAACATATTCTAAATTTAAACTTAACATTTTCATTTTAACTTTTTCTCACAACTAGATAATTATTTTGACGAAATATGATTTACATATTCTCTGTTCGAAAGTTGATTTGATTGGTCTCTTCTTTCGCGTTCTCTTTGCTCTTGTATACTCCTTTGACAGTTTCCTTGTAAAACTGCTTAAAAAGGGCTCGTCGCCCTATAATCACCCACGTCTTCCATAGTTGATGCCTTGTCAAGAAACTACCGCTGCCATTACTCCTTTCAACCGTTTGTAACCGAGATTCTTGGATTGTGAGATGTGATAAGACTGTCAATTTAACCGTTTCAATAACCATTGCTTTAAATAACCACACGATGTCATCCTCGCCCAGATCTTGGGCGTGTCGCTCAGGCCAGAGCGATTCTGATAGCCATTGTTTTCAATAACCATGAGGTGCTATTGTCATCCAGATTTTGGGCATCTTGCAGGCTTGCGCAATGATGGGTCCTTGCTACATCTTCGTCTTGGGTCTCGTTTGGGCTTATCCTTCGAATTTCCCAACTGGATTTCATCTTTTGGGCCATTTAATTGGACCTCATTTTTTCTGCATCAACAATACCAAAAGTACTATCTTTTATGCAGTGAAAATGATAAATGAAAAATCACTTCTCTCATCTATTATTTTTATTCAATTGCTGTAATCACTCCCCCCAAAAAAGAAAAATAGCAATCCTGATATTCTTGTCAAAACCCCCAAATCACAGCATTACTCTTTGAAGAAAAAATCCCAATCACTTATCTACTCAAATCAATTTCCCCCATTACATTACATTCATGGTCTTCTTCAACCTCAGATCTTAAAATTTTGTCTCTTAAATCGTGCATGAAATATAAAACCCATGTTGCTCCTTCAAACACGATTGCTAGTAAACCATGTCGTCAAGCCTATTACACCGCAAGTGGGTAAGTTTGACAATATTATTTCCTTGCAGGCTTGCACATTAGAGATCTTCATCAGCTTCGAGTTTTGACAATTACATGAGCTGGGGTACAGAAGGAGGGGGTAGAGACTATCATGGCCAACTGGGAAAAGTTACCAAGGCTAAATCTTGTTAACTGTGCTAGATTGGACTCTGGAATATATTGTCTTCCTGCCATCTCAGTAGAAGTGAAAAGGAATCATACAAAATGGGAGTTGTCTAGCATACAAGAATTGATTGAGCAATTGTGGACCTTGTGATTCTGCGACGATGCTTGATATGTGTGTGGTTAGTCTTTCTGTTTTTTCAAACTTTTGATGTAGTTTAGTCCTATCATCCTCGGAAATTTTATGCAAGTTACTGATATGATTATACGGTGTCATACAAAAAAAAGGGTTAATATTAAGATCCACCCTCTGTAATTTGTAATGGCATGATAGAAAATCTGTGAGAAACTATCTTTGTGTTTATATCCGAATTTATGCAGTTGTGAGTAGTTTCCTTCGGGCAAATCTTGGCCAAGGAAGAAAATAGCGTATGCTGATAGAGTTTGAAATAGGGCAGGGACGAAAAATGCTATTCTCCAAGCCGTGAACTTGCACCTATATTATTGTGTTCCGCCAAAAACGACAGACATGATCAGTTGTGTTGCACCTGTATTACAGTAAACTGCTAGTGCAACTATAAGGGTGAGTGCATCAGAAGCTAGTCGAGGACCGACTACGTCACAAGTTGTTCCCATGGCAACTCGAGCAAAAACTGCGCCTAAAACTGCTGCAATTCCTGCATTTCCAATGTGTGTGGCTGTTAAATCAAGATCATCACGAATGATTGGAAGTGTAATGTTCAGACAATTCAGTATTTTCAATTTTGTATGTAAATCTCCATACGTTCGGCAATTCAATTTAATGCAACCCGTTTTGAATTCTTATGATTTCGTCAGTTACATATTTGAAAAAGGAAAGTGTCATGTATGGTACTTTTGGAATTCCAATTGAGTTTTGCAGTAATTTTGGTTTTTAAATGGGTTTAATAGTAGAAAATGAATTAGTATATATTTGTGAGGTATATATGGTTTTTGCCCAAAATTAAAAATTGGAACTCTCATCTTCTTCCCGCTCCATCGTCTCCGACTCTTTGCAATTGTGGTCTGTGGCACTGCAACCCTCAAAGAAAAAAAAAATTGGAACTCTTCTTATTCTTCCCCGCCTTTGGTCCTTCGTCTCTGCAACTGTGTGTGGCTGAGGCTGCAACCCGACGGCAATTGAACATTCCGGCGTTATCTCTTTCTTTAATTAATAACTAGTTATTGCCCGTACGATGTACGGGTTAGGTTATTTTGTAAAAAGTGTTAGCATGTTAAATATGTGAAATTAAATTTTATTTTGAGATGTGAGATAAGATAGACAACATATAAGTACATTTTTGGATTCATTTCTGTTAAAGTAGTATGAAAAATAATGTATTATTTATAGAATGAGTGAAAAAATAATAACTTGTTCAATGTGAATAACTACATATTTGTACCTTATGTTATGTATGTATACAATAAGAAAACCAACTATATATTACAACTGTATAATCAATAGACAAATTATGTTGTAGAACCGAATATACAAAATATAAAAAAAAAAAAAATGAAGATTTCAATGAATATGAAGCCAACAGTTTTGAAACATTATAATTGGGTAGAGTTTCATTTTATTTTATAACTATATTCAAATTAAAATGATTAAAAGTACAAGATAAAGGGGAAAAAATTCTGAATGTTTATGGCTCATTACGGAATATCAAACGAAGTTGAAATATTACATTCTTAATATCATTTTCAAGTACTCACACCTATTATTTCACGACGTTGATGGTGTGCGAAACGACCAATCATAGCAAATGTTACGACGCTTCAAAGTAGGTCGTTTCAAACTAATATTTCGAGAATTTTGATAACAATCTAACTTTAAAAATTCAAACGAAGTCGAAATATTATATTATTATATCAAACGAAATCTAAATGATATAGAAGATTTATCGATTCGACCAACGTACAATCATTTAGAAATTTTTAAAGTTAGCTTGTTATCGAAATTCTCAAAATATTAGTTTGAAACGACCTACTTTGATAGCCGTAACATTTGCCACGATTGGCCATTTCGCACACATTCGTGAAATGATAACCATGAATACTTCAAAATAATATTAAGAATGTAATATTTCGATTTCGTTTGATATTTCCTAATGAGCCCGAAAATGAAGAAAAAAACATAAGTTTTATTAAAAAGATAAGTTACACGTCTTTTTGAACACGCACGTTTGACGTTCGTTTAACTATTTTTTGTATTCATTTAGATCATTCGATATATCTATGATATAGTTCTCGAAATGAGTTTCGAGATGATATAGAAGATTTATCGATTCGACCAGCGTACAATTGTCTATGAATTTTTAAAGTTAGCTTGTTATCGAAATTCTCGAAATATTAGTTCTACTTTGACGTGCCGTAACATTTGCTACGATTGACCGTTTAGCACACCATCAACGTCGTCAAATAATAGACCGTGAGTATTAAAATAATATTAAGAATATAATATTTCGACTTCGTTTGATATTCCGTAATGAGCTTGACAATAAAGACAAAAATATAAGTAATATATTCAAAAAGATGAGTTATACGTCTTTTTTAACACACGCGTTTGACGCCCGTTTAACTATTTTCGATATTCATTTAGATTATTCGATATATCTGCGATATAGTTCTCGAAATGAGTTTCGAGAGAATATAGAAGATTTATGGATTCGGCTAGCGTAGAATCGTCGAACAATTTGCAAAGTTAGTTTGTTATCGAAATTTTCGAAATATTAGTTTGGAACGGCGTACTTTGACGTAACGTAACTTTCACTATGATTGACCATTTCGCACACTATCAACGTTGTGAAATAATAGACCGTGAGTACTTCAAAATAATATTAAGAATGTAATATTTCAACTTCGTTTGATGTTCCGTAATGAGCTTGACAATGAAGACAAAAATATAAGTAATATATTCAAAAAGACGAGTTATACGTCTTTTTTAACACACGCATTTGACGTCCGTTTAACTATTTTCAATATTCATTTAGATTATTCAATATATCTGTGATATAGTTTTCGAAATGAGTTTCGAGATAATATAGAAGATTTATGGATTCGGCTAGCATAGAATCGTCGAACAATTTGTAAAGTTAGTTTGTTATCGAAATTTTTGAAATATTAGTTTGGAACGGCGTACTTTGACGTAACGTAACTTTTGTTACGATTGACCATTTCACACACGATTAACGTCGTCAAATATTAGGCCGTGAGTTCTTCGAAATGATATTAAGAATATAATATTTCGACTTCGTTTGATATCCCGAATTAAGTCACAAATGAAGGCGAAAACATAAATTTTTGAGGAAAAAAAAGGGTATTGCATGCCTCGCACAATGCGAGACACAATTTTTTTTTTGTTTTATTTTTTTTTTTTATGACACTCACATTCTTTTTTTTTTTTTTTACAAAATATCTATTTTTTTTAGAGTGTATACAGCAAAATAAAAATTAAATAACAAATTTTTTTTTTTAATTAGGATATAGCAAAATAAAAGAAAAAAAACTCAAAACCACACGACACCGTTTAGGACGATGACTTTCTACAATAAAATTAACATCTCACTTTTTTAATATATATGTAGGATATATTACATATTATATTAATGAAGCTGTTTTATTTTATTATTATTATTATTAATTTTATTTATTTTTCCTAAACTACACTTTTTGTGAAATAATGAATGCAGACTCTTTGATATTTTTACAATCGTCAACCTTTTTTTCTTAACAAACCCATGTCATTATTAATATCCGAGTAATTGAGTTGGCCATTATCATAATTAATTACTATATTTCTTGGCCAATAGGATGTGTTTGATTACATTTATTTTTCATAAAAAATATTAGTAGATTTTTATTTTCCTCAAAACAAAAAAAATATTTTCTTTTCTAGGTGATATTTTCCATGTCAATCAAACAAACTTTTAGAATGTGTTTGATTGTATTTATTTTCCATGAAAAATATCAGTTTCCACCCAAATTCTTACTTTGAATGTTTGATTGCTATTTTTTTTCATTAAAAATATTTTTCAACTTTTAAAAATATGCCTAATTTTCCATTTTTTTAAGAAAAATATTTTCTTTGAGGTGAGTATGTTTTTGTTTTCCTCAAAACAAAGAAAATACTTTCTTTTTTAGGTGATATTTTTTATGTCAATCAAACACACTTTTAATTCAATTTAATAATAGAATAGGCAGTTACTTGGTGAGTATAATGTAGGGGTGGAGCCAAGGGGGCTGTGGAGGCTAACCCCCGAGGCTTCTGCGGCTTTGTTTTTTAAATTTTAAAATTAAACACAATAGTAAAAGAGATTTTAATTTAAGACATTTAATTAAAATCTCTTTTACTAACTTTATTGTATACTTCAAATGCCACACTATCTACTAGCCACCGTTATGTTGTTGACCAACAACCATCATAGCACCGTAGATTGTTGTTGGGCCCCAAATTGAAAATTCTGGCTTCACCATCGACTAAGTCCCGTCACTAATTATTTATAAGTATTTTACGTGTCAATTTTTTTGGGTGAAAGAGATATCCCGGATGTAGTTATGAACTATAAAGTATCATCTTTAACGATTTAGACTCTTAAATTCTTAATCGTGCAACTGCAATTCATTATATTTCCTTTTTCGTCCTCTTGTATAGCTATTTCTTGTTTATTGTCTTTCCATTATTATCTTTGATTATAGAGAAGAGATTATTTATGGAAGTTTCTCCTAGTTGATTCAGTCGTCTAGTGGCACCATCATACGAAGATAAATCATTCATCAAATAAATTCTAATTCTTAGAAAAGTTGATAAATTAACGTGGAGAATTTATAGGCATGGACCTTCTAGGCTTCTAGTCAGAATATGGCATGTACTATCACCATGGCACGTGCAAAGTCAAGTCTCACGTGATTAGTTGACTTATAATTTATTTATTTATTAACATCTCCGTGTATTAGGTATAAAGTTTTTAGGTCTTTGGAAATATTGGGAGGGATGATGTTGTCATGGAATTTGACCTTAAAAACTTTGTTAATTGAGTTGGTGATGCCATTGGAATTGCCTCAGTTCAATAAATAAACATAGTCTATAAAATAAGATAACAATAGTGCTATAATATAATTTATTATATGTGTAAAATGTTCTTTTGCAAAATTTATTCAATTAAATATTGCCAAGTCCATAAGAAACTATAAATTCAATATTTTTGATTTTCTTGTTTCACAAAATTCAATATTTACAATTATCAAGACCAACACGAAAACTCTAGTATTCTAGGGTTTCAATTTTCTTAAGGTTTCCGAATTTTACTAAACTATAAACATTTTTTTGAGTTTCGAAAACGATTTCGATTTTAGCTAGTTTCGAAACGCATTACATTTATTGGGAATTATGAATGCTGTTAATCATATTACAACAGACTGACGAAGAATTAAAGAGTAATATACGAAAAGTACAAGAAGACATCCACCATATGTCACGCAAGTATTTAGGGTAGGAAAATCTTTGTTTTAGCGAATGGATTGCATGGTAACTTCTAAAATACAATCATTTTCTTGTTTAGGCACGTTTTGGATACTAAAACTCAAATGTTCTACTTAACACATTAAACCCATTTGAGGGAGAATATAGTTTGAGAATAAACAACGAAGTCCTCTAAATTTATTATTATTATTATTATTGCATCATTGGTAAGCGTCTTTTCACATTCTAATGGATTTATTGTCTGAAAAGGAGGAAAAAACTTTCACTTCTAATATATCTAGCTGAATGAAAAAATTAATTCTCTCTAGTCAGATGTCATTTCCACATTTTCTTCAAAACTTTTTTTTTTTTTTTCCGTTTCTCATTAAATTTAAAAAAATTGTTGACCCTAAAAAAAATATTGTCAACAGATATCGGTATCGGACTCGTGACACGTGAATTCCGATGAGTTGACCGGAGCTGATGATCTGAAAATATGTATGGATTATCAAGTCGAAGTACCAATGAATAATTTTTGTGTCAAATGAATAAAAAATTTGTAATTGATTTCACGTTTTCTTCATTACAATATTGTAAAGTTACAATGATTATAATGACAAAGTATTTCCACAACTATATCTTTTGTAAGAACTCGAGTCCGTGCCTTATCTTATCTCAAATTCAACATCTTTATTACAATCACAAGAAGTGCTATTTATAGACAAACGGTCGAACTACCTGTCGTTGGATTGAACCCACGTGGCTTCATCCTATTGAATTGAACATCACATCATTCATTCATAATATTAACTATAATGATAATTGCCCTGTCACCCCCTTCCTTTTGACTAACATTAAGTAAGGTGACTTAAAGTGACTTGTCACGTCAATCACTTCTCAAAGATATCCTTCATATTTGTTCCTTATAAGGACCTCGGTGAATGAAGCATTAGGCAACTGGGAGACTTCGGACTTACTAATTTCGCTTCCTCTAATGACTTCGGACTAGAGAAGTACTAGACGGTTGAAGGGACTTTGGACTGAAGAAGCGCTAAGCGGTTGGAGGGACTTCGGCTTAGATATATTAAAGGTGCCCCATTTATAGAAGGTTGACTTCGACAGGACGTCACTCCTTTGTTGATGACGTCCCTTTCGGGGAAGGACTTCATACAAACGAATAATGGATCCCCTTTACTGTTCATCATCGAGTGTCTTCTCATGAAGTCCTCCACGTGTCCTTCAAATAATGACCCCATTTTAATGGGATAACAAAAACCATGGCAGTTTTCACACCAGTGGTGCATGGCTGATGTATACAAGCTACAACTCGAAAGCTGCTACCCAACAAAGACTATACGGAAAACCCGAGACTACCCGATCCATGCACAACGAAACAAGGAAAAAAAAATCACATATAACTGCAGGAACTTCATACTCTAAAACTCACCAAGAACTCAAAAACGAACTTAATAGCTTCTCTCTGTGTCACTATACCTTTTACATTTCAAAAATCTGAAAAGATGCTTACCAATGAAAGATTTCCTAAACATGTATAATCAGATAAGCACATAGCAAAAATAGGTTAAAGTTACAGCAATGATTGACCGAATAAAGATTCAAACATTTCCCTATATGGCTGCCGAGTTTGAACTCGAGATCAATCAAAAGCATTGAACCACACGGCGACATTCCAAATAACCGATGACCTGCACAGTTGAATTACAATCTCATGACATTAATGAAAAAGCAGTTCAGTAAACGTGGAACTCGAGAAAGTTAAATAAACTTACACTATGGGATTCTAATGGTAGATATCTGCATGTCGTTGGCATAATTATGCACTTCACAAAACATTGATAGTACTATTAAGCACGTGTTTGGTAGGACGGATTGTACTGAACGGTTTTAAAAAAAAGGGGGAGAAAAACTAAAATCTTATATATTGTGCTGCCCAATACTGTATACCAAACATGCAGTAAGAGTTCATCGGAGGAATACAAGGATATAACAATCCATTATTAGAAGATGCATTCATGGGATCGAAATAGAAATTCTATATGTTCTATAATCAGTTCCGGGTGGAAACTTCTTTTCGATGAAAAGCATCATTTCAGATTCATAGCCGCGGCCATATTTCTCAACTTCTGTGAGATTTCTGAAAATGACGGTCTCTGAGCTGGATCATGCGCCCCCAACACAACTTTCCATCAATGACTTCCATTCGGGATCACACCAGGTTGGAATTTGAGGGCGTAATGTGTTGTTCACTATCCCTCCTACATGCATAAACGGAACACTGATTACTAGGAGACAAGAAATTTTATCGAGTAATTTCAATGGATTTCTAGAGTTTGACTAAATAAACAACAGCACTATAGCCAATTCATTTGATGGAGAAGAGATGTAGTGGCACAATAAAGCCGAAGAAGCTATTAAAATATAGACTCAAGGTAACTCTGTGTGAATCCTGCAACAACTAAGTAATCCACCTGAATCTTTGCAGTCAGCTTCACACACACACCCCGGAGGGGGAGAGACGGGAAGAAAAAGTGTAAAAGATTCAAGGAGAGAGAACTTTGTGCTGCTCATTCCCAGGAAATATGTTTTGTCTTGTATACATCTAATAACTCCTCTTTAAATTTGGAACATGCTATTTATGTGAAAATTATTATACAAGTAGTGGACATACATTCTCGCAGTCAGGCAACTCTTTCCTCGTCGCTCTTCTAATTTACTACATCTATAGTTACCAAACAAATAAGTAGCACTAAAATTAACATTTAGAACAAATTTTAAGTCCACGGCATCAAACAGAATACGTGAAATCCATGAAGAAAAAATTAGCAATTTCGGCAGTATAAACAGTCAACCAAACCAAGAATTAAAAGACAGCGCTGTCTTTGACCAAAGACTCAAGTAACAAAATGACTGTTTAAACTCCAAGAGAATCAAGCATCAAGTCACTGCCTTTACAGGAAACTTGTGATCTTCAGTTTCCAATAATATTTAATGAGTAAATAAAGAGATTTAGACAGATAACCCCCTGAAACTCCTTTTAAATATATATATATATATATATATATATATATATAAGGGTGAGTAATACTGATCTTCTACCACACTACATAGGATGCATCCCCTCAACATTTCCTAGTAAAACTTATCTACCTATAAATGAAAGGTGAGTTCTCCAGGCAAATAAAAGTAACTCGGACACACAAGCCTCCGACCAAGCAAGACCAATGTCATGACTCAAAGATAAAAAGCCTGTTGCTGGTTAAAAGGCTGACCAAGTCCTCTTTTTTTTTTTTTCTTTTTTTGCCTCGATTTCATTCAATATGTATAAAAGAAGTGAAGAAAACAGAAAAGCATAGATTGAGAAAAGGCTGCCCCAAACATCGTGGAGAACATTTTCCAAGACAAAGTAGGAATAGTTTAATTATATGTTACATACCAATTATAGAAGCACAATGCATATCTGGATATGGTTCGTTGCCAGTAAGCAATTCCCACATGACAATCCCAAATGAATAAACGTCGATCTGTGGGTGTAGAACCAGGCATTTATTAAATAATAAGAGAGAGAAATAGAGAGAAGGATAAATAAATTAGTGATTATGTCAGAACAATCTAACCTTTTCTGTAACCATGTTACTTTTACCACTCAAGAGCTCAGGTGCCATCCAAGGTAGAGTCCCACGGACACCTCCTGACACTAAAGTTTGTTGTTTTACCTTTGATAAGCCGAGATCGCCAATCTGATAAGGATTTCAAGCAAGATGGCAAATTAATTCAAGTAAAACACTAGATACACTCAGGTACAAAGTTTTTTCCTCAAAAACTAAACAAAAAATATGAATCAGATACTAAAACGCCAGTACAAGTAAAGTTTGAATATTAACAGCTTCACCAACTACAGAAAGTTGATATCTGAAACTAAAGCCTCTGAACATTTCAACGCGTACAAATGACAAAGTAGCAAATACAGAAAAAGGTACTGAATAGTGCATACAATAACTTGACTCCTAAAGGCTAAAGTAACTCAAATATCCAGGTCAGTTTCTCAACCTACCTTGCAAACTGGTCGATGTGGATCCCTCATATTTACCAACAGATTTTCACATTTTAGATCAAAATGCACAATATTCTTGCCATGCAAGTACTCCATCCCAAATGCAGCATCCATAGCTATAATAAGTCGCTTGCGCCGATCTATTGTTCTGTTCAAAGATAATAGTCTAAGTCCCATACTACTGTTATTTGTCAATGCAGGGAATAAAATCTAGATCAAAAAAAAGGAAAGATACCTGTCCTTTTTCTGCAGAAATTGTTTTAAAGATCCATTGACCATGAACTCTGTCACTGTTGCTAAAGATCCATCAGGGCCATCACGAACTACGCCATAGAAAGAAACAACATTTGGATGGTGCAACGAACTCAATATCAAAGCCTCCTTCCAGAAATCTGCAATCTTTAAAATAAAAAAGATGGGAATTAAAACTCAATATAAATAGAGAGTAGATCCAAATGCAGTCATTAAATCAACTCCAAACAAAAAAAGGAAAAACATTCATGGCGATCAAATTAGAATAGATTGAAATTGAAAAGGAAATGTATTTATATTGTTCAAGTAAAATGAAAGATGAAAATCGTCATTGGCAGGAACAGAGGGAAGGGTGAGAGACCGTCCCAGCAACAATTTTAAAATTTTCCTTAGTTATATAATTTTTTATATATATGCGTAAAACATATATTAGATATTAATCAACCATGTATTCAACCTATGGGGCATCATTACTCGCCTTCATACGTATAAATCTATCTTTCTATTAATTATACGTATGAAGGCGAGTAATGATGCCCCATAGGTTGAATACATGGTTGATTAAAAAAGCATTTTGTATGGGGGAAAAAAGGTGAGATGGAATACGTAAAAATAACAAAATATGCAAATGGAACTAAAGATTGAGGATTGAAAGTCCACTGTAAAGGTTATGACCTATTTGCTATGGGAATTAAATGTTACGGACTCACTGTTCAAAATTTTCATAGAAAAAAAAAGGAAAATTAATAGTATGGGTGCTGGGAAGTAAGAGAAACTTTCTTGTCAATGACCTAAAGTATTAACCATCTAATCCCCACAATATTTTCGATTTTCAAGGTTTTGATGGTTTTTTTTTTAACTAAAAAATGTGGATTCATTTTTATATTTTATTTAAATTTTTAATGTATGTACAAAATTGATTACTTTTATGTTTTGAATGAAATAGATAAATTATCTTTATCTTCAAATGCATTATGCCACTATCTATCGGCTACCGTTGTGTCATAGACCGTTGTAGCACCACCACCAACGCCCCCCCCCCCCCCCCCACACACACACACACACAAGCTAAAAATATTAGCTCTGCCACTGGTCAGCAGGGTAACACTATCAACAATAAATGTGCCCCTATTTCTGTTTTACCCAAGACAACAACCATAATTGTACTTGCAACCATCTAAGTAATGAAACAAAATAAGGAAAAGGGGATACCGAAAAAATAACTGACAGGAAAAGTTGCACTACGGAATTACCATAAGTACATGTTTAAATCTCCGTACTTGCAGCGGAAGTAGTTTTTTGCACATCTTCTCAATATCAAGAAAGATTTTATTACATTTGATAATGTTTCTCCCTGATTTACTATTAAGAAGAACAAGCCAGAAATACATATTCCAGCATGCAACCTGATGAGAACTACGTAACAACAGTGGCTACGAAACCCACAACAGATTGACAACGGGTCCCAAGAAAGCCAACAAGTCAAGATTTTGGATTTAATTCAAAAACTACGAACCAAACAACCAATAAAATAGAATTTATCGACCTCTTGATCACACAATTATTGAATCGCACCCGGATTTCTGAATGCCACAAGATTGTTAATCTTGATAAGTTCGGTTAAACGCCACAAGAATGAAATTCTTGATAAGTTCGATTTGTTCAATTAAGAACAAGAAATTGGAAGCAAAACAAATCTCTCCATTTAATCTTAATAATAAAAAATGTCTTACAATGAAACATGGAGTCCTATTTATATTAAACCCTAGGAATATAATAAAAAACGAAATAAAAGTCCTAAAATATGAAAAATTGTCAAAAATAAGAAATCTAGTCAAAATAAACTACTTCATGAAAAAAGGAAAAACCCGCGTCAAAATTTAACTATGCGGTCGCATGGAATGTCTTGAGTATGCCATTTGGTTCTCGGGTCTCCACCATGCGACTGCATGGTCGAGATGTCCGGTTGCACAACCCTTCATTCGAGCTCCTCCTTCGGCTGCTTGCAACAAATCGATCCTAATTGTTTCGAACCTCGGCCCCAACATAGAACTTGTTTTTTGGCTTATTATCTTCAACATTATGGATCCCGTGGTTCGACAAGTGATTGCCTGGTCTCGTTGCTCCTGATTAAGGTTGAATCTTGGTCTTGAATTCTCGTCCCCAATCAACAAGTTCTTGATACTTTGTGTTCCCCCCCCCGGGATCATATCAAACCCAGTAGCATCTGAATCCCACAAGTTTTATATTTATTTCTAAAGCTTGGCTATCAAATGTTACCTTATAATAGTAGAATGAATTGATAAGTTTTGCACAGTGTCATAAATAACATAAATAATCTATTTTGATCATATTCTTTGCCCATAGATATCCATAGTAATATATCCCCATGCAGCTGGCTTAAAAGCCATGAATTGTTTTAACTTTATGGGGTTCCCAAGAATCAGCACTCGTAATAATTGCCTAAATTTATAACCAACCAGAAGAGCAAAATAAATAAATCCCGCTAGCTTAGACAGTATCATCATGAGGTTTCACAAACTATTCTAAAACAAGGAACAAAAGGAGTGACCCAAAACACCCTCATCTTACTAGTTCATGAAAAAAACGTGAAATCTTATTTGATTTTTCTCTTGTTATTCACTTAAGTTGCCAAGGAGAAAAAAAAATGCAACAAACAATGAATGTAAGTTCTCATCAATAAAATCGACAACTTAATCATATATAAGTAATCTCATTTAATGGTGATGTGCAGCACAGATATCACAGTAGCCTAAGCAAAATTTATCATTGGTCAAAGCCTCTGGGATAAAACAATCATTTACATTTATCATTAGGAGGCCAACAATTACTTACACTATCCACCCAAACCTCCATATTAGAAAAGATAACACTCATGACATCTCATACAGGGGCGGAGATTGGGTGGTCCATTTATGTTTTTCCTATGTAACTGAAAAATTTATATAGGCCCCGTTTGATTCCCATTTCTGTTAAAATACATTTTTTCTCTCTTCTTTTCAACCACACATTTTTCATTAAAATAATATTTCACGTAAATCAAAAACTTTTCCTTATTTTTCAACCATACATTCTCCATCAATCTACTATTCTAAAATACATTTTTTCATAAAATGGGAATCAAACGGGGATATAATTTTTTCCTTTTCTATTTATTAGCCTAGTGCATAAAAAGAAATTTGTCCTCGTCAATAGTTCAAAAATGTAGAACCATGAAAGAGAAACAATAAAGAACGGATATCACTGGTCAAATGTGAATTTGGATGTAGTGGAAACGCATTTATAATAAAGACAAGGTAATAAAATTAACAAAAGCATACCAAGCGTTCCCTTTCAGATGGCTTTCCTGCAAAACAGCTGGCTTTGATTCTCTTTATTGCAACATCAGAGCCCTTCCACTTGCCATGATACACAGCGCCATATGTGCCAGATCCTAATTCCCGAATTTCTTCCAGATCTTCATTTTTTATTGACTACATGGAATAATATAGTAATAATCAATTATAGCACTCAAGCTGAGAAACAAAAATTCATATATATGTGCGTGTGCGTCTATAGGAACCTGCAATCCTCTGTCAATAGCTTCTGCCTCAGCTTTGGTTGGCTCTATCTCAGAAATGTTAATATTATCATTATCAGAATCAATCTCCAAGTCCCCAGTGCCACCCTACAAAATAAAAAAAAAAGGAATATCAGGATGACAGAAGATGCCTTAGAAAACCATTATGAAAGAGTATAATTGAATCTCACCACTTCATCTGTGACATTATGATCATCTTCTTTTGCAATAGCATTAAGTTCAATGCCCAGGCCAGCATCTTCTTGCACTTTATCTTTCACCTCCTTCACACCCTGCAATGCCGCCTTTTTTGCTGATGCCACTAACTCAGGTAAGAAACTCAAACACTCGTCCAGCTGCTCCTCAGGAGCACTAGCTTTATTTTCATATTCTTTTGCAGCAAAATAGCTTTCCACAGCAGGTTCCAATCGATTTGACTTGGTGGATTCAACAGGTACTACACCAGCTAGGAGGTCATTGGTGGCATCAAGCTTATTACAGTCTTCAACAGCCGCTTCCAGTTTTATTTCTTTGCAACCTCCATGCACACCGTTCCCCTCTACCCTGACTGATTCAGTAACTGTGTCATTCCTTGAGCCTAATCCAAAGATATTCAGAGGGACCAACTTATCATCAACAAATAGTTCTGAATCAAACTTTGTAAGAGGATCTACAGAAGTCGCAACATTAGTCATGTCAGATGCCAGATGGGTACCCGAATGGATGGGTTGATGAGTATAAAGAGGCTGATTTTCCTGAGTACAAGCATTGGAAACCAAATTTGCTATTTGGCCGTGGGGATATTCTGGCACAGGAGACCCTTGGGGGCCCACTACCTTTCTTGACGACTCAATGCAAGGAATCTGGTTTTCCAACCCAGTTCGTAAACTGGGATTACCCTCCACCGCACCACTTATAAATCCATTACTGATACAGCCATTTGCTATCTGAGGAGAAACAGATGTTTCGCCAGATGGGACCCCTTGCAATGGGCTATGAACATTTCTCCTTAAAGCATGTGCAGGTATATGACCATGAGGCACCTGGTACAGGTTATCAGCTCCATATGCAAAGGTAGGAACTTGAATCTGTGATCCAGATGCCAAAGGTTGGTCTTGTAACACTTGACTTCCGAAGTATGCCCCAGCTCGGACATAACGTGGGTCTTCACGATGGGTATAAGGAGATTGCACGTGGTGCTCATCACATGTATTACCATGCCCAAGAGGAATACTCATGCCATTATCCACAATGTAGCGTTCAGCAGGTCTTGCAGGCACGGAAACATGCAGTTCCTCAGGCCGAGGAATAGACTGATGCAGTAACATCAGTCCTCTTTCGTGACTATGAGTCTCATTATACAGTGCTCGAGGATCAGTTTGATCCCTCGAGCAGTATGGATAGTGTGTGTTAGCATCTGCATTCAGCATATACATTTCCTTGTTTGGGGGACATTCAGCATAAGTATTAGGAATTGCATGATATCCACTCCCCAAGTTTGGTGGCTCTAAATGTGGCTGTTCTCCAGGCTTCCAAAGGGAATCAGGATAGACATGATTTCTTTGAAATGTCATTCGACAATGCTCGCATATACTGTTTCCTTCATAAACATTGTGGCCATGAAGCATGTTACCAGGAAAACCAGCCCTTTCACTGGCTACTGAACTAGTAGGAAGTAATACCAAATTCTCTGTGTACTGTGGCTGCTGATCGTGTATTGACTGATGATGCATTGGAGGAAGATTGTGTTCCTCAGGCATTCTATCAAAACTTCTGTCTAGAAACTCCCCATATGGAGTCTGGTAACGAACGGATGAAGGTGAAGGTGGAAAATCAACTACTGGTCTTTGGTCAAGATGCCCGGTTTGCCTGGGGGAATAGTATGCAGGACTCCATGGAGCTTCCATTTGGGGTAACCCCGAACCCATATGAGGAATTGTAAGATTTGCTAAGTTTATTGGAGGCATTGACAGCTCGGGATTCCTCTGACCGTGGATGCCAGCGTCCAGATTCATCTGATTAAAATACTGCTCGGTAACATAAAGATCGTCTAAGAGCTCCATCTCCAGAGACTCAGCGGACTGATTCCTGATTTCGGGAGTTTCATTAAGGTTGTTCAATGCATCCACATACCTCCTCTCGTTATCCCTTTCATCACCATCACCAAAAGGCACTGAACCATCTTGATCAGAATGAGAAAATAAAAAAATCCTTAACCTCGTTATCCCATCGCCCAAGCCTAACTTGTCATACTCTTCCATCATATTAGTAACATCATCATCATTCACAACTGAAACAAGAGCATCAAGATCCTCATCGGGCTGCTGATATTTTAACATGGTGACCCCTTCGAAAAGTTCCCTCATCCTCCCCATGAGATCCTCATAGCTGATATCTCGCGGGACACTCACAATTCGTGTCTCACCACCTACATATCTGAGTTTCCCATCGTGCGGACGCGGTAATATACTACCAGAAAAGCTACATAAGAATTTAACCCTTGGATTTTCATCGCTAGAGCTCCGGGCTGAGCCTGGGGTCTCTGCAGGGCTACCCATCAAGTCCAGAGTTTGCTGTTGATGATCAGTAAATGAGTACACAAGTTCCAAATTTGATTTCTGAAATTTTCATCCCCTGTTGTAGTACACATTAGCTATTTTCATGATTACGCAAGAACCCAATTGCTCACTTCTCCGAATTTACCAACCGAAAACCCAAAATTCACCTTTTATTTAGACCAAAACTCAATAAAAATCAAAACTTTTTTCTCTGCAACTGAAAAAGGCCCTAGAATTTTATAACAAATTGTCCAATAAATTAAACCCATCTAATTATAATTGCCCAAATCGCTGCACCAAAATCAAAACTTTCAAGCTGAGTTTCATTCACCCTAATAAACCAAAATTTTCAACGAAAGATTCGGACTTTAAGCGAAAACTGATCAAATACCTTAAAACAAAACTATAGGCATAAAATATAAATCGCACAACTGTGAGTACCTGAAACTGGGGATTCAGAACACGGGAGCCTCGAAGTTTTGCTAAACCTAAATTCAAGAAACTCCAGAAAATTCTTGAATCTTTATTGCGGCTTTATATAAAAATTAAACCCCAAAAAAGACTATAATTATTCACCTACAAATATAAAAAAAAAAAAAAAAAAGGAAAAGGAAAGGAAAACGAGGATGAAAATTCATATATCATATATACCAGCTGGATGTATTTATAAGATTATAAAAATTGCTTTTTGTTTGATATAAAAAAAAAAATGAAAAAGAAAGAGAGATTATTCTGGAGCAAGAGGGAGATGCCATGGCTGAAGCTACCAGGTGCATGGACACGTGGTAGCTTTTGGGTGCTTCGTATCCAAGGCACAATTTATCGCTCCGTGAGTATATTCCACTCGCACTATGTGAGAGCGTGAAACTTTTTCACTCTTCTTTTTATTTTTTCTTTACCTTTTGAGGAATAATTTTGAGAGTGGTTTTTCGATTCTGCAGTTAGCTTTTGTTTGGTCTCCAATATTTTTAAATACATTTTTTCATCTTATTTTTAATTATATATTTTTTAATAAAATAATATTACATAAAAAATCATTTTTTTTTTATTTTTAACCACACATTATCCATCAAAATACATTTTAGACTATAAAATGAGGCTCAAACATAGTCTAATTATTACTAACTCCCTGTTTTATGGTTATTATTGTGTAAAAGATAATATTTTGAATAATATTTTTTAAAAATAAAATAAAAATAGTTTAAAAAGTGGTTAAATATAGCAACTCTACGATCAATGTTCATCTCAATCAAGTTGAAAAGCTCGTTTCCTTATGTTTCGCGTGAATTGCTAACAATTAAAAGAAGGTCCAGATAATTGTGTAATGAGCAACGATCTCTCGAGACAAAGTTTCAATGAGGGGTGTTTATTTATGAAAATTACAATTCACAAAATACGAAATGTCTTTAAGGGGCACAAACACACAAAGTAACTAAAATTTGACAATGAAAAACTTAAAGGAAATGAAATTACATAATTATTTGTTTGAGAGTGTTTTGTTCGGTTATTTCTTCTGTATTCTCTTTGTTCTTTTATACTTATGGATAGTTTCTCTTGTGGAACTGTCTGAAAAATGTTTGTTGCTTTATAACCACTCGCTTTCTCCATGATAAGCACTCTGTCCAGAAACCGCTTATACTTTCTCCAATCATATAACTGTTCGCAATCGATAATCTCGGATGGTAGGATGCGATAAGATTGTCCTTTAACCGTTTTAACAATCATTGTCTTTAAAGATGAGGAGATATTACGCTCGCTCAGATTTGGGACGTCTCGAGCAGTTGAGCGACGTCTAGCCGATTTGAGCGATTATGAGCTACTGTAACACGACTCATTCTTGGATAATCTTGCTTGAACCTGCCTTTCAAATTGGGCTTCGTTATCTTTTTGACTTAGGCTTCATTATTTGGGCTATTTAATTGGGCTTAGTTTTATGTGTCAACACCTTATAAACATTTTAATCGATTTTAATTTGAAGATGCGATGATAGACAAGGAATTGTTCTTGTTTTTTGGTCGAGATTGCTCTTTCGTAGAAATTTTTATCTCGAATTACATATATTTTATATGGTAAATTGCATCAAAGCTCTCATATCTTTCAGAAAAATATTTTGGGTCCGAACCTTTCACTTTTGCCGTTTTGCGCCTGAATGTCGTAAGCCTTAAATTATATGGAGTGCTCATTAGTTGACCCCAAAAATTAGGGTGAAGACCAATTTAAAGAAGATCATAATGGTCTTTCCATATTATTTCATTTAATAATAATAAATAGTAAAAAGAGATAAACAAGAAATCGAAAAAGATGAGAAAATAATTATATATATAAAAAAAAAAATACATTAGACCCCTATTTGATTCCAAATTTTTCCAAAATTCATTTTTCTTTTTCTTCCTTTCAATAACACATTTTTTAATAAAATAATATTACACGCAAACTCAAAATTTTTCCTTAATTTTTAACCATACATTTTTCATCAATTAACAATTAAAAATACATTATTTCCCCAAAATGATAATAAAATAGGGCCTAGAGTGAAGATCGATATAAAGAAGGGCATAATGGTCTTTCCATATTATCCCATTTAAATAGTAAAAAGAGATAAGTAAGAAACAGAAAAAATAAGAAAAAAATTAAAAATAGAAAAACAAAAATATATATCCCAAAGAAGGGTAAACATTTTATTTACTCCATTTGGTGCTGTTGCCGTAAAATTTCTCGTTAAATAATTTTCCAAAGTGATGGGCCTGGTTTTGGATCCAGATATATACATGACCCACTACTTTTTGGCCCGCTCAGCCCGATTAAATCTATAAAATGGCATTCAACATCATTCTCGTAGAGTTAGGGTTTCACTTTTCACCCATAGACTGAGAGGAGCAGGAGCAGGAGCAGGAGCAGCTCGCCATGGGAAGAAGTAAGTTCTTATTTCATCGCATTTAGATATATGTGCGTGTAGTCGAATCATAATATAGCATAAAGTTTCGAATGTTCAAAAAATTCAGCTTAGCTGGGATTCATGATTATCTGATAATATTTTTTAAATTTTTTTTGACTATCTATGCTGTGTCGCTTTGATATTTTATGATAATCGAAGAAAAGAAGGTTTATTTCTGTTTTCTCGATAGGAATTTGACTTGAGATTTCTTGTTTGTACATGTTGGAAACCAAAGCTTACTTGATTTTGTTATTTAGTCCGTACTTATCTGGGAGTCTTGATTATTTATATTTTATAATTTATTTATGGATCTGATTACAAAAGAATGAACAAAAGTTGTTTTTACTGTTTTCTCAACGAGGAATTTGATTTGTGAACTCACGTTATTTTAGTGTTACATTTTATTTAAGGATCCGTTTACAAGGTTTCGAAAGATTTCCCTATTTTTGTTATGTTGCAGCAATGTGCTGCCATAATCTTGAACATTGCAAAGATTGAATAAAGTAAGGTTAATTGTCTAAGACCTTTAGTGTATAGTTGCGAGTAGCTAGATAAATAAATTTATTTTTGATCAAATGATATTTGATTTGATTGGCTCTTGTTAATACAAGATTCTAACTTGGAAAAGAAGTACGATGTGATTATGAAAGTCTTTGTAGTAATGCAGTTTGAGCGAATATTTTGGGTTACAAAAGTTGGGCTCTTTTCTGTTGTTTCATATTATCCTATTACGCTTCTTGAATTTTAGCTTGCAGAACGTCCATTAGACCCATCACCATTAAAAATTAGGGATATTCTTTTTTTAGGGGTGTGTTTGAGCCACATTATTTTGAAAGAATGTATTATGTAATAGTAAATTGATGGAAAATGTGTGGTTGAAAAAAAAAGGAAACGTTATTGATGTGATGAAAAATATTATTTTTATTGAAAAATGTGTGGTTAAAAATGAGTAGAAGAATGAGAATGAAAATTTTAATGCGTGCCAATCAGGGGCTAAAGAAGTTTATAGAGTTTGATTTCTAAGGCTTCTCTAATATCATAACTGTTTATTAGGGGGAATGTAGTTTTTTTTAATTTTTTGTCATACTCTTAATTGTTCATACATAATACTTCAATTGATCAATTCTCCAATAAGGCATCATGTATTGAAAATGGTTCACTTATTTGACGTTGATGTTTATTTTTCACTTTCAGGACCAGCAAGATGTTATCGTCAGATCAAGAACAAGCCCTATCCAAAGTCAAGGTTTTGTCGTGGTGTGCCTGATCCGAAGATCAGGATCTATGATGTTGGAATGAAGAAAAAGGGTGTCGATGAGTTCCCCTTCTGTGTGCATTTGGTAAGTTGGGAGAAGGAGAATGTGTCCAGTGAGGCGCTGGAAGCTGCCCGAATTGCCTGCAACAAGTACATGACCAAGTTTGCAGGAAAGGATGCTTTCCACTTGAGAGTCAGGGTTCACCCTTTCCATGTCTTGCGAATCAACAAAATGTTGTCATGTGCTGGGGCTGATAGGCTTCAAACTGGTATGAGGGGTGCTTTCGGTAAGCCCCAGGGAGTTTGTGCACGTGTGGCCATTGGACAGGTTCTTCTTTCTGTGCGCTGCAAGGATTCGAACAGTAATCATGCCCAGGAGGCCTTACGCCGTGCAAAATTCAAATTTCCAGGTCGTCAAAAGATCATTGTGAGCAGGAAATGGTATGAGATCAATTCTAAATTCTTCTCTCAAGTATATATTTAATTTTTTTTCCTTTTTGATATCGTTGGGTTTTGGATTCACACATCCTATTTCTGCTGCACTAATTTTCATATTGTTGCTCAGGCATGAGTTATATAGCTAGACTTTCATGTACATATGGAATCTCTCTCAACTCTTCCCCCCTCCCGAATTTCCCCCTTGCATATCAAAACATCCAGTGAATTAGAGCTTGTCCTCTTTGTTATCGATCATTTAGTGAACATATATGATAATTTTGTTGTCAATTGATGTAAATCATTTGATTTGTCCAGTTTTTATTTGATAAATAGAAAATTAGTGCTTTGTGTTGCTTTATTACAATTATTATTAATCTTTGCTTATTAACTCACCTGATAAAAGTTATTATTTATTGTTGCTTATATAAATTATCTTGATTTTCAGGGGATTCACGAAGTACAGTCGCCCAGATTATATTAAATGGAAATCTGAGAACAGGATTGTTTCTGATGGTGTGAATGCCAAGGTTTGACTTTTCAAGAAAACACCAAATATTGCTTATTCCACTGGCTATTATCATTTATATTCTTTAAGTAGCCTTAGCTAGAAAGCTATATATTGGATACTCGACTTTGTTATTTTCTTCTCTTTAGAGGATTCCCATCCTCCAACAAAATGTAGGTATTTCTGTCTAAGTTGGAAAACCTGAAAATGTTAATTTTAGGCAGGCTGGTATTCTTACACAGTGATCTGATTTTATACCATTTCACTCAAATGTTTCGTGTGAAGATATTAATGATCCATTTATATCGTGTAGCTTCTTGGATGTCATGGACCTTTGGCAAATAGGCAACCTGGAAAAGCATTTTTGTCAGCGGCTGTTGAAGGATGAATTTGATATCTGGATCTGGAATATCGACGCATTCTGCATTTCATTACTTTGAACTAAGAATTTTCTTTTTGTTGGTTTCTCTGGATCCTTCTCTTGGTTAAAGACAAAATTTTCTTTTAAGTTTATCAATTGGATTTCTTCGATATAATTTTGTTCTTGGCATAGCACTTAATTTACTGTTTGTTTCTGGAATGTATAATTTCTGTTAGTTGAGCATGATACTGTTTTTGCATTTTCATCTGAAACGGTGTTTATACAATGAAGACGGGCTTTTGGCTATCTATGTCGTTGAAGAAAAAGAGTGTCGAGGGCAGTTTGATTGAGATGAAACATGGGTCGAATTTCTATGACATGCAAATTTCAAGGAAAATCAAATTTTTAGTGGACAAATTTCCATAATATCTTGTCAACCTCATATAATATCTACTAGAGTTATGCAGGGGGATAAAATGGAAATCTTTGTCGCGATCACTATTTGAAGGTTAGACGTGATCCTAGCAGAGTGCTTCCGTATGCTCATGGAAGAGCATATATTTTGGTTCAAAACGTAAGTGGGGAAGTCATTTGATTAATGAGACTTTAGTTATATCATCTGTTGGTAAATCATTATGTAGTACATTTGTATATTTTGGGGATTTGAGTCTTGTTATATGTATATTAAGAGAGTGTTTGGTGATAATTAAAATTAAATTTTTTAAAAGATTGTGATAGAAGTTTTTGAAATGTGTGGTTGAAAAAGTTGTGAGATCATGAAAGATGTGGTTAATATTGATTGTTTGACTTTGACTTAAATTAAAATTAGATTTTAATTTGGTTCAAACAGGTCTAAGTTTGATATCATGTGAGTTGACAATTTTATGTACATTGATTCTGACAATATTTTTTCCAATTAATAGTCTGAGTTCCTACACATGGGGGGTTATGTCATTAAATATGTCAGGAGTGATGTACAAATAGGTTAACTCTTGAGGATACAAGGAAATATGATAATAAGGGTACATGAATTCCAATTTATAAGGACTGACTGGTAATCTGAAAATGGGTATTGCTAGTGCATGACAAGCTTCAAGTTGAATATAGATGCTGGCTGTAGATTGTAACAAAGGTCTATGGTGTTGGTACGATATGTCAGAATTACAGTGGAGAAATTGTAGTTGCAGTGTCCAAGTCCGATAGATGGATATGGTGACACCGTGTTTTTGAGATTGTGCTGATATATCCGAAGGTTTAGTCACTTAAAAACTAGAAACTGATTGTACTAAATTTGTTGAAGTTCTTTGTTTGAGCCTCGGTGCACAAGAAGAGGCAATCAACTCGAATTTGCATGACCTCTCTCTCACTCTCTCATCTTTTGATGTTTCGAGTATTTGAGTATAGTATTTCCTTTAAAAAAATTGTATGCTTTTCTTGACGATAAATGATAATTAAAAGTTAAAACTAGCGATGCAACAAAATGAAAATATTTATGTACAAAATATTTTTTTTAGTTGATTGAGAACCACACTCAACTATTTTCTTGAATGCTATGTATAAACTCTTCATCTTTTACAAGTGGAGTTGAGTTTAAGATTTTATTTTTCACTAATATTTTGACACCTTTTTCGAAAATTTATTACAATATTGAATAGTGAATTTATGGAGAATGTGTAGTTAAAAAGAGAAATTTTTTTGAATTTATATATAAAATATTTTATTAATATAAATGTGTGGTAAAGTTTTCAAAAAATCAAACGGAGGCTAAGTTGCATAGAAAGAGACGGACAATAGAGGACAAGAAATCACTTTCATGTCATCAAGCGGTAGCTCACCTCATCTCATCTAACTTCTTACCTAAAGACGACCATAGTATCCTTTCTCATTGCATTTAAACCTCTACCGCCCATAGGGTTTTGTGTCATTGTCTGTCTCACTCTCCCCTCCTCCGTCACGCACACAATGCTATCCACCACCACTCTCTTCCTCGTTCCCATTTGCCGCCATGGTCTTTTCAAACACCACCTCCGGCGCCTTCACTCAAAACCGGTAGTAGAATACCCTCTGACACACCCCATTTACACCATTTGGGCTTCTAATACTTCTCTAGGGAAAACCCTTGTATCAGCTGGCCTTTCCATTTCATTTCTTTCCACCGCACATCCTAAAAAGTTCATTTATCTCAAGCCCGTTCAGACTGGCTTTCCGGATGATTCCGATTCGGGCTTCGTTTATCGAAAATTCTACGAGTTTTTAGCTCACAAGCCATTGCCGTTCTCGGTTTTAGCGTCGAACCACGTTCTCAGACTCTCGGTTCCTGCTGCTAAAAGCCTTTTGGGAACTGGGTTTGTGGGTGGAAGTGGAAAAGGTGAAAATTTTGGGATTCAGAATGAAAAGGAAGGAAATTTTTTTTACGGTTTTGAGAATGTGGGTTTGTACGAAGAGAGGAAATTGCAGGGTAGCAAGATTGGTGCAGATGAATTTGGGAGTTCAGAATTGGTTTGTAAGACTATGCATGGATGGAAGGAGGCAGTGTCGCCGCATTTGGCAGCCGAGAGAGAAGGGACCTTCGTCGGGGATTACGAGCTCTTAGATACGTTGAAGAGATGCATTGGGAGTGATTTGGGTGGAAAATGGTGCGGTAAAGGAGAACTGGACGCGATGTGTGTGATTGAGACTTCTGGCGGAGTAGCCAGTCCAGGACCATCTGGTTCTCTTCAGTGCGACTTGTACCGGTGTGTGGTTCTTTACATTTCACACCTTTATTTTTTGTAGTATCGAATTAACTTAATGGACGTCAAAATTTGAGGAAGAATTTGGAATTGATTTCTGAGGGATGAATTATTTATTCAGATAATGAATACCAAGTAACCAGCCAAAATATTTCCTGTTACTTAGCTAGTTCGCTGATGCATTGTGTGTCAATGAACCAGAGAAGATATATAGTACGAGTAAGTCTAGATATGGGTTTCTGCAGCTGGGTTTCACTGTCTAGTAGGAAGTATTTTGAATGATGTAGACTCTGTGTATTGAATGTCAATTCTTTAAAATAAGACTAGATAAACATGTAGATGAAATGCCCAGTGTCATTAGTATGAGCATTTGTAAGCTTATATGAAATTGATATGGATGGAATTTAATTGAATAAAGGGACTGTAGGTCTGCACGGCTTGTTGCCTACCAAAGTTATCTATGTTCGTTACACATCAAAGTGAGATATTTCTTCTTTGATTTGGGTATTTCTGCTCTTCTGTTGCAGGCCTTTCCGTCTGCCAGCTATTCTTGTGGGAGATGGGCGTTTAGGTGGCATCTCAGGGACTATCTCTGCTTATGAAAGTCTAAAATTACGAGGTTATGATGTTGCTGCAATTATTTTTGAAGATCATGGCCTTATGAATGAGGTGCCATTGTTATCTTATTTCCGGAAGAGGTAATGGGAACTCTGTAGATTTTTTATCACCTCAAATTTGTAACAGTAACAGCGTTCCTGATGTTGCATTCTCTTGTAGTCTCATTTTTACACGTGTGTGTATTTTCATTCTTGCATCTATTTTGCTTGCATAATTATTTGTTCATTCCTTTGTACTTATTAATTGCATAATTCAGCCTCTGAATATTGCTTATCCATATTAAACCAAAATATAAAACAATTCCTCTTGCTTTGTCTAGGGTTCCCGTACTCGTGCTTCCACCTGTTCCACAAGATATGTCTGATGATCTGATCAACTGGTTTGATAAATCTCAGACTGTTTTCACTTCTCTTAAGGAAATAATGTTCTCTGCCTTTATAGAGAGAATGCAGAGATTACATGACATGCCAAAGAAGGCATGCAACATTCTCTGGTGGCCATTCACTCAGCACAATTTTGTACCTCAAGAAAATGTTACAGTCATAGATTCACGCTGCGGAGAGAACTTCGCTGTTCACAAGGTTAGTAGTTTAGAATGTTTTTCAGCTAATCTAAGTTACTCTCTAATCTTGCTTATATTCTGTAGCACTAATAGTGCTCCAAACATTTAAGAAATTTTTTATATTTGCAGGATTGCAATTTTGATTCTTTAGGAATACCGACTTCATCCTACCTTATTTCTCCCCTCATATTTTGACATTGCTTGCCAATTCACCGTTTTTTGCATAATAGAATTGCAAAGAAAGTGGCTGGCTAATTTTGTTTTAACCATTATGCAGTTTCAGAGTTTTGATTTGATTTCTCAACAATTTGATGCTTGTGCAAGTTGGTGGACTCAGGGTCCTGATGCTATCATGCAGGTCAGTCTCCAAATACTACATGTGTACAGCTGTTATAAACGGGTGCAAAGTTATACTTTCTTTCTGATGCAACTTTCCTTCTGATTCAATGAAGTGAAACGAGTAGGTTTTATTCATAATCTTGTTTGTGTTTGAGCATCACAATGTTTAAGACCTTTCTGGCTGTACTCTTGCTTTGCTCAGTACATAGATGGTCATGGATTTTATTTCTCTCTGTGTGGATCTTTTTTTTTGGGTTGGGGGTGTGGGTGAGTGATAAGGATCTTGTTTTGAGGAGTGGAGATTGAAAAAGTGAGTTCAATGGAACATTGAATTGCAAATAAAGTTTTATATAAGTTAAGCATTTTGCAAATTTGATGTTAACAAAGTATGCAAGTTTTGTTCTGGAAAATAATTTTCAGAATAAAGTCTGTCTGTTTATTTGTTGAACAAATACCTGTCATTGACATAATTTGAAGGCATTTCTGCAAGTTACAGTACCATACTTTTTTAGGAGATTGCAGATTGAACTTGCTAGAGATATGGGCTATACTGCTGCTAGATATGGGCATGTAATGTTTCCAGAGAACGTTTATGAGCCAGCTTTAGAATTGGCTGAACTTTTGCTTGAAGGTGTGGGAAAAGGTTTGTTCAAATTTTTATGTTCTTTGACCTCTCTTTTTTCAGAATAATAATGTATGAAAAATAAATTTAATTTGCACTATTTTATTTATTTTCTACTGGTATTTGGCAATGGGAAAACTGAAAACATGGAACATATTTCTGATGGAGAGAGGGTTCTGATTCTTTTGAGAAGGACAGGAATTATGAATCATGCAAGAGACTGTATCATGAAACCTTTCTAAACTAGATGAATTGACAGTGAAGAGATATGCTAATTATTTCATGACAGATAACTAGATAAACAAATGAACACAATTTCTGACTTTTAAGTTAAAGTATCTGATAGATCCTCTGTTTATATTACAGATATAGGACCAGACGTATAATAGATATTCCAATATTGATAATCTGGTGATTTCTATCATCTGATATCCCAAACATAGAATTCATTATGAGCATGTTCAACTATGCCTAAAATATAAGTAACTTTTAAGGTTTGTCAAACATGTTTTGAGCTTTAGAAGCTACTTTTAAATTTTTTTTTTCCCCAAACTTGTTTGGCTTCTCTTTAAAGCTGCTTGTTTTTAAGAATTTTAGAACAAAATTTGCTTCTTTAAAAGCACGTTCTTGTTTACTTTTTGGAAAAGGAAGTTTTGCTTAATTTTTTGGCTCAGCCACACATGCTATATCTTTGTCGGGATATATTAAATCTTCTGTATCAATTATGTTCCTCGGTTGGGATTTGTTCACAGCAAAATACACAATATTATATGTATTTACACACGTGTTCATCAAATTATATACTTATTTATGTATGTAAATCCTGTATGTTCATTATTTATATTTTTTATTTGTCATCTTCAATTTCAATGGCAATATAGAATCTGATAACTTGCAGTCGACAATTCTACATGAAACTGTTCCTCATCGTCACAATATAGCACTTTTTAACTTTTTCTCTGAACTGCATATATCTGATGCTGCTCTTATGTCCCGATTGGCCAAAAAGCGTCTATAGTGTATACTGACTACTATGTTCATCTGCGCCTGTGAAACATAAAGATGATGAGTTACTTCTATATCATCTGATCTCCATAGATTCTATCTGGTTTTATATATGGCATTATCTGAATGTTCTGTAAGTCCTGGCCTTTTGGCTTATTAAGAATGTTATGACTGACACTAATTGCTATTTTAATTTTTTGATGTTTCCAGAATGGGCTTCACGGGTCTATTTTTCTGATAATGGTTCCACAGCAATAGAAATTGCCCTTAAGATGGCATTTCGCAAATTCTTGTTTGATAATAAAGGGCTTTTAGACCTTACAAATGCCGGCATGGATGAAAAATGTATTGACCTGAAGGTAAGTACATTTGTTGATGACTTCAAATATAAATTGCTCAATGCAATAAACTACTTCCCCTGTTTCCTACCTATGCAGCCCGTTCTACCCTTCTGGTTTTTCTTGTGAGTAACATGCATGTCTTTATGCAAGGAACTTTATTTGTAGTTAAATAAGCTAAAAAAATGTAGTGCTTGATTTTCTCTTGAGATATTGAATCATTGATTTATACTCCAGGAAGTCCTTTAAGGTCAAATTTGATTTTTAAAGTTCAATAGCTTATGAATTGTTCAAAATTCGATTTCGACTATGATATTTGTTCTAGCATATAATGAAATGAAGCATAAGATTACATCTTTAAAATTAGTTGGACCTAATGATGAGTTTCCTGATTCTTTGAATTAGGTCCTAGCTCTGAGAGGATCTTATCATGGAGATACGTTGGGTGCTATGGAAGCACAGGCACCTTCTCCTTACACTGGATTTCTGCAGCAACCTTGGTATCAACATTTCTTGATGCTTTATATTTGGTCACTTTATGGAAGCATTATATTGTGTGTGCTGTGGCATGCTGACCTTTTGATTTTAATATTTTGGCTGAAGTTACACTATTTGTTGAATATTTTATACTGGCCTTATTGATATGTTATGCCTAGTACTTCTGGAGTTCAGCCAACTGTAACATCTATGCCCATAATTTTTTTCCCCTTGTGGACTGAAACTTGTTAATATGGTCTGAGAAACATTTCTTATAATAACTTAAATAAATCTTGATTGAGGATTTTTCTCTCTGCTTGTATCAATTGAATTGTTGAAATTTCAGATGTATGTCTGGTTATAAACATGAAGAACTCACTGCTATAATTAGAATTGTAGGTTACAAATTGTTAGTTCCATTATTGCATAATATGACTAGAACAGTAGAGCATGCAGATATTGTATGATGCATTGCAATCTGAACCATGGGCTACCAGGGTTATTAGTCATATATAGCATCCAATTTATCATGATATATGGGCGTGCTTAATTTCAAACTCGTATTCTATTACATTTGGCTTATTCATGCGTCTTTATAGTGCCTTCTGACAGCACGTTGTTGGTTATTGTTGGATGTAAATCTAATCTCCAAATTTCCTTTCATTTTTCTATAGCTTTTGATTTGAGGATTTTAGTTTGATGTACCATTTTTTTTCACACTCCTTTTCTTTACTGAGTGTTCTTTTCATTTTTCTTCCTACATTAAAGAGCGTCCATGAGATGGGGTTCCATTCTGGCATTTATATTTTATATTTTTTGTCAAAACTTGAATGGCAATTAGTATTTTGGTTTTCATTTCACAAGCTTTTTATCTTTTAAATATCTTTCGATATTGCAGTTAGTTTCATAGTAATTTTCTATGATTTCTTATGAACTATATTTACTTTCATTCTCATGCTTCTGTTATCAGTTATAACTTATCATCAACTTGTACACGCAGCACATAATAGTTTTATGTTACGAACACTCCACTTGTTTACATATAACTTCAACTTATAGTCCTCTCTAGGAAACAAGAAATATTAGAATTGCATTTGGCTAAATTCATCGTGATACTGAATTTTGAAATATACAGGTACAAGGGAAGAGGTTTCTTTTTGGATCCACCGACAGTTTGCTTGCAGAATGGTCTTTGGAAATTATGCCTCCCTGAGAAGATGCAAACTGAAAAGTTTGAAATTGAATATGTCTGTAAGTGAAGCATCTTATGCTGTTGAAGTTTTTTGTTTGTTTCATTCTTTCTTTCTAAAAGTTGATTGGTTTCTTTTTCAGCTTTCAGTTCACGCGATGAAATTTTCAAAAGTAATCGAGATGGGTCAAGTCTTTCTGGTTTTTACAGATCATTTATATCCCAAGTGTTGTTGCATCGAGATTCTAGTGGGTTTTCCCATATTGGAGCATTGATTATTGAGCCAGGCAAGAGTACAAATATCTCACTTTTCTTATCCTGGCAAGCCTCGTGTAATTGTTATTTTTCTTCTCTTTTTTGGGTTTGTGATGTATAAATTTGCTATTTCTTTGAGGTCAGTCTGATACCTGGTGATACTTCAACTGGTGAATGGGCAGTGAAAGTGGAGTTGCAAATGGATTAGATTCTTGTTTGAATGCACTGTCACATATAATCTATCATGTTCTTTTCCCCATTTAAGAACAGTATCTTTAAACCACACCCAATTCACTGTTCTATTGCTAGGAAATTTTAATTCTTTGGATATCTATCTCTGAACTTTATGCCCTCGTATATTCAAAATCCTTCTTCGTATCATCATAGACATTTAATTAAAGTTTGCTATTCAATTTTCCTAAGTCAATCTTTGGCTGAGAAAGACCTATCACAATTGATAGGTGAATATAAGATCAACTCCACCCACCAGGTTTCATGAAGTTTTTAACTTATTTGAAATCCTGGCATACTTCTGAAGTACTGCATTTCGTATCCTGGAACCAATTTGTTATGGTGGAGTTGTATTTTCTAAATTTTATCAACTCCAACTAAATTGATGCTTTCTAAGAGGTTGTTTGTACTTGCGTCTGCACCTGGTAATACTTTTTTTGGGTGGATGGAGAATAATAGCTAGATTTTTCCGTTTACCCTTACAGGAAGCTGGGGAATGATTATTTGTTTTTAACTGCAATGAATACAGTGATACAGGGTGCTGGTGGAATGCAAATGGTTGATCCACTATTTCAACGCATACTTGTGAGAGAATGCCAAAGTCGGAAAATTCCTGTTATTTTTGATGAGGTTTTTACTGGATTTTGGCGTCTTGGAACAGAGGTTAGTGAGTCACACTATTTGTAATTACATGTCTTTTTCCCCATTTGACATGCAATTATTTGATTGCTGCCATATATCTTTTGTTTAGTCCGCTGCAGAATTGCTCTGCTGTCAGCCAGATATTTCTTGTTTTGCTAAGTTGATGACTGGTGGTATCATACCCTTGGCTGCCACTTTAGCATCTGATGCTGTTTTCAAAGCATTTATTGGAGATTCAAAGGTAACATACTATTTACAAATAACAGATATTTGGAACATGACTATGTGTGGCTCATGTTTATAAACACCCAAACAACTTTTTATCCACACATTTGGAAGGAGTTACAAGTACTTCTCACTTATCTACCATTCCTAGACATGCTTTATATCAGGAAAGACACTTTTTTTGCATATTTGAAGTAAATGTTGTCTTACAATTGTAAAATCCTCCAAGTCTGTCCTTTTACAAAACAGTGTGTTGGAACACAAGAAACTCATTATACATGTTTATGCTTGATGACATTCTATCCGAGCTTTTGTCAAATGAAAGTATTTGCTCAATGATAAATTTGATAATGTTTCTTTACGATCGGAATTCGATGAGGAGCAGTTAACCAGGTTCACCTCAGCTCACAAAACTATCAACATATACTTGGCGTAATTGTTTTTAGGAGTTTCTAAGTGAGGCAAGTGGAAAGTGAAACTAGTATAATATCATTTCATCATCTCTTTGATTTAATTTAAATGGCATTACATCTAATCTCTGGAGAAATCAAGTTTCAATGTTGGATTGACAACCTCAGCTAAATTTCATACTGTTCTTCCAGAATCCTGGTTGATAGCTCGGTGGTGTTTACTTTATTTTCTTCATCTGAAATCATGTGGAACTTTCAATTTGCTTTTGATACAATCAGGATGTTTTTGGAACTTCTTTTCCCTAGTTAATGGGAGAATTAATGAACTTAACTTGTGAAAGGATAACAATAAATTAAAGAATAGAAGAGCTACACGTTGCTAATTTTTGACTTCCGTGCATTGTCAGTAGCGTTGGGTTTATAACTTGAGTTTTTAATATTGCTTGTCAGATAGTCTAATACTTGCTTTTTGGGTTTTTGATCTTTATGTTTATACGCCTTTTGGTCTAAGTGGAGCTTGTCTTACTTTTACAATTGGAAACCTGAAATTATATTCTGATTTCAGCTTAAGGCTCTTTTGCATGGGCACTCATATACTGCACATGCAATGGGGTGTATGGCTGCTGTCAAGTCTATCAAATGGTTTAAGGACTGCACAACAAACATTAATCTGATAGATGAATCAAGGTTGCTTCAGGAGGTGAGTGTGAACTTATTTTAAATTTCTAATTATTATTCTCTATTTGTTCTATTTTGTGTCTGGCTTTATTCCAACATTTAGTGTCAATGGAAAATATCAGTTACTAAGCCTTACAAGAACTAGAAATTAAATTTTTTATTAATATTATTGTTATTATCACTGCTTGAACTTTGTTGCCGATTTGATGTGATCTTCATAATTTTGAGCTTTAACATAAAAGTGTAATCTTTTGATATCAGATTTGAGGCTTCGTGAGTCGGTTTTAATCTCATATTTTCCTTCTTTAGATGGAGATTCATCTAAGGTTAGATGTGCCTGTATTCAATACTCTGACAAATGTGTAACATGAGCACATCTTGTATACTATATACGTTTTTATCTTTTCTCTTTTAAACTGCACTTTACAGTACTGTGTGAAGCTAGTGAGGTCATTGTCCACGGAAAAAAATTACTTCCCTACATTTCTTTTTAAGCTAGCAACAGAAGTTTATGTTCTCCACACGCAGAAGTTCTCCACACGCAGAAGTTTAACCAATTTACTTGCACTAATAATGATCTTACTGTCAGCATACAGAAGCATAAGTACACTTATTAATTAAAAATACGTTTTAATTATGTTGGTACTGGAACTTATTTTAGACTCACTACATTTCTGGTGTTCTGCAGTTATGGGATTCAGAACTGGTGTGCCGGATCTCATTGCATCCAGCAGTCCATAGAGTTTTGGCATTAGGAACTCTATGTGCCATTGAAATCAAAGCTGAAGGCAGTGATGTTGGGTAATTATATCTGGACTTTAAACTGTTCTCTTTCATTCTTGTTAGAAGTTGTCACAATTCACGTACTTGTAGCATTTGTGACTTTTGGTAGTTTGTTCAACAGAAAATGGAGTAATTTTATCCTTGTGCGCCTCTACAACTTCCTCAAAAAACTCCCTTTCAGCTTGATATGTAGTTGTGTTGCTTCCTTTGCTCTGTAGAATTCTCACATCTAGCTCATTTTCTTGAGTATGGAGGAGTGGGCAGGGTTAGAGAATCTTAGGCCTTTTTTGATTCACCAACAGGATGAGACGGGCTAAAAGCTCAGAGGATTAGTACTAGAGGATTTTTTTCCCCTTGTATTTGATTTCTCAAGGATTAATTGAGAATGTAATAGCATTGGATTTCCAAAATTTTCCCAGCTAGAGAGAGAAGGCAAAACTGACAGCAAACATCCTGTACACCCCTCTATTTGGCTATTTAGTTAAGCTAGTCCCCTACTCCAATTCCTTTCTCACCCATTGCATTATGATGATCCCACCACCCTCAGCTAAGGGGCCAAGCCAGTGACTTTCTTGGAGGAGGCCATGTCCTCAGAATTTAGTATCTTAAAATTGATTTATGGAGCAAAAGGAGGCAGAGGATTTGGGTTGCCCTATGTATCATTACCAATTCCATCCTTATTAAACCACCAGCCACCACTAACCAACCAATTTCAGTCCACCAAGAGTAACAAACAATTCTTAGCAATTAAAATCCTGCTTTTTTTCTATTGATTTTTTTCTAATACGCTGTTGATGATTGATGCGGGATATATACAAGAAAAAATGTTTCTGCCAGTTGGAAGGGGGGGGGGGGGGGTGTGTGAGGTGGTGGTGGAGATTGAGAAAGACCAGTCGGTTGTCGAGGTTGGATGACACAAGGTGATGGAGTTTGGGGGTGGACGGAGGTGAACTTGGAACAGGGTAGTGGTGAAGACGAGCCAAGAGGGGAGAGGAGTGAGATATTTAAAAAAAAAAACAGTTAATCAGAGTTACAGGAATACCAAACCCGGATTTTTTTTTTCATCCCGTGAGTTAGAAATGACCTAAAAATTTCATTTTTTTCATTGGAAGTTTGTTTTTGATTTTCATTGTTCTTTATTGCCTTTGTTTTCACTTCAAGGTTGCATAGGGAATCAATGCTATCTAGTAATACGTCCTAAACTGTAGCGATAAATTTGCAGGTATGCTTCCATGTATGCAAGTTCTCTTGTGAAGAGGCTACGCGAGGATGGCATCTATATGAGGCCGCTTGGTAATGTCATTTATGCTATGTGCGGGCCTTGCACATCTACTCAGGTTTGCCGCGGCATTCTGGAGAAAATTTTCGCCAGAATTCAGGAGTTCAGCCAACTGAATGGCTAAGCAACATGTGTAGTTGAGCAATGTTAATCATACCTGCTTTTTTCACTGTAAAATGTTGATCTTTTGACATTTTCTGAATATATTTATCTTTAAAGTAAATCTCACTCCCGGCCAGGGGCCTAGGGTGTTACTCAAAAGTGTTAAATGTCTTCTCTTTATTAGTGTTGAGTCACTTGGACATGTTTTAAGGGAGCAAGCTGTATTTGGCAAACCTAAATTCTTAAACTTCAATTACTTAATCTAGCCTATAATTTAGTGCAAGGGTTAACTGCATTAAACGGTCTCTGAACGAGTAACAGGATGAGACACTGCTCTAAAATTGTAAGCATATGTTTGGTAAAGATTTTTTTAATTTTTTTTTTTTTAAAACTCATTTTAACCAATCATTTTGTCAATAAAATAATTTTGCATATGAACTTATGAATTTTTTTTATACTATTTAACTATAGATTCTCTAAAAATGTCACTTATTTACATACAAGAAATCTACGTCAAATAAACTTGATGCTTAAAGATTCTAGCTAGTAAAATAATTTATTTTATCGTGATGATATATATTATGTTAAGTTTAAAAATTAAATATTATTTCCCTAAAAAATGAAATATATATAATAGCAAATGTAGAAATCCACAACGGGTCTGCCCTTTAAGTTGCACGTTGTTTTCTACCACATCGTTTCAAACGAAGTGTTACCGTATTATCTTGAATCTATATAAAATATTATTATCATCATACTAAAAGTGCAACAAAGTTGATCTTTAAAAAACTTCAAATGTTAAATTATATTTACTTTTATTTTGTATAATATTTTGGATGAAATTTGTTCATTTTCACTTACTCTCTTATCAAGATATATAAGAACACTATGTAAAAGGAGGAAAAAAAAAATCTTTAAATTTAAATCAATGTTGCTATCTAAATAAATCAATAAGAAAGAAAAGTATTTTAATTTAATTTTAGCACAAAGGCAAGAGGGCTGAATGAGATTTCTGTAATTTTTAAAAGACCGGAGAAGTTTGTATAATTTGCCGTAATTAATAAATGAAATAATCACAAGTGTCAATTGTTAGGAATGATTTATTAATTAAAAATTCCAATTATACTTAAGTAACACAAATTTAATTAGGAATGTGATAAATCATCCTTTTTCCCCTGAATTTATATCTCTGTAAAAATGTATTTATTAAAAGAGCTTTTGATAAATAAAAAATTAGTAGATTTTGATAAATAAATTGTGAATCCCATGAAATATGCGATTAAAATTGAAGTATAACTAGTTAAAAAAGTTTCAGTAAATTTCATTAGGATAAGTAGTGCTCTTTCTAATATATTCCATGAGATAGAATTATGGATAAAGTATTATATATAAGTAAAATTAAACTGGGATGAATGTTATTTAAATCCAAAGGATCCTTAAATACTCAGAACCCAAACCCTGATAATTTTGAATTTTAGGGTTTTCATGAAATTTCTAGACTGCATAATTACATGTTGAGGCTTCTGAAACACATATTTGGACTAGATATTTTCCTAAAATATTCTAGATAGAGTTTTTAAAATCACATAATCTACTTGACACATTACTACATTTATGACCACATTTTTTATTTAAAAATTTAGATAGATCTTTCTAGAAAATGTTTTTAGAAATACTAGGTTTTGTTGGACTTTTTAATTGAATTAAGCCTATGAGCAAAATTTAGAGAGAAATTACTTTCAAAATTTTTATGAGATAGAGGGAGAGAATGATTCATTGCATTGCCATTGGTTCTAAAAGGTAAAATGTATCATTATTCAACTTCAACCTTATTTATTTTCTATTGAATTCAAATTTAACACAATGTTTATCTGTTTAGATTTTCATTTCAAACAAATTGTTGCTCGCTCTTTTAATGTATAGTTTTATTTTCTTTATTGCAGTCAAAGTTTCTTGAATTTTAAATTGACCATTTGAACGTGTTATTTGATGGCCACCCATTCATTTCCCTTATGATAACCTAGGGCTAGTATGTATGTGGCTTTCTCGCTCCATATTCTTTATAGAAATCATTCTATATTAGGGTTGAGAATATTTTCCGAATCGAACTGAACAGAATCGGACCCGAACAGAATTAAATCGAACCGAGCAGTTCTTTGTAACTGAAATACTCGAACAGGTATCTGAATCGAGGACCGATAGGTTCGATTCGATTCAATTCTAAGTTCTAGACCCAGAACCAAAGAATCGAATAAGAACCGATTTTTTTTTTTTTTTAATTTTTTAATTTTTATATATGAGAAAGATTAAATTATTTTAACTTTTTAAAAATAAATTAGCAGAGATAGAGTTTGCATTGAAGACACTAAATTCTATAAGGGCATTGAGACAAGTAATAAAATATATATTATATTTTTTTTTATTAAATCTTATTAATTGAACAATTTTTAGTTTATTTATGTTAGTTAATTGTGATTTTTCAATTTTTCTTTTAGAATTTCTTATCTATTATGACAAGTCAAGCAATTGATGGTTAAATCAAATAGTTGGTAAGTACTACTGTATTAATAATATTTTAAAAACTTTATCTCTACGAGTCTATGACTTCTAATTTATATGGATCACCGATATTTTAGTTACTAATTTACTATCCACTTTTTGTTATTTGTATACATTGGTAAATTAATTTTATTGGACAACCTGTTATTTATATGTTATTAAATTGGACTACGTTAATTTGTAAAAGTCAAGATTAAACATGTCAGACTGTAGTGTTGTTATAAATGTTAAAAAAATTAATTATAGTATGGAACCGAACAGATCAGATCCGAACCGAACCGAACTGAACCGAATGGAATCGAACCCGAACGGTTCCAAAATTATATTTAGACCTGACGGTTCCGTTTACTCACTACCCGAAAATTTTTAGTTCGATTCGATTCGATTCTCTTCAGAATCGAGTCGAATCGTGTCCATACCTACTCTATATTATCCTTTTGTGAGGAAAATTTTGTGAATAGTTCATATTCTTGTTTTCTTTCATTGTATATCTTTTATATGGTAGTCCGACCGAGACAATGATAACTCACTCGCTTGTATAATTTTACCCTAAAGAAAAAGTACTACAACATTCCACTAGACGAATGGAAGGTTGTATATACCACCCAAAAGAAAATATACTACAACATTCCACAAGGCTCCCGAGTAATCTAATTAAAAAAAATGACATTGAATTATTTAAATAACCAATGTACAATCACATTATACTTAGCTCCAATTTTCAGAAAATTTATTTTAAAAAATATCACAAAACAATATGCTTATTGTTGACCCCAAAAAATGGATCTTATGAGCCGTCAACAGATAAATCTTCTAGTCCACTTCTCCCTGCGCACGGTAGCAAGTCGTTAGTCACTCGTAACCCTTTTTCCAGTGGAGGTGGAGACGGCTGTGAGCACTCTAACGGTCAAGTCAGTTTTCAGTTGAGCGTAGAGGTCATCGATAGTTAGATGATCACCGGGGACGTGAATGAAAATATATGAAAAATAGTAAAGTGTGTGAGAAAAGGAGGGAGAATAACATCTGTTCTCTTAAAATGGCGAGATTGCGAATCCTTCTTCTGGTGCAAGGAGGTTGTATTTATACTAAGGGTGAGAAAAGGAGAGCCGTTGGATGCGGAAACACGTGGTCTCAGATCCTCCTGTCCTGTTTCATCCTAGACATCAACCTGTCCATCAATAGGTTGACTGATCTTTATTATTCTGACTTGTGCGGCTGAATTGACTGTTTGAATCTTACCACACGTCCCATCAATCAGTGAGGAATTTAATTCTGGAAATGCTTTCGTACAAAAAGACCTTGGCAAGAGAGAGGTGAGGCAGGTTCGCGAAGCGCCTTGGACGTGAAGTGCGGGACTTTGCATCCCCTGTGAGGGGCGGATGAGTTCGGTTCTACTTTAGTTAAAGACGTTTCAGTTCGGTCGCCCACGCCAAATCAGTTCGCCTACATGTGAGGCTTCTTCCGCTTGACACGTGTTGGGTCTTTTTGGACCCGTAACACTTATTTTTCATCATACGATTTTACTGTAATATAATCAATTGTATATTCTACTATATCATATAATGATTAGATTAAAAATACCATCTTCATAGATATCACTCGATACAATACAACAAACTTGTGTTCGTTTGCATTAGGAAAAAAGTCATATTGGCACCTGTTTTCATTCACTTGGTCATTGATGTAAAATCAAGACCGCAAGAAAAAAGGAATGAAATGCGTGGCACGATGTGAAAATAGCTGAGTAGCTATCAGTTGGAAGTTCAATGAACTAAATGCATTGAACCAAAAAGTCATTAATATTCTAGTTTAGGAGTTACGGAACTTTTAAAATGGTTTTCAATTAATGCACTGCTCCATCTTGATATGTAAACTTCCATGTCCACTCTCTCTTTCTGTATCCTGTCTCGAGAGCTCAACTAGAGTCGACTTCCCTTAAAAATACTAAAAAGTTGGGGAGAGAACTTTGTTAATTTCATCGAGATGTGGTGTAGAAATGGGTGTAATTGGGAGAAAGGAGGCTTTTCTAAGGGTTCTTGCTACCGTGTTCTTAGTGTTGACAGCTTGTCTTGTGGCATTCGATGCCCAAACTAAACTTCTTTTCTATACAGTAGTCCGAAAAGCAACCTTTAGAGACTTGAATGCTTTGTTGTAAGTTCCATTTACTTACGATTTTTCAAGAATTTTAATTCTTACACAAAGTAAATTCTCTATCGTTATCTTAAACTATTAGAGAGAGAACACGTACATTTATTCAACATCCCATACAATCTCGATTATATTTTTCATCAGATAGGTGACAGTAAAACTTAGCACTAGACGTCTAGACCTTGCTGACTTTGATAAACTTTTAAGTGAGATGGTGCAACACGTCACGCCCTCGTGAAAACTGCACAAATTCATTACTAGGTTTAGCATCTTATGAGATTGTTTTGTAATTCTATGTATAGTGTTTTGGTATGGATTGATTCTGCTGCTGCTGTATGCAATCTGCTCCAACTATTCAGAGGTTATATTTTGCCCGGTTCTAAAGAAGACCTAACAAGCAATTACAAATATCTGGCTTGGGGTTTTTGCTTATTGGACCAGGTATTTATTTCAATTTGATTAATCTTTATTTGATTTTGCTAAAAATTGAATTTTTATTAGTTTTTGATAAAAATTGATGAAATATAGCAACGTTTTCACCAACAAAATGTAATCAAGTTCAATAGTCGAGCATGGAACGTAGGATTGAGCGCATGTTTGGTTAATCTTAAAAGTAAGCTCAAATAATCAACTTATTTTTGCACTTGCTTATATGTCTATTAATTCTTTCACAGGCAGCAGCATACATAGTATTTGCAGCCAATTCAGCGGCGGCTCAAGCATCAATGTTGGCAGTAACTGGTGAAAGCAGTTTTCAGTGGATGAAGGTTTGCAATAGATTCACAAGGTTTTGCATTCAAATTGGTGGTGCTTTATTATGTGGCTATTGTGCATCTATTTTCATGGCTGTGATCTCATCAATCTCTGCTTATAATCTGTTCAGATTTTATTCTCCCAAGAAGTTCCTTTTGTTGAAGGGCAAATAAGACGGATTTTTCTCTATAAAACTATGTAACATAAGACTATGTTTAAATTGTCACGCCTTTCGAGTAGGTCGATACTTAAGTTACGGAAATTTATGTACTTTATATGAATAAAAAAGCATTTAGTTGTCTGTATTTACTATATAGAAATTGTTATTCATTCATGATAAAAACACGACCAGAAAATTATTGATAACATCCATACCATCGTCAATTCATGCCGTAAAATGTTGAATTACTAGTTAAATCAAAGTCGTGTTCGTGCCAATGGATTTGAACGTGGATAACGTTAATATCCTCACGATTCTTGGATCTTCAACATTATTGATTTTAAGTAGGGCCCATGTGCCAATTACGTGTTAAACTGTTTAATTGTTGTGTACTAAACTAAGTTTTTAGTTACACGACATTATGCATCAAATGAGTGTGAATTATGGTCACTTGGAATGTGATGTGCACGAGTGAGACATTATCCTATCTAGGAAATGACATGCCCAAAATGGATACTGATAGGGGGCCATTTACAATTGCAAAAATGTATCTCCAAGTCATTCCATACAACTCTCGGATCGATGTTGATAATGTTACTATATAGAATTACCTGATAATTTAACGAACTTTAAACGTTTGTTATTATAATTAGACAATTGATTTAGACAGATATCGTTTCGTAATTTTTCTCCAATTTTTGAAGTTCTTCGAATAACACCTCTCTCTATTCAACTTGATATTTTATTGGATGAGGATCGGGGGATGAATCAGACAATTGGTTCATGTTCTAATAAATTGATCACTCCTTGTACATTTTATGGACAAATTCACAATGTTGTGTCCCGGGAAAATGTGTTGATTTCAAAAACTGGCTGATCATGTGCCGACACGTGGTATAATGTCAAATTTGATGTCAAATATAATGTACAAATAACATTATTGAAATATAAGAAATGTATATCCCTGCCAAATATTCCATACCCCACACCTCCAACCAATTCCCGGCCCCCAATCTTTCGTCCCATACGAATGGGGTTTTCAGCAAAACTGCAAAAGTGACATGTCTTTACCTCTAGTACAAGTTACGTACACGTCCCGTTAGCCAAAAAGCAAACTCGTTAGTTTGTATGAACGGGGACGAAGTCGGTGCTGAACTTTTAAAAAAAAAAAATTTCCACGCAAATATTTTTTTGCACGTAGACCCCTTAAATCTGCCGCTGTGGATGAACCAATGTGGAACATTTTAATTTCAGTCCAATGATTAATTTGGTATAAATTTCAGTTCGAGAATGAATTTAAAACACAACAAATTTAAGAACTAACCGTGTTCCTCAATCTTACATAAAAATTATTGTTAGCATACGAATGATCAAATGTGGAGCAATTCATTAACATGAAGCATACAAGTGCACTTTAATTTCAATTTTCTATACAACTTCACATTTGTAGATTTCACGAATGACTAGTGGTAGATTGGAACACAACTTACTAATTAACTTACCATGTCGATTTATGTCTTCTAAAACTTAAACCCTTAAATTTATTTATTTAAAATCTTGTATTTGAGCTAAAAAATTATTCATCCAACAATTTTGCATGGAACATCAAAGCCTTAGAGATAAATCAACCTGGTTGAGCTCTTCTTGAACATGACTATCAGCTTTATATTCCTTTTTCCCCTGATGATAATTCACTTCTCTCGTTTCATTGCTAATATCAGTGGAAAACCAGGGGCTGCTAGAACTCGATCCGGGCTGAAAACTTGTGCTTAGTTCTCTGGTTTTCTTGGCTAAGGTTCTCTCGAGTTTGTGAGCATTTTGGTGTCCTCCCAAGAGCTTGTGAACTGTAATAAAACGTTCTCCGGCAGAAGTTGCAGGGGAAAACTCGGGGTTCGACCCGTGGCCAAGATAATGACGAAGGAGGAATAGATGAAGGGTTGGGTTCAGGGTCGAGGTTGAGCTCGATTGCTGATAAACTCAAAGTGAGAGAAGGATTGGGTTCATAATTCATGTTGTGTGTTGAGTAGAAGATAAGAAGAAGAAGAAGAAGAAGCAAAGAATTTGGCAAATTCAGAGAAACTTCACTTAACCCAGTAGGGTTTTTGGCTTGTATAATAGTTGAGGACAATTTTTTGGCTAGTATGGAATTCATATGTTATATAGAAATACTCAGAGAGAGAGAGAGAGAGAGAGAGAGAGAGAGGGGGGGGGGGGGGGGGGGGGGGGTTGACTATACATGCATATATGATTTATTGCTTGTTTGATACACATTATTTGTAAAATGAGAATGAAAAATATAGTCGTTATGGACCCCCACACAAGAGATGTAAAATAAAATATGGTAATTGGATGTGATGAATAACGGTCAGATTTTTTATTTTTATGAAGGAAAAATAGAAACTAAACGGGACCTTAATTTCACCTATCAACGCCATTGTATAGTTTGTAGGAAATTTCAAGTTGGCTGTTCAAGCCCCTGTTTGGTTTTGAATAAAAATCAGATTTTTAGTATATTTTGATAAAAATTGATAAAATATGTGATAAAAAGTTGTGAATCCTATAAAATATGTGATTAAAATTAACTATTGATTTTAACTGAACCAATACAGGGGCTTAGTCTCTAAAGCTTTAATGGTTTCACTATTAGTCACTTCATTAGAAAGACGGTCAACAACTCAGGCAAGAAATGATGAGAAGCGGCTTACGATGCAAGAGCTCTTTTCCCTTTTAACATATAAAGCGCCGTGACATCCGTTTTTAAGCTGGTCCCCTACTTGTGTTATTTAGATTTCTTGATCAAAATATAGGCAAGATTCCTCTTCACAAGTCTAGAATTTCCCCTTTTTGATGTGGGATAGGGTTTGGGTTAGATGAAGGATGAATTTTAGAATTTTTTCCTTCTAAACTGTCGTGATTTTGTTCGAATTATTTGAGTTTGATCAAGTGAATTAACGTCTATTACTCTAGCTTGGCACATATTATATCGAATAGTATATTAATCGATTGATCAATGATGAAAATATTTAAATTTCATCGAATAACTTAAAATTTTGCACAAACTTCATGATGAAGTTAACCCCATACATACATACATTTTTTTTTTTTTTTTTGTGGATTACGCAGCATTACTGGCGCCCTCACCTGTCTTGCCCTACCATGAGTTTTGGTGAATGAGGTAAATTATAGGTTATATCTCTAAGGGTACAGGGTGGAAAGTTGTTTGTACACTTGTACTTACCCAAAAGTTAAATCTATATTTCAGGATTCGAACTCTTGAGACAGCAGACTCAAGCAAAACGAAATTTCTTCACCTTCCCCTTTTTACCACTTGGAGATGTGCCATGGGGGCACCTATACATATTTGTACGTACAAACAAGTGTGCGTGTTGTTTCACTTTCACATTATATGCCATCAACCTCTTTGGAATAATCCTGCACTTTTACCCTAGGAGAAAGTGTGAACAACAAAATAAAAAGAAGTCCCAAAGTTAAAAAAGTGAAAAGAACCTAAAGTGTCTATACATCTTTTGGACATGGGACGGTGTTTGTGACACGGACGATGTCGGTAATCTTCAAAAATTCTATGGTAACTTTCTCTTATTATTGCATTTTCTTGATTTGTTTCTTTCAATGTACTACCTTAGGATTTTTGTAATTATAATAGGCCCGACAAGGGCAACATGCATAGTTTGGCCGCATGTCAATATAGCAACTCAGAATGTCGGATCGATTGTAGAAGATAGTAGACCAAATACACAACTTAAGCTTGGATAGGGCCGACCTGACCTGAACCAGGACGTATAATTCTTTTTCACATCCTTAGGCTAGGTTATTGTTCTTAGGTATAACACAACATATCAAACATGCATTGATTGCTGTCTATTCTCTTCCCCGGTCTTTCAATTTTTTTACACTTGGCAAATTCAATGGCTTTAAAAATACCTAAAGGTTAATGTTGGTAATATAGCCGGGAATACAATAACTTATGGCGTATTGATGTCGGTAATATCTTTTTCCAAATCTCCCTTTTTAACAAACATAGCATTTTGAGGGGCTTTGGGTGTGTCATTTAGAATTTTAACATTCAAATTGTCGGAAATTAAAGATGTATGTGCTGTAAAAGGTTAGACAGTTCAATTACTATCAATTAAAAATAAAATAAAAATCATAAGCCCCTATTTGTTTCCTATTAAACCTGTAAATAATTCATTTTTTGACCGTTGGGTTGTGAGCACGTGGGACCATAGGTGAGAGACAAGGTCAACAATTTCGGCTACCACCTCTCCCAACAGTACAAAAATGCATTAAAATGGGTGAGAAAATTGGAAACAAACAGTTTGTAAATTTATTTAGGGTAAGTCTAGAACTCAAACTTAATCTTTTAAGCAAAAAATGTGAAGTGGCTTCTTTGTAATTGGCTGAGAGGCCTGTCTACCTAAAAACAATATCTTTAAGCACTAGTTTAGCTAGGGTCAGACCCAAACAACTTGGATTTTTGGGAGCAGGGTGGGGAGGAGGTCACAATCAAAATTTATAGTGTACTTTCCAATAAAGAAAAAAAAAAAGAAGCTGGACAAATTTTTTTTTTCCCTTAGAAACTGGGGGGTCAATTGACCCTATAGCTCCCCCAAGTCCGCCAGTGAGCTTAGCCTGCGTTTGAATAAAATTTCAATGAGCTCGTAACCTCTTCTTCTTAGTTGTGACTCTCATTATCCCATTCTATGGTTCTATAATTATATGGACAGAAGGCCCTTATGGCACATTTTTAAGTGGTAAAAAGGGAAGATGGAAAAATCCAGTTTTGCTTGAGGCTGTCGTGTCAAGAGTTCGAATCCTGGAATATGAATTTGACTCTTAGGTAAGTGCAAATGTACAAACAATTTTCCATCATGTACCCTTGGAGGCATAACTTGCGATTTACCTCTTTCATCAAGGCTCAAAACAGGGTAGGTGGAAGCACCAATAATGAGACATAATCCAAAAAATTACATGGACAGAAGCTTGGGTGGGTGGCGGATGCTGCAGATTGTTGGCGTGTAGATAAGATTATAATGAGCAAATGTCAGCTAATTTCCAAACCCAAAAACGATTTTCTTTTGATAAAGACGAGGCAAATTAAAGGGACCAAACACCACAAAACCCTATGTTAATAAATCAAAAATGAGATCTAGTAGGGGAAAATGGCAAATTCCTTCGGGTTCCTAACCTTTTCTAAGTATGACATTAATGTGTCAATTTCTCATTTGTATCACCACGTCTCTAATCTTTTAATATCGTGCTTATGCTGTCCAATTCGACAGAAACCTTGGAAGCAAACCCCCTGTTAAGATCTTGGCCAAACGTGAATGTGCGTTGCTTAGAATAAAACCTTCCAACGGGTTGCATGAATGTGAATAATTCTGAATGTAAGTTGAAAAGTTAGTCATTTGGTTTTGGCTGGAGGGAGATTATTTTTGGTTAATTATACCCATTGACTAACATTTTACCATTTATTTCGACGTTTATGTCGAGTTGGGATATTGTGCAATAGGATGACACAAACGAAAGATTTCATACATTAATGTCACACTTAGAAAATATTGGAGCCCCCATAAAATTCAGTATGTCCCTTTTATGTACATTTTATATATCATTTCACTAAAATTTAACTTATAATAATCATTCAATTTTGAAATTCGTATTCAATCGACTCTTCCATTAGTCGACGCCATTACTTGTGTGAATGTTCGGCAACTGTTAACCAAGATTAGTACTGTAATTGCACATTTTCCAATAAAATTTAACATTTCTAAACGAATTATAAATTTCTTTGATCTTTAATATTTCATCATTTTTAAATAATTCCATCCAAAATATAGTGAGTCAAACACGTTCGGTCATTTTGCGGTACACATGAGTCAAACAAGTTGATGATAAGTACTGTAGTAGTTGAACAATTTAATAAATAAATTATCATACATACCTACCCTATCCATTAGCTTATTAAACCATGATTTGTTTATTAATTAATGCAGGCCTTTTATCGGGCGTTTGAGACAACCTAAAAAGACACCCATCTGCACTGCACGCAAACCCTATAATAATGTGATATATATACATTGAAGGATCACCAGCAAGCAATCCTCAGGATTTTTTTAATTATTTTTGTAAAATACTAATAATTAATAGTATTCTTTTAGGCTAAGGATCCGTTTGATTGTAAGAGTGGAATTTAGGTGAAAAGAAAATGAATTCTAGAGAATTAAATTGCCTAGAATTGTTAATTAATTGTATTTGATTGGTATAATTTTTCACCTAATACGTTTGGCTTTTTTTTCCTGTAAATTGTTATTTTTTGAGATAAATTTTTTTATAATCTGTATTAAAATTTGTTTAAATTGCCAAAAAGTTAATATATATATCTATCTATCTATCTAATTTTTTTTAATTTTTTTTGGTGTTCGTTTGACTTCGTTTTTCATGTAAATTAAATTGTCAATTAAATGAAATTTTTTTTTACCATTGAGTCTAGAATTTATTCCCATTGTCAAAAAAAAAAAAAGCAAAAAAAGAAGATGGAATTCAATTATCACCTAATAGGTGAGAAATCATTTTCAAGCAAAACGTGCATTAATGGGTTGTACCTAGAAAACGGTTGAAATTCAATTCCATGAAAAATTTTCCGTATCAAACACCCAAAAGTTGGAAAATCTTGAAATTCAATTGTCAGTTCTATTGAAAACGTGCGTATCAAACGGATCCTAATTGAATTATATATATATATATATATATATATATATATATATGTATTTTCTTCATGGTAAAAGTAATATTTTTTATTTGTTACCACTTGTATGGTCATACTGACATGACTAAGACTAATCAAACAAATTTACAAGCAAAGAACAAGTCCAAGTAAATCTGTTAAATGCCTTCTATTTTTTCTCTCCTTTCTCGTACTCTCATTTTCCATACTGATTTTTTTCCTTTTTTGCTAGCTTAGTGCCCTCCTAGGAAAACTTGCAATCGTCTTTGCAGTAGTGCAGTAAATTTGGAAGGAAGATTCCAATGGTACTGAAAGGGGGTACCGAAGCGTGTATCCCACTCACATGAGACGTGGGGCTCGCTTGCATTAAATAATGTCGAGTTGTGGCCCCCACCTCCCATGTGAGGGGGGTACGTCTTTGGTACCCCCTTTTCGATACCAGTAGAAGACCCCAATTTGGAAAGTTGGCTGGTACTATATTATTTTGAATATAAAAGTAGAGGTTCCCTCTTAAATGAGATATGGAAGAGAGTCACTACGAAAAAGTTTCGGAGAGTTACGATGGAAGTTTTGAGCTCATATTGATCATGGATTGAGAACGAGAAGTTTGACATATAACTTATTTACATCCATCAAATGACATCTCAATTTTAAGCCTTTAAATTTGTGCCTACAACTCAGTCAGCATGGAATCAAGAAAGATTTGGTTACAAATCAATACCAAATCTTGCATTTATTTTAATTTATTTGGCTACATTTTCAATAAACACAACTTCATGACAACGTTAAGTGAATAAATTGGCAAACTTTATGAAGGAATAGATTTCTCATACCTGTTTGAGAGGCTCATAGGTGATAAAGTGGACTTTTAACTAAGAATTGATATATGCTCTTGTTGAAGAAAAAAATGGGGGCTATTTTGTATGGTTTTAAACATTGTCGGGTTGTATGATTTTGTGATTTGGATTTGTAAATGTCATGCCTGCTCAAACACAAGAAAAAGTGGGAATGTGGCAACCGGTTGAAATATAATGTTCCGATTAGTTCAAGTAATACAAGTTTACTAAGAGCGAACGGCCATTTTATATGCATATGGAAAATGTGTTTGATGATTTTTCAAGGTTGCACTTACAAAATTTAATTAAATTATCTCTAACGATCTAATAAAAAAATTGTGATAAAATTTGACCACTATTCATTTATGAAAACTGTGCACGAACCAGGCTCTGATATTCGAATGACGAACACCCTCCTTGACCGCATGGATGATCGCATGTGAGTGTAGGGGGAAATATTATTTTATTCACCTGGATCCATACCACTCACACGCGATCATCCATGTAGTCAACCGGGGTATTCGTTTAGGTTTTTCCTATTCGAATAGTCCATTCAATCTATGAGCCCTTCCTCAACAACTGAGCCCAACCTTCCAAATATCCTTTTTGTTATTTTTATGAAATTGTGATGTTATTTCCTTGTACTTGCTTGTCAATCTCTCGTGCATGCCAGCTAGCCAATCCTCTTCGGTCTTGAAAGGCTCTTTTGCCTCGTCTCGTCTGAAAGATGGAACGTGAGCAAAGTTGATCACAATTAGTGTACATATTTGAACTAGGCTCAACATAAGATTTTCATGTTTGTTTGTTTTCTAGAAAAAAAAAATTAAATAAAAAATTACTGGGTCATGCATGCTCGACATTTCTGGCCTCTCATATTCTAAAGGGTAAATTGTATATGGATCTCAAACTTTTGATTTCTAGCATTCGACGTCTCAAACTTTACAAGAGTCTACACCCAAGGTACTCTAAAGATGAAAATTTTTAGTTTAACCATTAAAAGGTTAAACTTGTTGAGTAAAATGATCATTTTACCTCTAATTTGATTTGCCAAATAAATTTTTTTTTTACCATGGGTCCCGAACCTTTGAAGGTTGTGACGATAAAGTCTTGAACCTTTGATTTTCTCCTAATATATAAAACGTTGGCAAATGATGTCCTTTTGTGACAGATAAAAACTATTGTCTCGCAAAATAATTTTATTTTCAAATTTCACCACTTTGTCACTTTTCATCTCCCATATTTATATTAAAAAAAAAAATGCATAATTGACAATCATATTGATCATTACATGATAAGTCACTATTTCATGTCATAAAAGCGTTGAATGTATCATTAACATTTTAATCTAAATAGTTTGTCATCCTTCATTTTGTTGTGAATAATGTTATTTAGTCACACTGATATTACAATCTCATTTTAGGTGACATTAATGTGATATTAAATAATAAGTGAAATTAAATAAATAATTCTATCTTTCATAATTTCATTTAACATATTATCTAACGTCACCTAAATTAGAATTACATTCACAGTAAGACTACATAGCGTTACTCTTTTATTGTTATCATCTCTACGATGCCAGTAATGATTACATTAAAGATTAGCTAATATATGATTGCCAACTAAAGCAAAATTTCCTTAGCATGGAAAATAATAGATGGACACACTATAATGAATTGGGAAACTCAAATTAGAGTTAAGTGAGAAAAATGAATTTTTCTCTATTTTATTAGAAATATGTCTAGTATATATACAAAATTTTATAATCTTCTCCATAAATATTGCATAATCCATCTCTATGCCTTAAATATTCAAATAATATCAGGAATCTCCTCCATAAATCAAGCATGATCCGTCTCTCATAAATACACATTCCATCTCTGCTCTCAAAACACACACACACACACCCCTAACCATATATACATACTTCTTCTTCCTCAAACACATTCAAGGAAGAAATAAACATTGAAAGATGAAGGAGTTTTGGACGACCATAGCTTCAATGATGGGGTTGTGTGCATTCTGCCGGACCATTCTACACACAATCTTCCCACAAGAACTCCGATTTTCCTTTCTTAAATTCTTCCACAAAATTTTTAACTCCTTCACATCATACTGCTACTACGAAATCACAGAAGTCGACGGTGTCAACACCAACGAGCTTTACAGCGCCGTGCAGCTCTATCTCAGCAGCTCCGCCGCCATTTCCGCCAACCGCCTCAGCCTCAACCGCGGCCTTAATTCCAGCTCCATCACCTTCGACCTTTCCAACAACGACCGCCTAGTAGATTCCTACAACGGCGTAAAAGTTTTATGGGAACATGTCATTACTCAGAGGCAAACACAAACATTTTCTTGGCGGCCATTGCCGGAGGAGAAACGAGGGTTTATTCTAAGTGCCAAGAAAAAGGATAAGACTGTTGTATTGGGATCTTATTTAGATTTCGTCTTGGAAAAGGCTAAAGATTTACGTAGAAAACACCAAGATCGTTTGCTTTATACAAATTCACATGGGGGTTCATTAGAAACTCGAGGCCACCCTTGGGAATCTGTACCGTTTAAGCATCCCAGTACTTTTGAAACACTTGCAATGGATCCTTTGAAGAAGGCTGAAATTATGACTGATCTTTTGAATTTTGCTAATGGTGGATCTTTTTATCAAAGGACTGGGAGAGCTTGGAAAAGAGGGTATTTATTATATGGTCCTCCTGGAACTGGAAAATCTAGCATGATTGCAGCCATGGCTAATTATCTTGGATATGATATTTATGATCTTGAATTGACTGAGGTGAATACGAATTCCGAATTGAGGAAGTTACTGATGAAAACCAGCTCGAAATCGATTATTGTTATTGAGGATATAGATTGTTCTATAAATTTGGCTAATAGGAATAAGAATGGGGTTGGAAACCGTAACTATAATGTTTCATCCCAGCCGGGTTCTAATCGGGGTGAGGATGGGGGAAATACGATAACTCTTTCGGGATTACTGAATTTTACTGATGGGTTATGGTCTTGTTGTGGGAATGAGAGGATTTTTGTGTTCACGACGAACCATGTTGAGAAGCTTGATCCAGCATTGCTGAGAAGTGGGAGGATGGACATGCATATACATATGAGTTATTGTTCTTTTTCTGCATTGAAGATTCTTTTCAGGAATTACTTGGAATGTGAGGATGATCAGTTGGATGGAGTAGTTTTGAAGGGAATGGAGGGTGTGATTGATGAGGCGGAAATGACGCCGGCTGACATCAGTGAGGTTTTGATCAAGAACCGGCGCGACAAGGATAAGGCCTTGAGGGAATTGTTGGAGTCATTGAAGAAGAGGGCCGAGAGGAATCGGATGAAACTGAGTGAAAGTAACACAAATGAGGACAAAGACGATGAACTGGAGAAGTGGGCTTTGGATAGTCCAAAAAAAAGACTCTGATCTACTGCAAGAAAGTTGCAACAAATGTGAGGAAATCGATGATCAAAAAAAATATCAAAGGCATCTTTGATACACAGTATTATGTGGGACTGGACTGAACAATAGCTGGTAGGGGACAGTTGGATGCCTGATAATCATGAAAACACAAGAATATACATGCCTGCATAGATTAGCTTATTTGCTTGTGGTCTGTTTGGTTATATTTGTTTTGTAATTCCTACATTTGAACCTATGTTGTTGCCTTTATATTATCATAGTATCTTAACCACATGCTACTGTTATGTCCTATAGAATCCATTGTATGACATGCTGGTTTCCTCTATAATATGCATTCTTAGCTGGTTGATATGTGATTTCACCTAGGGGCACATGGGCAAGGTAAGGTGTAAGACGCTCGGATCGACCCAACCTATACTTTTTAATTCTTTAGTGTTTTAGATTAGATAATTTTTGGCAAAACAAAAAAGTCAGACTTGGACAACTGGCCTGAAGAGCTAAGCTCTATTAAAAATATAAACTTTATTATAATTTAATTGGTTCATGTAAAAGGATTTATGACATTCTTGCATTGTTGAGATACATGTATAATGGATTCATGTACTAGTTGATTCATGTATTTGATATATTCATTAATCGTTTTAGGAGGAAGAACGTAATAATGATAGATTAGGTGCATTCTTTGTAAAGCCTATAAAAGGCTTGTGATTCTAGCTATTTAAAATTAGCCAATTCAAGAAATAAAAAGTTGATTTTTCTCTTGAATTTATTCACTCATCTCTTAAAGTTTTTCCATCTCCAAGTCTCCAACAAGCTCGACTCTCCAAGTCAGGTTAGACCACGGCGCATTCTAACCCATTCCTGCTGTTAAACTTGATGGATGGTACTTCTCGATTAGTGATGGTTCGTAACCATCATTAACATTTGAGTAATGGAATTAAGACACAAATTGATTTTCAATTTTGTCTTGAGGCCAGACTTCTGCCATCTATGCAATATGTAATGGTGTCCAATTGGCTAGACATTCTAGTCTCGATAGAACCTAACTTGTGAAAAGCTCAGTTGCAACTAGACCTACTTGGCCAACTCGCCTTTTGTTAAGAGTTAACCTACACCTCAGCATCAAGCACTACTATCAGCTATTCATCCTTGCTCTCTTTTCTCTGTTACACCAAACTTCACTAAGTTGCCTTCCTACTGAATTCAGTTAATAGTGGATTCAAGCATCTTCCATAATTTAAGGGAACAGCTCCAGCTGTACATCCTAGAATATTTCTTGTATTTATCTCTCAATTATTCTCATTTGTAATGTATATAAACACACCCAACTGAAGCTGAAGAATAAAGCTGAAAATCACTTTCAATATCCATTGCATTTCTAACTTGGTATCAGAGCATCAATGGCCAATTCTTCACCCATATCAACTTCAAGCAGCACGGTGCCTCCAGTGCAGGGAAGCAACCATCTCTCACCATTTGGCGTCAATCTAACTCAAATGGTGTCAGTCAAGCTTGATAAAGACAATTTCCTGCATTGGCAGAATATGATCATGCCCATCATACGTGGACATAACCTCAAAGGCCATATTCATGGTACAAAGGTGTGACCTCCAGAATTTATCGCCACTCAAGTCAATGGAGATGCAAGAGTCGGTGTAGAGATGGACAAAAAATCCTTAATACAGTCAATGGATGTCAACAGATCAACTATTGATGGGGTAGCTTTACTCTTCAATGATCCCTGACTTAGCTATAAGAGTTATGGGCTCCAGCAACTCCAATAGACTTTAGACTACAATGAAGGAGAGTTATGGTGTTCAAAACAGATCCGAATAACCTTTGTTACTGGGGAACTCCAGAAATCAAGAAAATGAACCATACATATTGATCAATATCTAAACAAAATGAAAATGGGAACCAAGGACAGCATGTATCAAAATTTGTGAGACCTACATACTATTTTGCGTTTTTTAAAGGTAAAAATGGTAAGAAAAGTGAAGTTTGTGAGTTAATTGTTCTAATGTTCACTGAAGTTATGCATGTATCTTCGATTGATCACTGAAATTTGAGATGTCGAGTTTTGATCACTAAACTTTTCCAAACATTGGGCGTTACTCACACCTCAACGTGGCTAATAGAATGCATATGTGGCGCCTCGCCATGCCGTTAATAAATTGCTACGTCTTCGATTACTCACTAAGCTTTGAAAAAGGCATTTGATTGCACTAAACTTTGAAAAAAAATCTTCGATTGCTTACTGAATTTTGAGATAGTCGAATTTGGATACTAAACTTATAAAAATGACGTCAACTTGTTTATTAAAAAATATATACCGCAAGCATACGGGTCATGTAAAAGTAAAGTGAACAAACGAGTTCAGGTGGTCGATCCCACGAAAAATGATTACTTAATTAGACAATAGTTAAATTTTATTTTAGCACATTTTATAAAATTTTAAGCTATTTTCATCATTTGAAAATTTTAAATTATTGTGTGCTTCTTGTTAAAATTAAATTAAAATAAAATTTGAATTTTGCAATGAAAAATACAATAAATTTAATTAAATGAATTTTGCAACGAAATAGACAGTAAATTTAATTAAAATTCGAATTTTTGTAACGAAATACACAATAAATTTAATTAAATGAATTTTGCAACGAAGCACACAATAAATTTAAAACTAACAACAAAATACATACAACACATTTGAATTTTTCAAAAGATAAAAATAGCTTAAAATTATACAAAAATATATTTTAAAAAAAATTTAATTATTGTGTAATTGATTAATTATTTCTTGTGAGATCAACAACTTAGACTTGTTTGTCCATTTTATTATTTTTTATGAGATTCGTGCGTTTGTGATACACATTTTTTAACGAACAACAGGTCGATGTCATTTTTACAAATTTAGTGGCCAAAATTCGACCGCATCAAAATTTACTGAGCAATCAAAAATATTTTTCAAAGTTTAATAAGTAATCAAATACATTAAATTTATTGAGCAATTGAACATATAGTATTTTATTAATAGCGTGACGAGGTGTAACATGTGTATTTTAGCAACGTCACTAATTTTGTTAAAGATTTAAAACGAATGTTATGTCAGTGAATAACGTCTAAAGCTTTGATAAAATTTAGTACTCAAAACTCTATGTCCCAAAAAGTAACTGAAAATACTGACATAAGTTCAATGACCGGACAATTAACTCATGTTTTTAGAGTTGTACTATGTGCTCAAAAGATTGCACACTGACCAATTTCCATGTTCTTTGCTCAACGCTCCGATCTCAGAAGAAATATATCCCCCTGACACAGTTGCGATCGACGATCTGCAAATCAAATTCTCCACCGCCGCCGGCCAAAGGAGGAATCCAGATCTGAGCATTTGAAACAAAGATTAATTAAACCCAGATGTCCTGTCTCGCTCTTTCACTGCAACCCACTAATGGGCCCGACGTCCTCCTCCAAACCCGCGAATGGTTTCCACCTTCCCGGGCACTGATGGCCGTGTCCTCCTTCCGCAATACCCGCCACTCTTTCTCCTCCAAAGCCCACCACCCGACCGCTGCCGCTGCAAATTCCAGCACCTCTGATTCCATCACCGCCGGTCCGTCAGACTCGCTTGGTGATGACCCTTTAGCGGCCTCGTCGGGTCAGGTAATTGTTGGTGTTGAGTCACGTTACCGGGTTGTCTACCGGCTTGTTAACTCTATTTATGTGCTTGCTATTACCACCATTGATGATTCCAACAACAACGTGTTTGAATGCATTAACATAGTTAATCAAGCTGTTAGTGTGATTGTAACTGCCTGTCGTGGGGTGGACGTAACCCCAGAAAAATTGAGTAAAAAATATGTGGAGATTTACATGGCATTGGACATTGTTTTGCGGGGTGTTAGTAATATTAGGCTCGCTGCTATGCTGGCATCAATGCACGGGGATGGGGTAGCCAAAATGGTGCATTCTGCAATCCACACTGAGAATAAGATACGGGGGGCTGATATTTGGGCCAATGTGGAGCCCAATGCCATGGATCATGAAGCAGGCGTGGAGTCATTCTCGAAGGTTTCGTTTGAGTTGCCTTCTGAGACATTGGAGGCCGGTGATGAGGTTGCTGCAGCGACACTAGGGTTTTTCCAGCAGAGTGAGGAAAAGGAGCAGAATAAGGTTGAGGAAGATGAGGGAGAGAAAGATCCATTTGCAGCAAGTGATAGGATAAATAAGCCAGAGGAAATGCTGATGGAAGGATTTAAGAAGGACAAGGATTCAGGTGTTTCTGATGTGAGCAAGGCGTTGGCAGGGCTTGAGGTAACCTCTTTGCCTCCAGCCGCAGCTACAGAATCAACACATATAGGTGTAGAAGGGTTTGAAGGGAATTATGGTGGGATTGAGTTTGGCACTGATGGGTCAACGTTGCCAGAGGATTTTGAGGGTATCAATGATGCTTGGGGTGGTGGATTGGATGCTTCAGAGTTTGTTGGGCCTAAGAAGGTTAAGAAGGACCAGGGACTTGGTGGGCTTGAATTGTTGGAGGCTAGTGAGCCGCCAGCAGCTACTGTACCTAAAGGTGCTGGGGACAAGATTGAAGATATATTGGTGAAGAAAACTGAAATGAAGGGTCCGGAGATGTATATCGTGGAAGAGATTAATGCGGAGTTTTGGGAATCCTTGCTTGCTAGAGTTGGACTAATGGGTGTGGTTTACTTGCGAACTTTGCCACCAAAATCTTCTTCAGATGATAAAGAGACAGAGTTTTCATTTAAGATTGAAGGCACAAGTGACGTTAAAAGGTTTGTCATGCAAAGCTCTCGAGTGAGCAGCCTTGGAAATGGTCTGTTTCATGTGAGGACTGCACCTTCAGAGGAACCTATACCAATTATCAAATATAGCTTGCTACCCAGACAGACTCCATTGCCTTTGAGGGTGCGGCTTATCAAACGTCTTAGTGGGACTTTGCTTTCTGTGATGATCCAGTATGTTTCCAATCCAGATTTGCCGGCACCCTTAAATGATGTCACGTTTGTCCTGAAACTACCTGTAGACCCAACTTTATTAAAAGTATCACCAAAGGCAGTCTTGAACAGGTCTGAGAGAGAATTGAAATGGCATATTGATGAGATTCCTTTGAAGGGTAATCCTGGTAGGTTGAGGGCTCGGATGCCTGTGGATATTGGCGATGATGGTGAGGAAGATCTTGAGGTTGTTGGTTATGTGAAGTTTTCTGCTCATGGGGCTACATCTTTGTCTGGAGTTTCTCTTCGGCCTGCTACTGATGGCAAGATGGACTTTTATGAGGTTGATCACAGGTATACAAGCGGGCTTTATATTTGCAGTTAACCAGGAATGATGTATCCCATTTTGTGAAATGTATCACCTTTTGTCTCTTATACTATGATGAGTTTTGTGGTTTTGAGATGTTAGTTACTTTGTTTGACTTGTGACATGTATAACCTTTATTCATTGTTCTTTTACGGAATTTTGCATTTAAATATTGTCAGCCAGTTTGTTTATGTAATAGATTTGGATATTTTACTCTATGTTTCATGATGCTTATAGCAGTCTTGAGCCGTGGCCTGTAACTTTACTTCAAGCCATTTTGACGTTTGCAGTTATAATCTTCTTAAAATTTCACTTATGTTTTTGGAAACTCAGGTTAGCTTTTGTGGAAAAATGTTTAAAATGTGCTTCATGTTAGAAACTCGGAACATTAGTTTGATGAGAATTTCTCTGGATACGTTATTAATATGTACACATGATAAACTCAGAAGTCTCTTTTCTTACCTGTAACAGGTTGCCTATTATAAGTTTTATGTATGCATCTGTTTCCCTGGATGACCTTTTTAATTTTGTCGAGTGTTTTCAATGGAAATGGTATATATTTTCATTGTAATTTGACTGCTGTTATTGGTGTTTCCATGTGATTAATGAGGATCTATATTCAGCCTCTTCTGAGTACCTGCCTTCTTCAATATGTAAGTAATTTTGGTGTGCACTTTGTTATTATATTGAAAAGATTGACATTGTGCAGTAGGAGATAAAATGATTATAAGAGGCTTTACGCTAAACATTTTCAGTATGAAATACATTCAGGTTTTCATCTGTTAAAGTTAAACTAGTATGTTGTAGAAAAGATCCGAGAATGGAAAGGAGATGAATTATAGAAATTGTTATTAATTAGTGATTATAATCTTGTAGTTTTTGGTAGGTTAATTTACTTCCTAACTTAGAAGATTAGTTTCATTTTCATTCTTCTTCACCCTATGTATATAAACTGTAATCAAGGTCGAATATTAACGTGAAAGAAATAATATTTCTCTCAATTCTGTATCTTATCATGGTATTAGAGTCCATTAAGCTCCAACGAGCAATTCGATCTGATCAAAACTCAAAAAAATGAGCATACGGATTTCAAGATTGGTTTGCTCAAACGAGTCATCATCTTGTGGGGGCATGTTAAAGAATATAATCCCACATCGAATAAAGATAAAAATATAGACCAATTTATAAGGTTTTGGGCTACTCGAACTCTCTCCTTTGACTCACCCTTACAAAAACTCCAAAAATACTCTCACTTCCTTAGTTCAAACCTAACCCAAAAGGTGTTTGGCAGTATTACATTTGTACACATTCACTCCTAGCATCGAAACAAACTTGAACCACGCGCTATAAAATGCGTGTTTATTGGGTACTCACCTACACAAAAAGGGCATAAATGCTATAACCCATCTGGGAAAAGAGTTTTTGTTAGCCTTAACGTCACCTTCTTTGAAAAAATGCCTTCCAGAAACCTTCTCTTCAGGGAAAGAACTCGAGTGAAGATCGGTTCTCAAATTGGGAGTTCTTAGATTTTGATCTTTCCCCTGACCTTACTAACTCTCTTCTAGTGTGCCATATACAGAAGGAAACTTGAATTTAGGGGGAGATGCAGGAAAACAGAGTGACAATGATATACTAGTTTACTCAAGAAGGTCTAAGTCAAAGATAAGGAAACCCTCACATCTGAAGCACCAAGAGAGTCAGAACCGGTGATAGGAATTGATGAAAATTCCTCCAACGATCCAAGTAATGATCTACCTATTGCTCTTAGAAAACAAACTCGGTCATGTACTCTACATCCTATTTCAAAATTCATGTCTTATAATGCTCTATCTACAAAATTTCGTGTTTTTACTGCTAACCTTGATAAATAGAAATTCCTAGAAATATTCAGGAAGTTTTGGAATCACCCAAATGGAGAGAGGTAGTAATGGAAGAAATGAAAGCCTTAAAGAAAAATGAAACTTGGGAAGTGGTAGATCTACCGATGGGAAAGAAGCCAGTAGGCTGCAAATGAGTTTTTAACGTGAAGTACAAGGCCGATGGGACAATAGAACGTTACAAAACTCGTTTGGTTGCCAAATGATAGACTCAAACATATGACATCGACTACGCAGAAACATTTGCACCGGTGGCAAAATTGAATACAATCCGAGTTCTCCTATCATTGGCAGTAAACCTAGACTCGCCACTTCGACAGCTAGACATAAAGAATGCATTTCTCAATGAGAAATTAGAAGAAGAAGTCTTTATGATAATACCACCAGGCTTCAACAAGGAAAATGAGGAAAATAGAGTATGTAAACTCAAGAAATCCTTATATGGGTTCAAACAATCACCTAGAGCGTGGTTTGACAGATTCGCAAAGGTTTTAAAAACTCAGGGATATCAGCAAGGGTAGTCAGATCACACCATGTTCTATCATCAATCGAGAGATGGAGCAAAAACTATCCTAATTGTATATGTGGATGATATTATCCTAATAGGGGACCACAACTGAAATGGAAAGACTAAAGAAGTGTCTAGCAACTGAATTTGAGGTAAAAGACCTTGGGCAAATGCGCAGTACTTCTTGGGGATGGATATTGCAAGATCAAAGAAGGGTATCAATGTTTCCCAACGGAAATACATCCTTGACTTGTTAACTGAAATCGGCATGTTCGAATGCAAACCAAGCGATACACCTATTAAGGCAAGAAAAATGACAAAGGACACCGGGAAAAGCCGTGGAATGAGACAGATATCAACGATTAGTTGGAAAGTTAATCTACCTCTCACACACTAGACCTGACATCACTTTCGCTGTTAGCGTGGTCAGTCAGCATATGCACTCTCCCAAAGAACTTCATCTGCAAGCAGTATATAAGATTCTTAGATACCTAAAAGGAACCTCTGGGAAATGTCTGTTCTTCGGAATAAATAAAAAGAAAGAAGTAGAAATATTCATAGATGCAGATTGGGCTGGATCAACAGAAAATAGAAGATCTACTATTGGCTATTGCACTTTTGTCTGGGGAAATATGACAACTTGGAGAAGAAACAAAATGTGGTAGCTAAAAACAGTGCAAAGACTGAATTTAGAGCAGTTGCACAAAAAATATGTAAAGGACTTTGATAAAGAAACTCTTGGAGGAATTGAAAGTTTGAGTAGAATTTACAATCAAACTCTACTGTGATAATAAAGCAGCTATTAACATTTTTCTCAACCCAGTACAATATGATAGAACTAAACATGTGGAAGTGGACAGACATTTCATCAAAGAAAATGTAGACGATGAGATTATCTGTATGACATATATTCCTACAAAAGAACAAAAGGCAAATATATTCACAAAAGGATTGTCAAGACAAGCATTTTACGATTTCATCCGTAAGTTGAACAACGGTTCAACTTGAGGGGGAGTGTAGACAAGATCCGAGAATGGAAAGGGGATGAATTCTAGAAATTGTTATTAATTAGTGATTATAATCTTGTAGTTTTTGGTAGGTTAATTTACTTCCTAACTTAGAAGATTAGTTTCTTTTTCTTCCTTTTTCACTGTATGTATATAAACTATAATCAAGGTTGAATATTAACGTGAAAGAAATAATATTTCTCTCAATTCTGTATCTCTTCACATGTTCTTAGAGCTTGTTGGGCAGGGCTTTAGAAAGTCAAAAGTTGCTTTTGAGATTGAAAAGCTATTTTTGATTATGTTTGAATAATTATCTGAAAGTGTTTTGTTTGATTAGAAGAGTTTTTAGAGAAAGCTGGCCTATGATAGCTTCGTCATGAAGCTCTTCTACAAGAAGTATAAGTAAAAGAAGAATGCCAAACAGGTCCTTATATTTTTGCAACACGTTTTTCCGTGTTTATCCAAGTGAGTTCATAGAAAGTATTTCCTTCACATCTATCTGGTACTCTAGTTTGTTTCTTTATCGTTTGATCGAATCGCTATGTTGTGAATTGCTGGTTCTTGCACTTGTATGGCACTTATGATTTCTTATGCCCCCCCCCCCCCCCCCCCCCCCCCCCTCCCTCTTCCCCCGCTTTCTCCCTCCCTCTTCCCCCGCTTTCTCAATTATGCTGTTATGTGATAATCTTAGTGTGGTTTCTTTTCAATTTGTTAAACTTTCTGTAGTATGATTGCATTTTCTAGTTATTGGTTTTTGCCATTCATCGGCACATAGCTTGGTGGGAACATGCTTGTGGCATTCATGGTAGAGAGGATTGAATAGTATTGTAACTAAAATTTTGTCAATTGCATTTTCAATTTAAATGAATGCACGTTTCTCATCTCTAAGGGTTCGTTTGATTGCAAGATAGAATTTGAGTGGAAAGACAACGAATTGCAGGAAATTGAATTGTCTAGAATTTGTTTTATCGAGAATTGTAATTAATTGTGTTTGATTGATATAATTTTTCATCCGAAAAATGTTTTAAATTTTGTGTCTGTTTGACTTTGATTTTCATGAAAATTGTCAATTAAAGAAATATATATATATATATATATATTTTTTATAATTGATTCTAGAATTTGTTTCAATTGTCCAAAATAAAATAAAATTGTATACCGAATATTATTCATTTTGCTTTATTTTTCATGAAAATTGTCCATTAAAGTGATAAATTTTTTTACCATTGGATCTAGAAACATATTTTGCGAAAAATATTTTCCCAAATTTTTTTTACCATTTTAACACCCTTAGCAGATCGTAACCGCAAGTATTTTCTCACTTTTTGAGAAAAATATTTTCCCATCACTTTGGTGAGAAAATGATTTCCAATTTTTTTTTTTTATTTCCATTTTTTTTTTTAGGCAATTGGAAATTTTTTTAGACTCAATGATAAAAAAAAGTTATCACTTTTATTGACAATTTTCATGTAAAACAAAGTCAAACGAATACCAAAAAATTTTTAAAAAAATATTTAATTTTTGTTCTTTTTTAGCAATCCAAACAAATTTTATCGCCAATTGTAAAAAAATTATCTTAAAAATAAACTATTTGCATGAAAAATAAAGTCAAACGGATTAGGTGGAAAATTATATTAATCAAACACAATTAATTACAATTCCATCTAAAACAAATTTTAGACAATTCAATTTCCTACAATTTATTTTTTTTAATTAAATTTCACTTTTACAATCAAACGAACCCTTCATGTAATGTTTAATTTGACATGTACTTTCTCATCATAATTTTAGCTTTTCGTTTTTATTTGAATTGTCCATTTTTCATTGTTGGAATTAGAAAAAAGAATTAAAAAAAATAGTATAACACGATTTTAAAAAATGAGTGTAACAATTAGAAATAATAATTTTTTTTCAATAAATTTGGAGTTGACTAAGTATTTCTTTCTCACAATTCATTCTAATTTTTTATACTTTTTTACCTAATGATGTGAACAAATAACAATTAACATAGGACATTTATTAATTCATTAATGCTATCTGCCAAATGAAATTTTACTGTCACTAGCTCCCATGAACATAGCGCAATGGTAAAGTAAGGGAGTTCTTTACGAGATATCGAAAGTTTGAAATCACGTGAAGACAACATTTAGTTGGAAGGCAATGTCCCGTGAAGATAAAGTCATGGTGTACTCTGTCACCCCTTCGAGGGTCCTATTTGCGTGTCGTAAAAGGGGATCCACAAGGAGGAAAGTTATTTCCTGAGTATCCGGTTCAAATATGTATAAACTGTGTCTGTATTCGATTTACCTGTGAAAACAACAATGTTGACTTGAGTAACGCAAACATTGGTAAGAATCCAATTTTAGTAAACCTAAGGGGGCGTTCTCTTCGTATTTCAGTTTTGTGTTTTGAATTCATTTTGTATTTTGTGTTTTTAGTGTCCATTTTGAGATCGTTGAAAATGTGTTCTTTTTGTTATTTTGAAAAAAAAAAAAATTCTCAAAACATAGACCAAAGCGAGTTTACAATTTTTTGGTCTATTCCATTCACCAGCCATGGAAACCTGCCAGAAAACATCCCTCCAAAGCCACCGTCTTCAACCTCACAAATCGACCACCAATCAACTCCTCTCAACAAGGCGCATCCAATAATACCATAGGTCACCTTCGATTATGTCGATTTATGTTGGTCTTATGGAAGCCGTCAGTGAGTTCCGAAGCCATGGTTTGAGTCGTTTGGAGGTGGGAGTTTTGAAGCCACGGCTGAAGTCGTCTGGGGGTGGGCAATTGATTGGTGGTGGTGCGCGACCTTGGGTGTTGTCGGAAGTGGAGATTTCAGCACAAGCAGTTTGTACCAGTGGGAGTTTTGAGGATGATTTTTTTTTTTAAAATCAATTTTGGTATATGTTTGGGTTATTGTTTGTGTGGTAATTGAAGAGAGGATTGAGGACTTCACAATGGTATGTAAATCTAGTGGTTATTAAGGAGGTTGGACGGAGTTTAGAGGGTGGGAAAGTTGTGGCTCCATTATCTTGGCAGGAGAAAGGTGGATTGGAAAATGGCCGTTTTCCATGTTTCTGAACTTGTGAAGAAAACGCCCAAAACGACGAATTGTCGTTTTGAGTTTTCTTCAGAATTTTTTTTGCCATTTTCAAAAATTCGTTTTCGAAAACGGGAAAGAGATCGCGTTTTTATTGTTTTGCGAAATCAAAAACAGAAAACGACTTAAAAACGACAAAGAGAATGCCCCCTAAGATTTCTTATCCAAGTTTGTTCATGGAGGGTGAGCCGATGCCTACTATTGGGCCAAAATGCATAGTTGATGACGCTTTTATGTTAACAATTTATATTTCTAATATATAATTTTCATAAGAAAAAAAATACTTACGCATTTTTATTCAGAGATAGATGTTTACTCGACCATCAAAATCAAATTAATTCTACTTTCTTTCTTATCGGCGTGAACATTGACTTACATTTATGTCACATACACACGGGTGAAATAGATCCACTCTTCTCTAAATGTCATTAACAAACAATTGTCAACCATTTCAAATGTCATTTCGACATCATTAAAAGAAACAAGAACCAAAAACAATAAAGTAAACACATACAACTAGATTTTCAAATCTTGTGAAATCTAATCACTTGGAATTTTACATTCATGAGAAGTCGATTTATGACCCACTAACTAATATAATCATTCATCTATTTACACAAATAAAGAAATCATCGATTACGTTGTCATGCAATAGAATTAAGGTAAATATATATATTATCAAGAACCAACTTGTTCAAGATAATAAAATTAACTGAACAATCCATTATTAGCCACTAAACTTGACCTTTATATGTAATTATAGAATACATCCATTACAAACAATTTAAAAAATAAAATTATAACTTCAAACAATTTAAACTTTTTTGCAAGGTGATTTAATTAATATGGTTTTAGACAGATAAATGAATTATGTGGTTAATATTGATTGTTTGACTTTGATATATATTAAAATAAAATTTTAATCATAACCAAACATATTCTTAATAAGTAAATATTACATGATTACACTTTTCTTGGCATGATACCAATTGAAGCCTTCACAGCTACATTTGCATGTTTCTTACAACTTAACACCCTTAGCAGATCGTAACCACAAGTATTTTTCCGATCACTCCGGCTTACCGGAGCCTTCCCTCCGGCATCAATCCAAGGAAAAATATGACCAGTATTGCAACGAACCTGCCGGTTCTTTATATCTTGAAGGTTCATCTCCGGTGGAAATTTTACAATCCCAAACATGAAAACATACCACCTTGGCTTCAATGCCCTAAAGGGCCTAAACCCTAAAGATCTGCTGCCTCGCAATAGCCCGGTATTTGTACCTTTTGATCTCATGATCTTCAACTCATCCCATGATTGAAATTGTCGCTGATGAATCTCTTCTGATTTCTGATCATCTTGAAGGGGATGCTCCTGAACATCATCAAGAACAGTAACAGGTTGGACTCGTTGGAGTTTGAAGGGCAAAAGTTCACCACAGAAAATAATTTCTTCTGCATGGGACATTTCAGAACTTAAATCACTGAAAAATTCAAATATATTGGACGATGGTGATTGCATATCACGATTCTTGGATAAGTCTTTGATGATCTGATCATTTTCATCAGTGTTTATAGGAAAATCACAAAGCGAAAGTGCTTCATCTGATTCTTCTGCTGCATTTTCTTGAATATTAGCTGTATCAACCATTTTAAGAGGGAGTAAGTTTGGTGGAGAAAAACCAATGGTGCAGGAGAGGGTGGATCTATATAATAATTGGAAGAGAAAGAAAAGAAAGGTAAAAAACTACTAGAGTATGAAAATGACTGGATGAAATGATTCTTGAGCAATATCATATGAAGAAAGAAATTATATGAAATTCAATTTATGCTTTTTATATCTATGAGAAATAGGAAGTGGAGTTTGAAATATTTTTAATTACAACCATGTTTGGTATACAGGACTAGATAATATCGTATAACTTTCAGTATATGAGCAGTTTAGTTGTTAAAAGTAAGTACTTTTTAGTAACTTAATTATTTTGCTAAGCAAAATTTTAATATTACTTTTTTCATCTAGAAAAGTTAAACTTAACTAACTTTTAAGGACGACCAAAGATATCAAAAAATTATAATTCATTTTCTGGCTTAATCTTGTTTAATATATCAAATACACAATTAAGTTTATGATTTCAACGATAGATTTTCTAAATTACTAACTAAATGAACTAATTAAGTTTAGCGCACACACAAATTTTTGAAGTAAAATTCAATCGCGTTAAGCACTAGGGCTACAAATCTATTGTTGTGATATATGAATCAATGATCAATTAGGGTCCGTTTGATTGGCCTGAATTCTATGAAAAATGTGTTACATTCAAAAAATTCGAATTCTACTTTAACCGTTTGATACGAAAAAAGAAATGAAGTTCGAATTCCAAGGTATAACCACTCTAAACTTGTTTTCAACCAATTTTATGGAAAATGATTTCCTATGGTTTATGTGATTTTTTATTTTCCAACTTACATGTAATTAGTTTGTTTTTCCACATTTACCAATCAAACGGATCCTTATATATTCTTGTCAATTTTTACCTTAGGTTGAAAATCAATTATCCAATTATAACTAGTCTCTTTTGAGGCCAATTAATTTTATATTTATGTATGAACTTAATTATATATCTATCTATTATAGAAAGTCGATTTTATCCCACAAGTGGACGAATCATTAACAAGTATTATAGTAATAGATAGAGTATCGAACCCACTATGACTAATTATATATTAATGAATTTTGCTACATGTATCCTTTGACTTACCCTTTGATTTACTCGGCCCCACTTTCCCCTCACGTACATAGAGGTCGGTCCCACGCATTTATTGGACATGGAATCCGACATTCATATCAGGGGAGGTGGGGTCGGATAACTCAAAAGATAAGTCAAAAGATACAAATGACCATAATTCATATACTAATTTAACTTTAATTTAGGTCATCTGGTTGAAGTGGCACATTGTCTTCATTAATGCTGCTTGGTGCATTGTTTTCCACAAATTCTTCTTCTTCAATTTGAACTGGAATTTGAAATTGATGTTTTCCCATTGGGAACTCGTATAGTTCAAGACGTTTTGTTTCCATTTTGCATCCAAATATTGCAAGCAATTAATCAATAATTCCAAGATCTTTAGAATACATGATTTTCACATATAAATTTAATTAATCAAGAAGCATATCTTGATCTGTGGGAGTTTAATTGAAAGATTTAGACCTATAAAATAATGAATATTCTACACAAATAGGCTAAAAAATAGGTTCAAAAACAGGGTACACACATGTCAACATATGATTTGATTGTTTGAAAAATAAAAACAACAAACATCTAATCATCTGCTGTCAAGTCAATATTTTTTTTCTGTCTTTGAGTCTGGACAAACATCATTTTCCATAAAATAAAGAGTAACAAGAAATCAAGAAATCATTCACTCTTTTTACCTCGTTGTTTACAGGCAGAGAAAGGAAGTTAATTTCATGAATCATAAAAAATTTCAACTTTCCATCAAAATAGACAGTTATAAAACTGTCAATTCTCAATAAGTCAATAAAATTTTAACAATAATAAATCACTTTAATTAATTTATTAATAATATTACTTGGGCCACATTAATTGGTCTAACATTCTGTCACTTAACCCGTGTAATATTACATCGTTATGTGATCTATAACATAATTCGCATATGAAAAGCTAAAATTTTTCATACATTGGTCACTTAATATATCATTCTTTAAGTAAAATTAATCCTTCGACATAATTCCTTCCATGTACTATAATATTAGCCACCCCCAACATGACAATGAGAAATTCGATACTTGCATTACAATAATGTCTTCGAAAAGACTATATATTAGGATTTGATATTGTTATGGAAATATCATAAATTAACTAATTTTCCTAAATTTCTTTCATAATATCTTAAAATTATATATTAATTATAAATATTATATATCACCTGATTTTTAAAATATTTTTGTGAGTTTGTTAAAAGTGAAATTGTATACTTAATTATCAAGCATTGCATTCATGTTTTTTTTTTTTTTTTTTTCTTTTTTTTCAAAAAAAAAAAAAGTTAATTATTTGGGTCTACGTCCAAACCACCCACTTGATTCAATCAAACCTAGTTCGATTTGGATAGTTTGGAGGGAAAATTACACCAAAGCAGGTATTTAAAGATAACAATTCTAAAATCAGATGTAAAGTTTAATTAAGCATAAATCAGGTATTCAATAAAAAATTAAAATCACCATTTCCTTTCTACCCTCTCTCTCAGTTTCTCTCTCACGTCTCTCGTTATCGTCGGTGCTCCCTCACGTCTCTCATCATCGGAGGTCATCGTCGGCGCGCCGCTGCGACGATGACGATGTCATAGCCGTGGCCGAGGATGAGTGCCGTTGCTACCGGATCTGTCCATTTTCCTGCTTTTGCTTGTGTGGCTGCTTTTGCCTTGCACACATGTTGGCGGCGACGGGGATGATGGTGGATCTGGTGGCAGCGACGAGGGTGGAGGCGATGGCGGTGGCGGGTTTTTTTGTTGGTGTGGTCTATGTTGTTGACGGTGACGGGGATGAGGTGGATCTAGTGGCGGCGACTAGGGTGGAGGTGACTCTTCACAGGCGACCAAATTTACTCATTCACTCCGATGACTCTTCACAGGCGAAGCACCGCGACCTACTTTTCACAAAAATTGGTATTTTGTGTGGTGGCATTTTTGGTGATAGTGGATCTAGCCCGGTTTAGGGTGAGTTTTACTGAATTTGGCGGTGGTAGTTGACGATGACGGTGTGTTTGTGGTGGTGATGGTGGAAACTGTGGCGGTGACATCTCTAATAAATGAGTTCAAAAAATCATTAAATGCATAAAAAAAATTAGTGACAAAGACTTGAAAAGTTTAATTTTGTCTCAAGCAAAAAAAAAAAAAAAATTATACTTAAAAACTATTAAATTCTTTTTAAGTAATGACCCATTGGTCCGACTAGCAGTTTACCGGTCCAACCAGTAATTCGATGACCTAGTACCTTGATCGGATCGATGTCCGGGTCAGGTCCGATAATTATGCTTTTGAATTCTTCCCTTGAATTAATTAATTTAATTTTAGGAAAAGTGAATTGTAAGATAGGAAAATAAGGTGTCTAGATAAGATTAACACGTCATTCTAGAATCACTTTTTCCCAAATTATATTGTACATGATCGAAATGACTAATTTACCTGTAATCCTAACCAACATATCAGCCAAAAATTCCATGATAGGAAGGGTAAAAGTGGTAACTTTCAATCAAAATCAAAGCCACATAAATGTGTAACAAAGTCTTATCCTATTTAATCCTAAATATTAAAAGATAAAATCAGTATTAAAGAAAAATATTATGATAATCCAATTTCATTCCTATTCAGGACTCTGAACTATAATGATATTACAGCATTACCACCAAGGAGTCCAAGTCCGTATAAATTCCTCTTTTCCTCCACTGACTCAACAATAAAATCGAGTTCAGTTTAGCTGCTATATAACATTGGATTGAGGGTCAGATATTCTTGGGTTTTCTCAATAATCCTTGAACTTCTCTTCCGAGAAAAAAAGGTGTTCTTTTCATTTTTTTTTTTGGCTTAGCATAATAATTGTTTGTGGCTTAAAGATTTATTTTTTGATGTGGAAATTTATGAATATTCGATTATGCTAGTATGATTTTTCTGTTCCTTTTTATTTCCTCTTAAAGTTCTTGTGTATCGTTAGTTTACTATGTATGTACCCTTGATTGAAAGGGTGTAGAACCAAATTACTGATTTTATCTGTTGCGTTCAAGTGTAAGTGTTTCTTGAATTTTTCAATAATCTATACACCTTTGTCGGCGAGACATTTTTGTTTTTTGTTGCTCACAATGATCTTTTTTTTTTAGTAATTATTTGAGATGCTAAGATTTTATTTTATCCTGAAGATTAACGAGTATTAACTGAAAGAGAAAATATCGGCTGTGTTTATATGAAAGTAATGATCTTTTATTTTTATTTTTTTTACTTTTTTCTCCAAAATTACTAATTTATTTGTTATTCAGATTCTGTTGATTGATTTTACTATTTATGGTGATTGATCTGAATCGGTTGCAGAGATTGTTTATTTGCGCGAGATGATAAGAATGAAGGCTGGAAAGATTGTAGTTTTCCTTCTCTGTTTAAATTTGGTGTCCATTGTAGTGGTAAGATAGCTATGTTTTCTCTTATCATTGCATGATTTATGGTTATAGAAATAAAGGGTGTTTAATATTCAATCTTGAATTTGCATTTAATGAATACAGATTGCTGCCGGCCCACCGACATGTCCTGCAGATGTTGGTAGTGATTGTGCCAGTGATTCGAGTGAATGGAAAGGGGAGTTCTTCCCTAGCATTCCTAAGATTAAGTATGAGGTAAAGAATTCGACATTTTGTTGGATAATTAGAATATATTCTGCATGATTGAAGTCCTATAGTTTAAATGTTTGATGCATAGTATTATATAGGATTAGACACAATAATGGATTTTTTTTTTTTTTACTTCTTTTTATTCCTCAACAGTGTCCACTTCTGTAAAGTCGACCTTAACCTATGAGATATTTCTGTGTTTGTGTTTTCAATGTGCATGCAGGGCCCTTCTAGCAAGAATCCTCTTTCTTTTAAATGGTATAATGCTGATGAGGAGATTCTTGGGAAAAAGATGAAGGTGAGATATTTCTTCATGTATATTATTGTATTTTTTTTTTAACCATTTGAGAGGATTTAAATTGATGGTCATCTATGAATACATTGTCTACCATAGGATTGGATGAGATTCAGTGTAGCGTTTTGGCACACATTCCGTGGGACGGGAGGTGATCCATTCGGTGCACCTACAAAGATGTGGCCATGGGAAGATGGCACGAATTCCCTTGCTATGGCTAAGAGAAGAAGTAAATATATTTTCCTCTGTATTTTAGCAATATTATTGGTGACGAATGAAGTTGCTTATTTTTTTATGTTCTTTGTTGATGATTCAGTGAGAGCTAATTTTGAGTTTCTGGATAAGCTTGGAGTAGACAAGTGGTGCTTCCATGACAGGGACATTGCTCCTGACGGTAAAACACTTGAGGTAAGTAAACGCGCCAATTTTTCTCAAGCCTCCTCTTTGTGCTTTTAACTCAATCGCAAAAAGTGAGGAAGGCTAGGGCCATGAGTATTTCTTTCTTGCTTGCATGCGTAATTAATACAAAAATTTAATTAGATAAATTCTCTTTTAACAGAGAGGAATCTACTATTCTTTTCGCATTTTGTCTAAGCTTTAAAATGTAATATATCGATGAACTTCTATTGAAGTTGATAGTAATCCCATATCTTGTTACAGGAAAGTAATGCTAACTTGGATGAAGTAGTAGCTCTTGCCAAAGAACTTCAGGTAATTTTACACTGATGAAGGGTAATCAGATTGTAATGTTTTCTCTTTTCATTTTCGATGTTCAATATAAAGTTAAGATGCATCATATCATAAGAGAAGTTTTCCTTGATATCTGCATTTGATTTATCTGTTTGCATCGTCAGGGGACAAAGATTCATCCTCTCTGGGGTACATCTCAATTGTTTCACCATCCCCGGTACATGCATGGAGGGGCAACTAGGTAAGTGATACTTCATTGTAGGTAGAATTTAATTGATTTTTGGTTTATTTGGTTTTTCACGTTTATACTGAATTCTTAAAATGCAGCCCTGAGTTGGGAGTGTATGCGTACTCTGCTGCACAGGTCAAGAAAGCCATGGAGGTAGGTTGTCCCTTATTTTGCATATTCCATTTTTTCAAAAATGTGATGACTGATTGAATATGGGTATCAACTTTTCAATAATTACCTCTGAAGCATGTTTGGGGTTCAATTTTTTGTATGCCTACAGGTTACACACTATCTAGGTGGAGAAAACTATGTTTTCTGGGGTGGTCGAGAGGGTTATCAGACGCTTTTGAACACAGATATGGAAAGAGAGCTTAATCATATGGTATGATACTTGCATGTCTTTTAGATGCAAGTGTATGTATCTGCATGTAATTCTAAATTTTTTACCATGGATGTTGAATTCTTGATGATTTCTGAATAAATGAAATTAAAATATTAAGATACAAGAGCATGTTCGGTTTTTATTGAATAATTATTGAGTGCATGTAACCACGTTAAAATCTTTACAGTTTTTTTTTTTTTTTTCTTTGTAGTTATTTCATAACGTATGCTGAGAAATATGGTGTATTTCTTGACAGGCAAGGTTTTTGGAAGCTGCTGTTGCCTATAAGAAGAAGATTGGATTCAATGGTATGCTCAATTCTACTTCATTTGGCCCCGACAAAAGGATTGAAGGGCATTAGACACAATATCATATGACTGATCTAATACTTGTTCACTGATTCGTTTTTTCTGCTTCAAATCTCTTAATAACACCGTCTTGCTATTGTCTAATTCTTCTGTTATAATTTTATTACATTTTCAGGGACATTACTCATTGAACCTAAGCCTCAGGAGCCTACAAAACACCAGTATGTTTCTGTTTGTTATAAAATGCTTTAAACTTGAAATTGTGTATATAAATACTCTCTGTATAACATATTTTGATCATGCTAGGTATGACTGGGATGCTGCAACAGCAGCTAACTTCCTGCGAAAATATGGACTCATAGGTGCAACATTTGTTGTCTGAACTTTCTTCTTCGAAGTATTCAACACTTATTTTGTCTCTCTTATTTTCAAGTTAGGCCCATATATATATATTCTCGAATCGAACATCAAAGTTCTCTCTTCCGAAGTTTTCTCTGTCTCATTTTAGTTAACACTCCACCACCTTTGAATTATATGCATCTAATTGAACTATATGATGGGTGGGTAGGTGCTTATTCTGGCCAATTGATGGAACATGAAGGAAATTTTGTGTGTGTGAGAGAGAGAGAGAGCTGCGCTTCAAAATTTTTCATATCTTCAATGCTAACTGTACGCACGAGACCTTATTTTCATCAAACCACAATAGAGCCTTCCTATTCTATTTCATTTTAATTTGAATGGTGTTGAATTCTATATCTAACTTAATTTCTTGTTGCCCTTTCTAACTGATATATACCTGTAATTATGAATGCAAAAATTGTCCTGAGTTCAGTGTGAAAAGTTGTATTTGATTTTTTTTGCCTCCTTTATTTCGTACAGATGAATTTAAGCTGAATATTGAGTGCAACCATGCAACTCTCGCCGGTCATAGGTTTGTCATGTTCTATTCCTGAAACTCATGATCTGAACTTTGATTTCCTACTTCCCTGAAAATTAATCACTGTAATACCTTCAAACATAAATGATTTAACCTCCATCTAACACCTTCATTATTATTGCAGTTGTCATCATGAGCTCGAGACTGCAAGAATTAATGGTTTACTCGGAAACATTGACGCAAATACTGGCGACCCTCAAATCGGTATTTTTACTAAACAATTTTTTTTGTAATTTTTAAATTTGTCCCATTGCAGTTGCAGACCTCAGCTCTTTGATGTCAAAGGCAATTTAAGTTTTAATAAAGATACTTCTCGGTGGTACAGGTTGGGACACCGATCAGTTTATGATGGATATAGGGGAAGCAACATTAGTTATGCTCAGTGTAATTAAAAACGTATGTAAAAAATTTGCAAGTGCAATTTTAGAGGAAAAAAAATTCTGGACTCCCATGAGCATTTGAAGTAACTGAGTTCTATTGTTTTTACTTTGTTTTGCAGGGAGGATTGGCACCTGGAGGATTCAATTTTGATGCAAAACTGTTAGTTTCCTTTGTACTCTCTTTCCTCAAAAATTACATCCTATGCACGTGCTCATCGTGTATATAAAGTAGATCTAGTTCATCGAGTCATTATTTAGATTTTTAAGTAAACTCCATTGAGGCTAAAAATAATCTTGAAGTAACTTGATGTGATTTAACAGTCGAAGAGAGAGCACGGATGTTGATGACATATTCATTGCTCACATCGCTGGTATGGATACTCTAGCCCGTGGACTCCGTAATGCTGTCAAGCTGATTGAGGTGATCTTTTTATCTCCCTTTTATATCATTCCAGTTCATATCTTAATATAGGCCCCGTTTGATTCCCATTCTCATTCTCATTCTCATTCTTCTACTCATTTTCAACCACACATTCTTCAATAAAATAATATTTTCCATCACATCAATAACTTTTCAACCACATTCACCATAATTATATAAAAAAAAATGCACTTTCTTCAAAATAATGTGCATCAAACGGGCTCATAATAATTGGATGATTTTGCGGCTAAATCATATTCTTGTCTTGAAATAGGACGGTTCTTTGGCTGAGCTTGTCCGCAAGAGATATGAAAGTTTTGACACAGAAATTGGAGCTCAAATAGAGGTCGATTTGCTTTTAGTCCAGTTTTCAATTTGCTTTAGTAAATATCTATACTTCCTTTCAGTGTAACTCTTATGCGACATTTATGTCTCCTTCAACAGGCTGGGAAGGCTGATTTTGATATGCTCGAGAAGAAGGCCATGCAGTGGGGAGAACCTAAAGTTTCTTCTGCTAAACAGGTAATGTTCGAGTGTTCCTAAGATTTACTTGAAATTTAGCCGAAGCGTTTTTCTTAGTAAGGTTTAATGTTATTGTTTTGGTTTTCTCAAAGTAAATTTAATTCAAGAATCTGAGACTATTTTGTCGAGTTCCTTAGAGAGAGTTGTCTCGTGTTCTTAGGTATTGAATGTCAACAGGCGTCTATTATTAAATTCACCTGATCTGATAGTACCCATTTTGGGAAAGTCCCCCCCCCCCCCCCTCCCCCCCTCTCCCTTCCGTGTCTTCTCTTGCAAGGGTATATTTCTTACACGAGCTTTGCTTGCACTGTTGCAGGAATTGGCTGAGATGATCTTTCAAGCTGCACTATAAGCGAATGGGCATTTAATGTATTTAGTTTCCCTTTTCTTTCGTAGCTCGGTTAAAATAATGAATAGTAGTGAGAAGACTACCTACTTGAAGCAGTCGCGGGATCTTTAGTATTGCTGCTGTTCCAGAAAAACGTTTGTAATTATACACACTATAAAACTACTTTTTTGGTTAAAATCTCTTATCTTTCCGCACGCAAGCAAGATCTTTCAACAATTGGTTGTTTTCCGTCCCCTTTCTGATTTCCCAACTTCTTTCAACAATGGGTTTAGGATAGGGATCATATTTTCCGTCCCCTTCCTGATTTCCCAACTGATCACGAAATCTCCATCCCGTTCAAAATCGAACGTTATGGAGCACAATGAAAACGGGACATTTTGCCATCCCTACTTATTTGAATGAAAAGTGCCAAGTACAACTTACAAAATCTCTTTTTTAACTTGGCTTCACTACCCAAATATCCTTCCTAACATCTATAAAACAAGTGATATTATATTTCATGCTCCATATCAAGCTGGCACATTGGGACCAGTATTGCTCCTTCATTTCCTCTACTTTCCCTCCACTCATATAAACCAACAAATAATTGGTCTAAATCAAGAAAAATCAATTTGTTCAACTAACGTTTTAAGAAATCAAATAGGATCATTATAGTATCTCAAAATTCACAACACTAAGAAAAATCTATTATTTTCTTATTGAGAAATCAAATGTATATTTTTAGCCTTACGAAAAATTTGAATCAAATACTTCGAATTTTTAATAACTATAAAATTATAAAATTAATCTCCTATTTGACAACCCTTAAAATAATTTATTTTATTTTCATTTTCAACCACACATTCTTATAAGAAATTATTTTGCATGTAAATCTAAAACTTTTTCCTACTTTTTAACTATACGTTCTTCAAAAATTTACTATTCTAAAATTCATTTTCCCAAATAAACTAATTATAATGGTTGTCAAATAGGGGCTAAATGCAAGCACTACAGTAATAACTGTTAGTTTACAATATCTATAATATAAAAATTTTAAAATAATAAGTGACAAAAAACTTATAAATTTTAATCTCAAAAAAATTTTGTACTTCGAAAATTTTACATATTTTTCTAAAGCACTAACCCATCGACTCATCAATTCAATTAGTGATCCAATGAATAGTATTTTGATGAAGTCAATATTCGAATCGAGTTCAACAACTATGAAATCATTTAAATAAAAATAAAAATATATTTATCTTATTAACATTAGAGTGAAACTATTTACCTGTCTAAAATTGCCACATGAGAAATTGTTATTTGACAATTAAAAAAAAAAAAGAAAGTTTTCTTCCTACAATTTTTTTTAAACATAAAGAGAATGTCAATAATAGTGTGCACTTAGAGTGTACATATGACATTTTCCCACAAAATAACTCTCTAGTCATAAAAACCAACAAATCATTGGTCAAATTCAAGAGAATCATTTTGCATGGAAATTAGTGCAACACTGAAAATAAAGATAAGCCTGTATGACATTGCTATATGTACATCAAACTTTAAATAATGTGTTACATAATGTCATATCACTCTATCATTTATCAGTTTAAAATACAGTCAATTTTTCTCTCCATATCATTTTATGTAATTTCTCATGTATCATTTTTATGTATAAGTAACATAATCCTTCATTAAATACCGTGTCAGTATTAGGGGTGAACATGGTTCGATTTGGACGGTTTGTGCTATATTTTCAACTCCAACCATTTTATGCGGTTTGAAATTTTTCCAAACCAAATCAAACCATTTTATTTTTCGAACCAAACCAAGCCATAATTTGTGATTTGGTTCGATTTTAATTCGCGGTTTACCTATCGACATAATAGTAATATATTTAAAACAAGTTATCGTATAAGTTTAAACGAGAATTAGTAATGTTCAATGTTAAATTACATTCATATTTACCATGAAACATATGAATAAATTATTTTCAAAGTTGGTTGCTAAAAGATGTTAATAGAACAAATATATCTTTCTTTATTTTTTAGTTATCTTTGCTTGTTTGCCTTTCATATTGTTACATAACGATTGGTAAAGTTGAATCACATTCTGCTATTATGATTTGGTCAAAACTCTTTCATCTTACTAATGAGATGTTCAATAAGGATTGAACAAGATATGTTTAGATGTACAAAGATTGATAGAGTTCAAGCTTGTTAGGAATTGTCGAATTTCATTCTCTGTCTATTAATGAAAGTAGAAGGTAGTAGTACTAGTTAATGAACTTTAACATTTTTGCACAATTAATACGCTCTGTCTTTCATTCTTTCCAAATGACAAACAAGTTCATTAATTATTTAGGCATACAAACAGTCATTTTTCTATCCAAACCACAACTCACAAGTGTATAATAAGTTCAAAAACAACAAATAAAAGAAAGAACAATGGAAAATGATTTTAACGAGAATTTGAGACTTACTAAGAGAGAAGAGAGAGATACGATTCACTTAGAAATTAGTAGACATGCAAAAGGCGATTGACGATTCGTTCAGCTACGGCAAACAAGCGTTAAATGTTTGGAAAATGAGAATTTATGTTAAAGCTTTTAAAACTTTGGACGTAATTTGTTGCCGTAGTTTTGTTAAATTATGGTTTGGATTGTGGAATATATATATATATATATTCATAGAATAATTTTAGTTTAGTTTAGATATCCGGTGATGACATGTTTTGTGAACTTGTTAAATCATGGGCCAATAATGATGAACCTAATGTACTTTTTATGATTATTTCAACGGGCTGATTGTAATTTGTATTGCTAAATTAGATTTTTTTTTCTGAAAAGTAAAAACTATAAAATTTATAAGTTAATAAAACTAATGTTTTAATTAAAAAAATTTAAAACGGTTCGGTTCGATTTTGTGCGATTTTTGAAAATCGAAATCTGAACCAAACTATTTTAAAACGGTTTAGTTCGGTTTGATGAAAAAAATCGCGGGTTCATGTGGACTCAAACCAACGGTTTCAAATCAACGATTTCGATTCAGTTTGCTATTTCGTGATTTTTTTGTGTGCAACCCTAGTCAATTTGCACTATAGTGAAGGATTCAGGCAAGAGGTACTATTGTCCATCTATCATTCTCCAAACATACTCACACGCGATATAAAAAAGCTAAGCTCTTCGGTGAGAATTAAAATCAGATTTTAGTAGATTTTGATAAATTTTGATGAAATGTGTAGTTAAAAAGTTGTGGAACTAATGAAATATATAATTAAAATTAATTGTTGATTTTGACTTAAATTAAAATCTAAATTTTAATCGATACCAAATATGGGCTAAATATATTCACATGACATATTTTTTCAATAATCGAATGACGCTATATAATTGTTATGAAAAGTATAAACTTTATTTATTATTACATTTGTGTACCTGAACTTTTTCCAAATTGAATTCTCATTCTCAAACTGTAATAAATTAGAATAATATTGTGTGTACGTACACACATCTTTCTCATATAAATAGTGCCCAGAAATATTTTATTGTGTGTGGGGCCTCCCCTCCATGTGAGAGGAGTGTAAGACTGTGTGTACACCATTATGTACACACATCAAGATCCAATAAATTATTCTTAATGCAGTTTCCGTCCAAAAAATGATTAAAATGAAGTAAAGAAACTTATGTCCCTCATATTTTTGAAATAAGCGAACACATAAATAATACGAATGTGATGAAAATTTGTCATTTAAGGACAAGATTTTGCTAATTAATGAAGGGTTAAGAATAAAAATGTGATGAAAAAGTTAGAAATATAAATGTGATAATGAATAAAAATTAAAGAATTTTAATTCAATTCAAAAGTGGTACACTTATAAGAAAATATAGTGTGAATATAATAATCATATAATAAAGCCATCGAATTAAATGAAATTCTATTAATTGAATTGGGTCTATAAATCTCAAATATGTCAACTTCATTAAAAAAACAAAAAACAAAACAAAAATGGTAAAACGAATTCTACACTGGTTTAGTGTATATGTTTAGTTGTGCCTAAATAAAAATTAAATTTATGTTAAATTACTAATTTACCATAATTCAATTTATTATTTCTAACTTGATATCACAGCAAACAAAATTGTTGAGATCGAGTCTCGTGTCACCTATTTATGAACATTATTCATGAGTGAAAACTATATATAAAATATAAACAAATTTGATAGACGAACTTCTTAAGCTTTAGTAGAGGTGGATAAAAATTTTGAACTTCAATAAAATAAAACATATTTAAGAATTGAGTCGATTTCAAACGATCATTATGTTCATATTTCTTCATTAATTATTAGAATATCTGATTATTAATTGTGTCAAGGTACAATGATAAGCGTACAACAGAACGGTCCAGCCATTTGGAGTTTGATTATGACCTTTAATTTGGAGTAGTGTCATACTATTAATTGTTCAGTCTTAGCCCTAAGTTTCACGCCACGATAAGTTACTCCGAACATGTTGTTTCTTTGGCTTCCGTTATTATATTTTCGACAAGAATAATGTCACTTGACCCGCACGGATGACACCCCCAAAGACATCACCCTCACATGGAATGTGTGGGTCCTGTGCAAATAAAATAATCTCGACCCCATGTGTGTGGTATCATTCCCACGATCATCCATGCGAGTCGTGTAGCATGATTGTTTCGACAACTCGACACATAATTTCTTCTAATAAATAATTTGAGACCAACATACTCTTTTTTTTTTACAACACCTTGGCTCATCATTCATCGACATCTTTTCATTTTGTTCAAAAGAAACGATGCGTCGAGATATAAAAAATGTAGAGACAATCAAGACTATAACATGTTCACATGTAATTAAAACAAGTTCGATTATAAATCTAAAACTCTCTCTGATGGAAAATTTAATTGATTAAAAAGGCTGAATTGAAACATACAAATTACGCAAAGAAAGTAATTTTTAACAATGATTTTGGTAAGCATATAATACAAAAGGAAAGCTCCAACTCAGCTGGATGGTCGGTGAAGAAAATGAAATTAGCTGCCAAATTGGTCCAATAAATAACACACACGAGGCAACCATGACATGCTCTGATGGGTAGTCGATCATAGTGCATACTTTTTAATTTAAATATTTCATGAGTCATAAGTTTTAATCAATGAAATGATTGTTCATTTTTAGTACGTTTACTTACTAAAATATGTACTCTTTTGGGATTTTTTTTTTCAGTGTGTACGTGGCGTTTAACGATTACAAGAGACAATAAGATGAACGGGAAAAATAATTATACATATATCTTTAACAAAATATGAAGAAAAACTTATTTGAGTCACAATTTAGAACGAAATAGATAGGATTATTTTGTGTTCTCTCTCAATGTATACTCGATATCTTAACCTAGAGGTGTGAAACGGCATCCTAATTATAACAATTTTTTAAGATAGCGAAATTTTCGATCAGGTGAGCACATAATTATCTCGATATTTTCCTCGAGAAAAGTTCGCTGAAATAAACATGTCTTTGAAGATGCCGAATGACTAAATATTAACAAAAGGATCTTATTATAATGAACCTAACCATACACAAATGGCTAATGTAAATTGGATTAATCTATTTTGACAGAAGAAAAGTTGATACATATGTATGTGATGGTAGATGAGTGAATACAAATGTTGACTGTGTTTTAATCTATTCAATGATATGATATCATATGACATTGCGTTAATGATTATGTCACTGTAGCATGATTGACATAAATCTGGTGCATATGTTAAAAATTAAAAGTGTGTTAATTTAAATCAACCCAAACCATAAACCTGCGCCTACCCTTCGACCCCCTGGAATGGGCGTAGTCGGCACAGACATTAACATATGACAGCAACTTGACACAAAATATCATCTCTTTGTTATCAAACCATTTTTGTGGCTTAAACTCTCTCCACGTGTTACTTATGGGCTTGCCAGCAGCTATATTTCTCTCTATGACTTGGTGGGATAGATAGTAAGATACAAACTATTGGTGGCACACACTCCACTATTACATTACAAGCCTAGTCAACGTTTTTAGAGAATGATACAATATGGTGGTGTTAGTGGTGGCGCAGCCAGAGCAAAGTGTTTTCCGGCAGGATGGAATGCGGTGGCAAAGCCATGTGACTATTGCAAGTCTGCGGCTGCGTTGATATTTTGCATGACGGAGTCAGCTTTTATGTGCATGACTTGCGATGTTAAGGTGCATAATAACGATATATCTTTAAGACATGAGCGTGTGTGGAAGTGTGAAGTGTGCGAGCAGGCCCCTGCCAGCTTCAGTTGCAAGGCGGACGTGGCCGCACTATGCATCGTGTGTGTGATCGGAATATCCACTCGGCCAACCCTTTAGCCCGCCACCACGAACGGACCCAGATTGTACCGTTTTATGACACTGCGGAGTCAATGAAGTCTGCCTCGGTCGCTGCCACCTACTTATTGCCTGTTAAACACTTGAGTTGCACGGAAACGAAAATGGAAAACGCGACAGATAATTGGATATCTTCCAACCCAGTTACATCGAAACTTTCTGAAGACATGAAATTCATGGAATTATTTATTTCTAATTCTGATCAATTCTTGGATTTTGAGTGTCCAATTTCTGCTGACCCTGTTGTCCCTGTGCAAACCATAAAGCCTGCTGTCCCAACGAAATTGACTACGTATTCATCTGAAAATCCTTTTGAGATTGACTTCACTAAATCCAATATAAATTCACACAACAGCTATACCATTACCACCCCATCCTTTAGTGTAAGTACAGTTCTTTAGTCTTCTTAGTACATAGTCCTTTGTTATAGATTTTTGATAGTTTGATTGATTCATGGTTAATTTTTCAGGTTTCATCATCGTCGTTGGATGTGGGAGTTGTGCCTGATGGAAGCACCCTTTCAGATAAATCGTTCCCTTTTACGCTAAACACGAGCATCAGAGGAAATGAAGCTTCACACATGATGGGAATGGATAGGGAAGCAAGAGTCTTGAGGTATAAAGAGAAGAGAAAGAAGAGAAAATTCGACAAGACTATACGTTATGCTTCACGGAAGGCCTATGCCGAGACAAGGCCAAGAATCAATGGGCGGTTCGCCAAAAGAACTGAAGTTCAATCTGATACTGATAGACTCAGTACTTTCAATTCTTTCTCAGCCAATCTCATTTCTGATGACGCCAGATTTGGCGCCGTCCCTTCATTTTGATGCAAGAAATAGATTGAAAATGTTGTAAACAAAAGTAATATTTTGATAATTTAAGTTTCAATAATCCGAAATAGATTGAAGAAAAATGTTAGAAACTGATCATACGCAGAGACATGACATTTTGTATGAGTTTCTGCAATCTAGAAGCCAAAATACTTTCTGTTGAAGGGCTAGATGGAATTTTTTTTTTATCGGTAAATGTGAATTATATAGATCTAAATTAGGTAAGTACACCGGGCATACCAGGGTAAATCCAAGAAAATAGAAATGAAACAAATACAACCAGGTATACCCGGGCAAGAGAGGAACTAAAAAGAACCATATACAAAAACATCGGGCATACCCGGGTCAAACTACTAAGGAGTAGAAATACAAACCATAACCAACCTAAAGACCAAGAGCAAGAGACTCAAAAAGAATCTAAACATTCGGATACAAAGAAAACATTACTTTGTATACGTGCATTTTGATCCGTTGAACAATACTTTCGACATGCGGTCTAAGGCTTTCAAAAATCAATCGATTCCTAGCCATCCAAATGTGATAAATAGTAGTCACAAGTGCAATACATTTAACTTTGCTATGTCAAGTAGTACCCCAACACTCCTTAATCCATTTCAAAGCACTAAGACCCACCCAAGTTTGGATAATATCCCAAATAGATTTGCAAAAAGAGCAATAAAAAAATAGGTGGTTGGTGCCCACAGGGCACATTACCAAGTGGTAAAAGAGGAAGGTGGAGAAATTCAACTTTGCTTGAAGCTATCGTGTTAAGAATTTGAATCCTGAAATATGAATTTGGCTCTTGGGTAAGTGCAAGTGTACAAACAGCTTTCCACCCTGTACCCTTGGAAGCATAACCTGCGATTTACCTCCTTCCTCAAGGTCCAAGGCATGACAGATGGATGCGTCAGTAATGGAGCATAATCCCAAAAAAAAATTTAAAAAAATAGGTGGCCGGTTGATTCGACCGCAAGACTGCACAAGCTACACCTCGGGTCAAGCTGGAGGAAATCCAATCTGACTTTAGTCAACAGCCTGGTCTTAATAGGTAACCAGGCAATAAACGCAACGCATGTTTTGGAGTCACAAAATTGTTCCAAACTGTTTTGGCCCATAGAACCTTCACCTCGGGTCAAACTTGACGGAATTTTGTTTGTACAAGAAATTGTCTAGCCATATTTAAAGTAGTTTAAACGAACTTGATCGATTGGTAGAGCACATTTGACTAAGCCTTAAAAAAAAAAAATTAAAAGTACTTTCATGGAAAGTATACATGCGATAAGTTTTTACATTTAAACTTTCCTAGAAAAGTCCAAACATGCCTGGCACAATAATTTACTTAGAACTAACTTAATTCACATTTTCAGGCTTAACCATACAAGGAGAAATACCGAAAAGTTAGCAACAAATATAAAACTTCTTCACATATTGAAACTTTCTATACATTTTGATAATTCGTAAATTTTTACTTTGTTGATTTTTTTTACTAGTGGTTGTGATTTACGATGTAATATGATATCTATCTTAAAAGATGTGTCCAAATGGTCTTGGACCTCTTCTCTTGGTGAATGATATTAGAATTAAACTACTTATACTGAACTATTCATTACCACTTGGATGACATTCACTCACATATAGTGGGACCCGAGTGAATAAATAATGCAAAAAAAGGTGGGACCCCCCTATTGTGAGTGAATGTCATCCAGATGGTAATGAATAGTTCTGTACAAGTAGCATGACTGATGATATTAGAAGTGGATCTTTTCCTGGCTAATGGGACAAGGTGCCTCTTCTTGCCCAAAAGTTGGCGGCTTCTTGATAATGAAGTTAGCTAGGGGCTTAATGTTTTATTGGACAATTTGAAGGTTATGGTCTGAAAAAATGAAAATATGTATTGTTATGGAACTTGTCACTGGTGGTAAACTCTTTGATAGAATTGAAAGTTCATAAGCACTTTGTTCTGCAATCGTCGATGATACAATTCGATAACACATTATGCGCAATTTCAATGAAGTATGAAGAATATGTCAAGTGTGCAGTCACTACTTTGAAAAATATCAAAGACGACTTGGGAGTTTGAAGTATGAAAACTGTGGGAAAAACGGGTTTTTTCCCAAGTTTAGGGTGGCGCCGCGGCGCCACCATCATGGCGCCGCAGCGCCGGCGACGGGACGCCTATTTAAGCCCTTGGTTTACCTCCATTCATAAAGCCCGGTTTTTTAGAGGAAAATAGAGAGAAAAGTGAGTTTTGGAGAGATTTTTACAAGATTAGAGGTTGTTCTATCTTGGGTCACAAATCTTAAGCTCATTTTCTTTCTTGGGATTAACTTGAGGATTGTTCAAGTAATCCAATATCATTTCTTCATTTATATTGAAAATCTCCATTTCACCCAAATATTGAGTTTGTTGGAATTTTTGTCAAAACTTGTTGTTGGTTAAACATTGGTTCAAGGTAGTAATTGGGCATCCATTTCCTAACAATTGGTATCAGAGCTACATATCAAATCAAGGTGGTCAAGCTTCGATTTGAGGAAGGTAGGCTTGAATCAAGTGTGTAGACAAGGTGTTTGATAAAATTCCTGTGAGAACTTGATTGTCGGATTTCACTAAAACGAGTGGGCTAATGACGTCTACTAGTGGAGGGGTGAAGATTGGGAGGTATGAGATAGAGAAGTTCAATGGGAAGAATGATTTTTCCTATTGGAGAATGCAAATGAAAAATTTGTTGATTTCTCTAAAGTTGCACAAGGCTTTGGGGGGCAAGGAGAAGAAGCACAAAGATATGTCGGACGAGGATTGGGAGGAGCTTGATCTCGAAGCACGAGCGTCTATCATTTTATGCCTTGAAAGGGATGTTGCTTTCTTGGTAGATGGTGAGGTAACGGCGGCGGAAGTGTGGTCGAAGTTAGAGAAGAACTTCATGACGAAGACTCTAACTAATAGGATCTACTTGAAGTCCAAATTGTACACATGCAAGATGGATGAAGGTACACCAATCCGGGAGTACGTCAACAAGTTCGATAGGTGCATATCGGACTTGAAGGACATTGATGTGAAGGTAGATGATGAGGATCAAGCACTTCTACTGCTTCTTTCTTTGCCAAAGTCTTATGAGAACCTTGTTCAAACATTGATGCTTGTGGGTGATAAACTTGTGATGGAGGACACTAGAACGTCACTTCTAGCGGATGATCTTCGAAAGATTGCAACTAGTGGCATGTCTACCATTGGAAACGAGGATCAAGCTCAAGGGTTGTTTGTGAGAGGGAGGAGCAACGAACGGGCAAAGGGCATGCGAGGAAAGTCTAGATGGAGCTCTAGACCTCTCGCGGAAAGGTCGTGTTTCAAATGCGGCGAGCTCGGGCACTTCAAGGCAAATTGTCAAAATAAAAGAGCGGGAAGGAAGAACAACAACAACAACGGAGAGGAGGGGGTTCATGGCAATCAAGAGGTTAGCTATGCCTCGGAAGAAGGGGCATCGATGAGTGCTACACCATCACTTGTGATGAAGAAATCTCCGGTAAGTGGATTCTTGATTCTGGTTCCTCTTACCATATGTGTTCAAATAGGAAGTGGTTTACTACCTATAGAAGCACTAATGGTGGAACCGTATTGATGGGTAATAACCATTCTTGTAAAACGGAGGGGCTTGGTTCGGTTAGGATCAAGATGCATGATGGAGTGGTTAGAACTTTGATGGATGTTAGGCATGTTCCTGAATTGCGGAAGAACCTCATTTCTGTTGGTGTGTTAGACTCCGGTGGTTGCAAGATTGTGACGCGGGATGGAGTCAAGAAGGTTGTTCAGGGCTCTTTGGTAGTGATGAAGGGTATTCGTCAAGGCAACATATATGCACTTCAGGGTACTACAGTTACAGATGATGTAGCGGTTAAGACAAGTGGAAGTGGTGGAGACTTGGGGAAGTTCATTATCAGAAGGACTGTTACTTTTGAGGAGAACTCCAAGGTAGCTTGGTCAAAAGCTACGGTGCCCATTGGTGTTGAAACTGTGGGGGGTTCTAGGTCTCAGGTTGATGAGATAGAATCCAGGGATCGACCTGGTCCAAGTCATGTTCGAGAGGTGTATCATGGAGACACTCGAGAGGAGAGTGATGATGTGCTTGAACATGAGGGGGTTAAGCCAAAGAATGTACAGGCTCTACAACAACAACAGCTCGAGGTAAGTTTGGCGTCCTCTAGGCCAAGGCGAGCATTCAAGTTAGTTCAGAAGTTGGGGTCAGACCAGCCTCTGAGGCACTATGGGCAATCAAATATGGTTGAGTATGCACTCTCATTGGGGGTTGATGTGCCCAAGTGGGCTTGGGCCCTTCGGGGCGGTGTTGGAGTTAGGTGGAGATGATATGTACATGGGTATTGCGAGAACTACGGTGGCTTGATCCCGGTGGAGGGTACGTAGGCAACCACGGTAAAGTGGTGCAGCCGGGTAAGACCTATGATGGCTTGATCCCGGTGGGGGGTTACGTAGGCAACCATGGTAGAATGGTGTAGCCGGTATGAACTACGGGATGGCTTGATCCCGGTGAAGGGTACGTAGGAAACCATTGTTTAATGGTGCAGCCGGTTTGGGTGTTGGAGATGGATTTTATGGAGAGGTTTGAACTACGGTGTGGCTTGATCCTGGTTCAGGGTACGTAGGCAACCATAGTTGAATGGTGCAGCCAGTTTGGTTCTCTTGGTGTTCGTCCAAAATTTGAGGTTTATCAAATGATGGACGAGGTGGAGATTGTGGGAAAAACGGGTTTTTTCCCAAGTTTAGGGTGGCGCCGCGTGGCGCCGCAGCGCCGGCGACTGAGGCCCCCGCGCCGCGGCGCCACTCAGGCGGCGCCGCGACGCCGGGACGCCTATTTAAGCCCTTGGTTTACCTCCATTCATAAAGCCCGATTTTTTAGAGGGAAATAGAGAGAAAAGTGAGTTTTGGAGAGATTTTTACAAGATTAGAGGTTTGTTCTATCTTGGGTCACAAATCTTAAGCTCCTTTTCTTTCTTGGGATTAACTTGAGGATTGTTCAAGTAATCCAATATCATTTCTTCATTTATATTGAAAATCTCCATTTCACCCAAATATTGAGTTTGTTGGAATTTTTGTCAAAACTTGTTGTTGGTTAAACATTGGTTCAAGATAGTGATTGGGCATCCATTTCCTAACAAAAACTCAAGAAAGTTGATTGGAAACTATATTGGTCCAGCAAAAGAATTAGAGTTAGAATTATTCAAGCAAAGATGGTAATTCCCTAAACTCATTAATTATATTACGAATAAAAATATCTAGTCAGATCCTCAGACCAGTAGACTCCGATACGAAAAAATTGTAATTCGTGATTTCTACAGGCTAATTTCAAACACAAACTAATTGACTCTAATTGGACTGCTGGAAGTAACTATTTATCTTGACAAAAACTTGGTGTCACAATCTTCTAAGAAACATGTTTACTCGCTGAAGTAGCCAATCTAAATATCAAGCTGTAACATATTTAATCATTGACTTAACTTGGCTCAAGTCGCTTCTTTTACTATTAAAGATTCTTTGTGTTCATACATTTTACTATTAAAGATTCTTTGTGTTCATACATGTTATAACTTACAACCGATACCCATGACATATAAGTTCAACAAAATTTACTTTTTGACAATATTGTGGTCTAAAAATTAATGAGACGAATTGAGGATGCAATGCAAAATGGGACAAATTGAGGCAACTCTACAATAGATGTCTAGTACCTGAAGTCCATCACCCCCATCCCTAAGGTTCCCATGACCATGTGTGTGTGCGATTGGGGAGTGCTGGGTGTCAATTAGATTGTTTGTGTTGAGAATTATAAACCTTAATTATATTCCATTGAGAGTGATTAATTAGCAATATATATATATATATATATATATATATATATATAGGTTCGCCTCAATGTGAAACTACATCCTTTTCCGCCAGTACAATAATTTACTATGATGAAAATAAGTTTACAAAAGAAAATCTCACAAATATCTTCCATAACATTTGTTTCTCTTTTATGATAGCTCCAAAAGTACAATGACGGCTTCCTATTTATACAACAAAATAAGGGCAAAATAGAAATTTACAAGTATACAAATTCTTAAGCCGAAATTTATAAGGACATAAATTCCTAACCAAACCACGTACTGGCTCCGCGGAGTGACAATAATTAAAGTTCACAAGTTAGCTGTTTGTGCTATGTAAGTTGCATCAAGTGCAGGCAGAAAAGAGACTCCATGGGAGAAGAAGAATAATAGTATTGGCCCCAGTCACATGAAAATTCAGTTGTGACTCAAATTTCGTGTGATTTGGAATAGTAGTTCATGGAGGAAGCCGGGATAATTTTGATTTAGAAGTCCATAGAGAGATCAAATTTGATCGTGCATTGAGAGTTTGATCTGGATAAAGACTTTGAAATTAAGGTCTACTTCATCCATAACTCCAATATTTGGCTCCTATAAATACTCCATAAGGTGTAGGCTCTTCATATACTCAACATTACATTATTGTTGTATACATCAAAAACTTGAGAGTATTGTTTAAATTTAGATTGAGATAATTAAATCTTGTAAAAACAAATTTAGTTTCTTGATATAATAAATTCTCATCTTCTTCCACAAAAATCTTGTTTGTTGTATAATCCATTATTTTCATATTGCCTATATTTTCTTGTTCTTTAATTATATGGTCGGATTCTCAACAAAGTGGTATCATAGCTGTTTTGTTTTCAATAAAATGGTTTCTAATTTGGTCCGAATTATAACAAGTGGTATTAGAGTTGAATGTTTTATTTTGGAGAGTTTTTAGGAGGTCCAAATTGGATATTAAAGAGATGTTGAAATGAAGTTAATTGTTTCAGTGATGACAACTATGAAGTTTGAGATTCGGCTTTTGGATCGCAATTGCAGATTTTCTTTGTGGTAGATCAAGATGCAAGCGGTTCTTGCTCAATTGGATCTTGATGATGTTTTGTTGGGGATAAATAAAATGCCCGCAACAATGACTGTGGAAGAAAAACAACGAAAGGATCAGAAAGCCCTATCACAGATACATCTTCATATTTCTAATCAAATTCTTCATGATGTGGTAAATGAGAAAAGTGTCGTTGGGTTGTGTTTAAAATTGGAGCAGCTCTGTATGACAAAAAAATTGACAAATAAGTTACACTTGAAGCAGTGATTGTATTCTTATTGCTTGATGGAAAGTGGATCTTTGGAAGATCATCTATCGGTGTTCAAGGAAATCATCATTGACTTGGAGACCATGGATGTCAAGTATGATGAAGAGGATTTAAGGCATATATTATCATGTTCATTGCTGCCTTCATATGTGACTTTTCAAGATACTATTTTCTATAGTTGGGATACTCTTATTATTGATAAGGTATATGACGCGCTTAATTCCAAGGAGAAGATAAAGCATTTGGTCGTCGAATCTGAGGCTCAGGCAGAGGGCTTTGTTATTTGTGGGACGAAGACAAGTGGTCATGGAATGGGCAGAGTCAATGATTGCAACAGTAATATAGTCTGTTGGTATTGCAATAACAAGAGGCATATGAAAATGAATTGCTATAAGTGGCGAAATAGGTTTGCTACTATAGATCAGAAGGAACAACCAAAAGAATTTCGATAATGTCAATCTTATAGAAGAAGACATTGATGGAAATCTTTTGGCAACTACCAAAGGCAACTCCAAACCTAAAGAGGATTGGATTCTTGATTCGGCTTGCACTTTTCATATGTGTCCAAATCGGGATTGGTTTTCTTCATATGAAACAGTTACAGGGGACTACGTGATGATGATAAATAATGAGTATTGTAAAATAGTTGGAATTGATAATGCCAAAATCAAGATGTTAAATGAGAAGGTTAGGACACTTAGTCACGTTCGACATGTTCCATGTATAAACATGAATGTAATCTCTTTGATTACTCTTGATTCAAAAAGGTGTATACCGATGTAGGTGAAGTTTTGAAAGTTAGCAAGAGTGACCGGATTGTGTTAAGGGGATGAAGAAAGTCTCGGTTATTCTGCGCTCACTGTGAATGCAGCTGAGCTACAGCTTATGGTTTGATAAGCGATGACTCCGGTGGAGTCAGTTGTGATCGATTTGTTCGTGGGGATTCGAACAATAATATTGGAGAATCTTCCAGTAGCTTAGGTAGAGGTAGTTGTGATCTTGTTGATAATGTTGCCAATGGTGATTTGAGCAGGTTTGATGACTCAGATGGAGTTAGAAGTGCTCATGGTAATTCGAGCAGTCTTCATGACTCGACTGGAGCTGGAGGTGAACGGGATGATTCAAGAAATATTGGCACAGAAGGTAGTTTTGCCAGTAAGCAGGGTTTGAATTAGTTCACAGTTGCTGAGTATGCCCGAAAGTGATATGGTGGAAGAGTTGGAGAATGACTTGAAGAGCAAAGACTTAATTACTTGTTTTGGAATTTGTGTCTAGGTGGAGTATGTTAGGTTGTGACTCAAATTCCATATGATTTGAAATTGTAGTTCATGGAGGAAGCCTAGATAATTTTGGTTTAGAAGTCCAAATAGATAAGATATCAAATTTCATTATACATTAAGAGTTTGATCCGGATAAAGACTTTGGGATTAAGGACTCTACTTCATCCATAACTCCAAGATTTGGCTCCTATAAATACTCCACAAGGTGTAGGCTCTTCATAAACTCAACATAACAATTAGATCATTGTTGTATACATTAAAAACTTGAGAGAATTGTTTAGATTTAGATTGAGAGAATTAAATTTTGTAAAGACAATTTTAGTTTCTTGGTATAATAAATTATCATCTTCTTTCACAAAAATCTTATTTGTTGTGTGATCCATTATTTTCATATTACCCATATTTTCTCATTCTTTAATTATTTGGTTGAATTCTCAATAAAGTGGTATCAAGACTTTTCCACTTTATGTATATATATACTTATATATATAGACACAAATAGACATATATACCAATAACATGAAAATTGTATGTCCCCGTGGGTAGCTGATAATCTTGATATGATGGCATTAATATAATTAAAAAAGAAAAAAACACACTACACATGCAATTTTGATTTATGGTACTCGTTTAAAAAGTTCATTCGATGACATGACTTCCATTATAATATGTCATTTTGTTATAAATCCCCTGAAGAAATCATGGTTTTTGAAGAGTCGAGAGAGGACATCGTGGTTTATGATGAGTCTTCTTGGTGGACTTTGCAAAGGAAAGAACTGCCAGACTCAGAAAAGGTGTTTGAAGAAACATATTTTTGACAAACACCGCAGAGGATGAAGCTACTAGATTTAAAGGAAATTGATAACAAGTTGAAGGAAAAGATGTGAGAGCAAATCAAAGAACAAGAGCATACAATAGTAATGGAGGAATCTTTGAATTTAAAACTATCAGGTGATAAAGAAGATTACAAGAGTGGCACAGAGTCAACAAGATTTTGAGGTACGTATAAATCTACAATTACAAATAAGGAAGTCGGATAGACATGAGAATCAAGTACCGCTAACCTAAAAATGGATGAAAAGAAATGTATGAAAGAGCCAGATATATTTGAAGTCATGAATGCTTTGAATAAAGGACTGAGCGCTTCAAAATTCGTTGAGACAAAATTGGGCGTGACGAAAAAGGAAAAAGTCAAAATGAAAAGTTGATGAAGAAGGAAAGAATTGAGGAAATCATCACCAACTTAAGAGAAAGCTCCAAAAATTCCCTAGAAAATTGGTGATGATTCCTTGCTAAGTGAATTCCTTGATTCATAAGCATTCCTTTCACCAAAGGAAGAGTTAGTGAAGTGTTATAAATATTGAGATGCTTGCTTAGAGTGAAATTGTACAAGTTTGTTTCGACATCTATATGCTAATAGACAATATACGACAGATTATCTAAAACAAAAGTAAAATAAAAACTCACTGACTAATTTAGAAAAAATGAGAGTTTGGTGGTACAAATCCAACATCACCAATTCACCATCACCATTTATAATCCAAATTTTTGTTACTGATACTTTTAATAATTTTCAACGATCACTTCAATTTTGAAGATTATTTTTTGAAAAATAAAGCCCTTCTAAATTTATTTCGTTTTCTGTAATATACAAATACAAGAGTCATTCAAATTCGCTTAGACCATGTTTGATAAGGTCCATTTTCCATGGAAAAGGGAAAGTGATTTCCATTTTTACCAAATATTGATGTTTGACAGGGACTTTTTTCTTGGCATTTGAAATTCCTTGTTTTTCCCTCACGTGTGGATTTTCTTAGTTTTGGAGGAAAATGTTTTCCCGCCAAAATGGTGGGAAAACCAATTCCAGACACCTTTTTTTTTGGCAATTGAAATTTATTCTAGATCCTATGGTAAAATATTTTATCTCTTTTATTTACAATTTGCATGAAAAGTAAAGTCAAACAAATAATATTCGGTATAGTAATTTTTATTTATTTGTTTTTTTGACAATTGGAATAAATTCTAGATCCAATGATAAAAAATTTTATCCCTTTACTTGACAATTTGTATAAAAAACTAAAATCAAACGAATGATATTCAGTATGTTACATTTTTTAAAATTTTTAATTTTTTTTTTTTGACAATTAGAACAAATTTTAGACCCAATGGTGGAAAGAATTATCACTTTAATGGACAATTTTTATAAAAAATAAATAAATAAAGTCAAACGAGTACCCAAAGATTCAAAATTTCAAAATAAATTTCAGATGAAAAATTATACCAGTCAAACACAATTAACCGCGACAATTTCCGATAAAACAAATTCTAGTGAATTCAATTTCTTGTAATTCATTTCTTTCCACTCAAATTTCACATTTGCAATCAAACGGATCCTTATTCTTTTAACATTACGACTTATTTGTTTTTAATTTATAATTTTAAACTATTATATTAAACAAGAGAAAAAGTAATTTGTTTAAAAGAAAAATAAGGTCACTCCCTCGCCCATCATTTGAAGATATATATATATGTTATGTTCTAGATCCAATCGATTAAGATTGTAAACACTTTTAGCTCCTGTTTGACCTTCATTAAATAAAAATTCATTTTTCTCCGTCTTTCTTATTAACTTCAGATTCTCTAATAAAATAATATTACACGTAAATTTTTTTAGAAAAATCATTCTTTTTTAACCATACATTCTTAAAAAATCACTATTCCTTTCATTATAATTTAGAATAATGGGCCTAAACAAGGGCACAATATGATTAATGCATTTTACATTTTAGTAAGATCTATTATTTAATTGAATCTATTAAACTAATAAAATTCAAAAATTCAAGTCTTAATAACTCGTTGATCACAAAGGGTTGTGATTGTGAAAGACAAATTATATATGATTGAATCTTGAATTATCCGTAATCGTAAGTAATAATGAGATATGAATGTTGTTATAATGATTAGATCATCACGTGTGACATATATCACTTTTGAAGTAAGTAGTTGACTCACAAGTTAAAGTGCGATGACACTTAAATGAATATGTGAATGTCTTGTCATAGAACAAAACATTTGAGACTCGTCGAAGAGACTTTATATGGATAACTATCTAAATGTTGGTTAATCTTTAACGTTTGATAGTGGAATTGGTCCTTTGATTTGATGTCATCTTAATGCCTTATTTGGGGGCAGTCATATTTTGGTGATATTGGATATTCCTCTGCCTAGAATCGCTAATATGATATCGTTCGGATATGTCAAGAATCATATGAAGGTTACGAATGATCAGTAGATGATTCAACACTTTTAAATAGTAAGAGATTATGAATTACATTTCATTCAGTTAAATCAATAATGAAATTCTTGACCAATGTGTACATATAAATCGAAAAGAGTCTTCGACTTGCATTGACCTAATAGTGGAATGAAAGATATAATCAATAATCGAGATTGACACACTTCTATATCTCATAAGTGATCAGATCATGCTAACGAATGGATTATAGTTCTAAGGTAAATGAACAAATTTGATTTTGTCATACCACGTGATATTTTCTGTCACATGTATTACACTGACACATTATTAGATGTTAATTTGGGATGATGGGTGTGAATTTGTGATAAATTAAAATTGATATTTTAATTTATCGATTTTGATTAGATCAAAATAATAATTCATGTCGTTAGACATCGTGATCAGAAACCTAGTAGGTCACACATAAATGGAGAACTAGAAAAATGAAGAATGAAATTTACTAATTAATTAATTGATAAGTGTTGAACAATTAATTTATTATGTTGCTTATTAATATGCCCGAATTAATTAATTTATGGACCAAATTAAATTTAATTAATTAATTAAATATTAGATCGGGTTAAGTTTAAGAGACGGGCTAAGCGCACTTGAACATTTATTAATAGGCTATTACGGTTTGAAAATTCATAACATAATACAATATATTCTTGTTAGCACAAGAAAAGAAAAATCCTAGTTCTCTCAATTTTGTTCCCCGTGTAGATTTTCGTTGAAGGTTAGATGATTAGACAAATGTGCATTGCAAATTAGAACTGTTCGTCAAGGTATTCATCAAAGGTATAATTTGTTATCACAGTTTCTATTTAAACACAAAACAGATTCTCGATGAGATTTGAAATCTGATTAATTTTCGCTATGCATGATTAAGTAAATTCTCAATAGTGAATACATAAGCTTTGCTGTCTCCAGTGGCTCCCACGGAACAAATATTTAGTAGTTAGTCCAATAATTATATATATTTCCAATCCCAAATTATACATCTAAATTATGAGAATGATGATTAAAATAAGTTCGAAAGCGACTACTACTTGATTGCATTCTAAACTCCAATCATTAATTGACAAAAGAATTGAAATAAATCCCACTAATGAATTCAATAAAACACTATAGACGAAGATTTATAGATGACAATGTTGTGGGATCAGTAGGAAGTCTAGTTTTTTCGCTCTCTCGCTTTCTGTGTTCAATCATTTTGAAAAGACTTTTCTTGATCTCTAATATTGACTTCCCTCTTCTACTACGATTTTATTTTGCCTACAGTTGGTGCCACCTGACTAGCACTAATTAATAGTGGCACTTAGTATTTAGAGATTAATTGAACACGCAGCTGTTCGTCCACACTTGGGGCCAACGGAAGATGATTTGAGGGAAGAACTTCCTTCACTAGGAAGTCTCATTATTACCACTATTTACTGATTCAACGTATCTTTAGGGAAAGAGGGTGGGGGGGGGGGGGGGGGGGGGGGGACAAAATTTTTTGCATCGCGCATACTTATGCATGAAAATATATAAATATAGATAGATACACATTCACTTGACTCCCTAAAAATATATATATACTATACACTCCTCAGTTTAGGTTTTCAGATTATTTCTCCTTGTCATTGTGTCATTTTCTCAAAATATACAGAACAAATTTGTGATAGATAAGCGTTTTAAGATCAATGATGAAGTTTAGAAGAGAAATATTTATTTTTTTATTTTGTTTCTTGAAAGCTGTAGTTCACGCGTTCATAATTTTCCATCAAAAGGGCCAGTAAAAGAGAAGGATGTCCTAATTATTTATTTCATTTCTTTTCAGCGATTAAATGTCTAATCCCTCTATCGAGAGCAATAATAACATGAAACAGGGAAAAAAAAAAAAAAACACACACACACACACATTTATATTTAGTTCACTCTCAATGTAATAGTTTCTTCTACTTGCCGCACTCTCAATGCAATAGTTAGATCTACTTGCCGCTACATGATTGCATTGTAAGGACGAAGGACCACTAGGTTTGCTATTGCTATGAATGAAGCGACAAAAAAGGCAAGTGAAATGAAAATTGAAGCTGTATTTCAAGGAAAAACATATAATTCAATGAAAGAAGCAATTTGATGAAAGTGACACAGATGATGTAAAGCAGTCAGCTGAAGAATCTATTAGGTTTGAATATATATTTTTTTTAATTAATCAAGTTTTATTTTCTCTAAAGACTAAATTTGAACAATTTAAGCAATATGAAGATACATTTGGATTTTAGTTTAAATATTGAAGAGGTTAAGACGTGCAACTTTTTTCAATTTGTTAAAGTCTTTTATGAATTTTGAGAAGTATTTGAAATATAACAGACGTTATGTTCAAAATTACATGTCTAGGTTCCATATGCTAAGTGAAACAACGACGGCAATTGAAGTGTTATAATATTTGAAGACATAGAATTATTGTTTTTCAAATGCTTGTATTAATAATAAAAAATTTCTAACCATATCGATAATAGTTACATCTGCAAAAGAAATATTTATTCAAATTGAAGTTGATCAAGATTTATCTTTGATCAATTGTGTCACAAGAAAGATTGAATGAATTGACTATATTACAATTGAGAAAGAAATTGTTGAACAATTAGATTATTTAAATTTGATTAATGTTTCTGTCTCTAAAACCACAAGGCGAATAATATTTAACTGATTGTTTGGAATATTGTCGGCTTTTTTATTTGATTGTAATATAATTTTTTTGTATAATATATTTTGGTTGCTGTTTCACTATTAAGTTTAAGTTATTTCATCATTAAGTTGTTTCACTATTAAGTTTAAATTTTTGTATAATATATTTTGGTTGGGAGTGGGGAGGAGGGCTTATTTAAGAAGTTCACCTCATGCCCCCAAAATTACAGGACCGGCGTGAGTCCTCCAAAGAGTTAAGTCATCGCTGGTGAGTGCCACGATGAGTGATGTGCCGGAGAAAAGGAAGGTGCTGTTGCAGGCTTCTCCATTGACTGTATGAATATATTCACTACATTATTAATTTCTTAGCAAACTGAACATTGTCTTGTGAATAATTATGTAATGTACACTTTTATGTTATATTATATTAGTGAAAGTGGAAAGATTAATGGCAAAAAGGTTTTAGTACATGAGTGGCGGCGACATCGGCGGTGGAGGTGAGAGTAAAATGGAGAGGGAAAGATGGGTTGAGGTTACTATATGGTTCCATTTTTCAAAAAATTATTTTTCTCAAATTCATTTTTAATCGCAAACTTAATAGGATACAAAACTTTTATCAACTTTTCAACCACACATTTTATTATGAAAATGTAATTTTTAGTTAAACCAAAAAAAAAATAAAAAAATTAATTAATTAGTGGTAAAAATCTAACATCACCATCACCTTTTATAATTCAAAATGATCGTTACCGATAGTTTAATTGATTTTCAACGATCACATAAATTTTCTAGATAATTTTTAAATAAATATACACCCTTGTAAATATATTTCTTCTTTTTTTTTTGTTTTTTTTTTTTTGGTAGTATACAAATAGAAGAGTTATTCAAATTCTCTTATCTTTAATTTATAATTTTAAACTATTATAATAAACAAGAGAAAAAGTAAGGGGGCGTTCTCTTCGTGTTTCAATTTTGTATTTTGAGTTTTGAATTCGTTTTGTGTTTTGTGTTTTGGGTGTTCATTTTGAGATTGTTAAAAACTCGTTCTTTTTGTCGTTTTGAAAAAATATTTCTCAACCCATGTTTTTTGAGTTTTGGCAGATTTGCGAAGAAAACAGCTAAAACGTAAAAAAAATTGTTTTTTGTTTTCTTCACAAAATTTTCAACCGTTTTCAAAAACTCGTTTTTGAAAATGGGAAAAAGAACGCGTTTTCAATGTTTTGAAAATGGCCCGAAAACAGAAAAGAGAACACCCTCTAATTGTTTAAAAGAAAAATGAGAAGGTCACGCCCTCGCCCATGATGTTGAAGATACATAAGGTTTGCTGTCTCCAGGGGCTCCCGTGCACGGAATAAATTGGCAGTTAGTCCAACAATTATACATCCAAATTATGAGATTGATTATTAAAATAATTTCGTAAGCCACTACTACTTGATTGCATTATAAAATCCAATCATTAATTGACAAAAGAATTGAAACAAATCCCACTAATGAATTCATCAAACCAACATAGACGAAGATTTATAGATGACAATAGTGTGGAATTACAAAAAAGTCAAAGTTCTTTTGCCTCTCACGTTCAATGTTCAATCATTTTGAAATACTTTTTACGATTTGATTAAGACTCAAGAGAATATGGAATTGTATTTGTAAAGTTATACCAAACTCAGAAATTTTGTCTACAGTGGGTGCCAGTAAATTAGCACTCATTAATAGTGGCACTTAGTATTTAGAACACGTAGCCGTTCGCCCACACTTGGTCGCATTGGAAGATGATCTGAGGGAAGAGCTTCCTTCACTAGGAAGTCTCATTATTACCAATATTTACTGATTCAACATATATTAATTAATTAATTAATTAATCAATAAATCAGTACAAAAAATTTTGTGTACTACTTACGGGTACATTGAGAGATACAACACGACATCAATCGATCATAATTAAGAAATTAAGATTGAGAAAATTGTCATTTTAGTGCAATGAACTCCATATTTTATTGTGTACAAAGAATATTTACATTGTGATATTTTTGAAACTCTAAGATGAATCCATAAAACTGGATGGTGTGAAACCAAATCGTGAAAGGTGCTTAGGATTTTGAGTCGATCATTGTAAACCTATTTTAATCTTTAATTATCCGTTAATAGTTTGAAAATCAAATGAGTAACAAATAAACAATCAATCAAAACAAAATTCGTGAAACTAAAAATAGACAATTATTGGATTAAAGAGTTAACAAGGTTTCACCGTAAATCCTAACAACTAAAGTTCGGCCTAGCATAATTTGATCGCAAAAATACAAGGAACTTGAATAGCTCATAATTCGGATAAATTGGAAGAAAAATTGGGTACAAACTTAATCTTAAATATTTTTGATGATCTTGGACAAGAACTTCTTAATCTTCAAATCACCTAAGCCTTGAAAGAAATCTTGTATTTTGCTCCAAGATTTGTTCTAGGATGTTGTATAGTGTCATCTGATGTTCATAAATTTCCATCAAAAGAAAAGGATGTCAAATTGTCAATGGATCCATTTCTTTTCATAGATTAAATGTCCAATCCCATTATCGAGAGCAATAATAACATGGAACAAAGAAAAAAAAGCAAAGAACACACATTTTTATTTAGTTCACTCACTATTATACTTACTTCCACTTGCCACACTCTCAATGCAATAGTTACATCTACTTGCCGCTACATGATTGCATTGTAAGGATGAAGGAGCAGATTACAATCAGTTTTTGATACACGCCTCTATGTTGTCTCTGTTCACAAAAAGGGCTTGCCTTAATCCTAGAGAAATATTAGGTTGATCACTAGTCCAGAAAAAAGTCGAGTATGATTAAGCTCCACACATCCAAAGCTCTTGTTTTGTCTTGGAACTCTCTTCCTCGGATACTCACTACTAGTGCTATAACCACAAATTCACTTACTTCCAAATTATGATGCTCTGCTGGATATAGGGGTGGCCAAGAACGTTGGCTTGTCTTCGCCTGCCATGATCACAAGGTACTTCTCTTCTAGCACTGGTTGTGCTAATTTAAGGGCGCCGGACGCAGAGCCAGGGCCGCCACCATTACGGCGATTTTCAAGGTAGTCAATGAGCTTCAAATAGGTGCATGACATAATAAAGATAGCCAAAAAAATGAGTCCTAAGAGAGCAGCCAGTCCTCCGAGGAGGTAAGTCGCTGGTGAGTGCCACGATGAGTGATGTGCAGGAGAAAAGGAAGGTGCTGTTGCAGGCGTCTCCATTGACTGTATGAATATATTCGTGAAAGTGGAAAGATTAATGGAAAAAAGGTTGCAGTACCGTGGCTAGGTGGTGGAGGACGTGGTGGTGGTGTGGTGGTGAGAGTAAAATGATGAGAGAAAGATGGGTTAAGGTTAGTATATATACTGGAAATAAAAAGAGAACGAGATGTGACTTGTGAGCAATGGTTTTTTTTTTTTTAATAGTCTCAAAAGTTTAAATTATTAGAAATTAAATATTATCTTTAATATTGCTCCTAAATGATAATGGCACAGACATAAATAAATTAGATATATAAAATTCTCGAGTTTTCATAAACTGTCACGTTTTCAATTGAAATTATGCATGAATTAGTCCTTACTCGAGTAAGCAAGCGCTACGCCCCTTTGAAGATAGCCCATATGGGGTTCTAATATTAAGCAAGAGTTTATATGAAAATGAAAAGGGTTTGCAGCTAGCATAGTCACCCTCGCCCATGATGTTGAAGACAGATAAGGTTTCTTGTCATGACCAATGGCTTCCATGCAACGCATTGCAAGTTAGTCAAAATTACAATTATTTATATTTTCAATCACAAACGATACGTCCAAATTATGGTATTAATAATTAAAATAATCCATCACTACTTTGTTGCATTCTAAAATCCAATTATTAATTGACAAAATAAATGAAACGAATCCCACTCATGAATTGATTAAGTAATAAAGTACAAGCAATGTAAGATTAGATGTAGATATCGACAAAAATTACCGAAGAGAATGTGAACGAAGAGTAAAAATTTCATGATATAGTTGAGAAATCACATTACGAGTTTTATTACAAAATTTTCTAACTTTTTAGGATATTTTAGGATCATTTTTTGGGTATTTATTGGATGTGTGTCATGTGCCATGTCCTTCATTAAAAATATGAAAATAAAATATAGTATCTTAACTTTTTTAAAATCTTGTATTTCTATATTTGTGTAATATCATGTCCGTTTCTTTACAAATAAAGTTGAAAGCAAAGTTTATTTTACTATTCACGTGTTCTTACTTTTAAAAAATTTAACCATATATTTAAGGAAAAATTGCAGCAGCAATCCTTAACATTTTCAATTTTTGCAAACTTTATCTTAACATTCAATTTTGCCATCAATGGTCCCTGACCTTTCAAAAATTTGCATCTGAAGTCCAAATGAATAAAATCCGTCCATTTTTTTGTTAGTTGACCAAAAAAATTATTTTAACCATATTTTAACTATTTTTAAAGGGGCAAAATGTTAATTTTAAAATGACCACGTTAAATAAAAAAAAAATCACAAAAACAAAAACAAAAAAACCAAAAAAAGAAAGAAAGAGAGTTGCTTCCTTCAAACCCCCACCCTAGCTCTAATACCCGTTCACTTTTCCTCAACCACTAGCAACACCAGCACCATAGTCGGTCACAATTAGGGATGACAATGGGACGAGTTCGGGGTGGGGCACCTCCATCCCGCCCCGCCTCCATCCAACTTTGTCCCGCCCCGTGTCTCGCCCCACCTTAAACGGGACGGGACTGGACGGGGCGGGGACGGGACAAGAATTTGTCCCGTTTGTTGCCCCCATTTAATTTAAATTTTTTTTTTACATTTTCAAAAATTCAAATTATTTTATTATTTAAAGTTCAACCTTTAACCCAAAATTTAAAGGTCATTCCATATATTTTAAATGTTTTTCTAATATTTTCGATCAAAATATTAACTTACTTTGATTAATTGGTATAAATCTTTCATAAGCAAAAAATATTTATTTAACTATCATAATTCATAATTTCAGATTATATAATTTAATTATAATAAAAAGATTGAATGACCGAATTTATAAATTATATAAACAATTGTTAGTTATGTAAAATTTTAAATTAACAATTATATAATATAATTGTTGGATTAGAAACATGCTAAAAAATTGTAAATACATTCAACAATATTTTAAAACTAACCATTTATTAAAATTTTATTTTTAATTATTTTTTTCACGGGGCAGGTTCGAGGTGGGGCATCCCCGCCCCCCCAACCCGTTGAGGCGATTTTTTAGGTCCTATTAGGGACGGGCCCCGTCAGATCTGGGCGGAGCGGGTTAATTGTTATCCCTAGTCATAACCACCCATCTCACATGTGGTAAGGCAAATGAAGGTGAACTGATCTAGCTAGGTGTGTTTGAATCTGTTGAAGACGCGACTAGGGCATACAACGCAACTTCTCAATTTTCTTTTGAATTCGTCAAATCATTATCGAGTGGCAGTAGTAGTTTGATACACGGCCATATCTGTGAGATGGGTGGCTATGGCGGTGTGATGGTAGTAGTAGTGGTGGTGGTTTATTTGAGTGAATTTGTACCATATGCATAAACAAATTTCATCAAAAAGAGTGTTGTTATGCAAAACAAGCCCTCGTAATTTAGTGCAGAGTGCCAAAGTTGAAGGCAATGGATCAAAAAATGAATTCGACTGAGCAACCGTCGACATAGGGATGACAATTTAACTTGCCCCGACAGATTGGAGGGCTCGCGCCCCATCTCGGGCCCCACCTGAACCCTCCCGTGAAAAAAAATAAATTATTTTTTTTACCTAACAGTTTTATCTACCAGTTATATTATACAATTTAAAATTTTATCTAACAAATTATATTATACAATTTTATTTTATTCCCTAATAATAGCAAAACTCAAAATATTGAAAATGTTAAAAAAATAAATAAATAAAAATTAACGAGGCGAGTAAACGGGGGCAAGATCTCACCCCGGACCGCGCCCTACCCCATTTAAGGCGGGGCTCGATGTGCCTTGTTCCTAACCCGTCTCATTGTTATCCCTACGTCAACAAATATCATGTCATAACCCAATTTACTTAGAAAATGAGCAAGGTGGATCACCACTCCGCCCCAAACTCGCTCCGTTGACATCCCTACGACGACAATACTATGTCATCACCCAATTTACCCAGAAAATGAACAAGGAGGACCACTGGCGACAAACACCATGTCATCACCCCTCTAATTTCTGAAGGGAATTGGGTGCCGCTAGCATGTATTAGCTGAATTAAATCTAGAAATTTTAATGTGGATTTTTGTAGAAATTTGCATATTTATTAGACGATGGATTTAGGAATGTTGTGGTGGTGGTGGTTAGTACAGGTAGGCGTGGGCGTGGATTATGTTAGGTTGGATCAATTTTTTTTCAACTCAAACCCAACCCAACTTGGCCGGTTTGATAAAAAAATCAACCCAACCCAACCCAATTATTGATTTAAACCCAACTCAACTCAAACCGATCAAAATCGGTTTGGTTTGGGTTGGGTTGGTCGGTCGGTTTGGACTTTGGCCCAATCAAAGTTAGATTCGATTTATTTGTTAAATTTGGATAATTTTTTAGAATTTGAAATTACTTGAAAATCTACGCTTTTTAAACACACATATAAGGAATTCTTTCTAAAAATAATGTATAAATAAGTTTAAAATTTAAGAAGCATTTTCTTTTTTATAATTTTTTGAAATTCAATCACTTCATTGTCATGTCTTTAATTTTTATTTTAACGTCAAATGACATTGCATTTTAAATAGTGTTCATGTGAATTGGTCTATGTGAAGAAAATTGACATTTATATATTATAAGTCATTATCTTATTTTTTACTACTATTATTTCTATTTAATTTATTTTTTTCATCTTAGATATTAATTTTTTTAATTCATCGGGTTGGGTTGGGTCGGGTTGGGTTGGGTCGGGTTGAGTTTTAATTCATAACCTAAGACCCAATCCAACCTAATCTTAAATTCAATTTTTTCAACCCAACCCAATTGAACTTAAAAAAACCAACCCAAACCGATCGATTTGGGTTAGATTGGTCGAATTTTTTGCCCACTCCTAAGTACAGGTGGTGGTTCTTTAGAGGCGGAGGCGGCTATTGGCTATGGATGAGGGTTTGGTTTTCGTGGGGTGGGGACGTCATTCTCCATTTCTATTTTTTTCTTTCTAATTTTTTATGTAACATATTTAATTGTTTATAATATAAAATTATCATTTTGCCCCTTTATAATAGTTAAAATATGGTCAAAATAAATTTTTTTTATCAACTGACGGAAAAGTGGGCGGATTGCATTCATTTGGACTCCAGATGCATATTTTTGAAAGGTTAGGGACCGTTGGTGGCATAAATTGAAGGTTATGGTAAAGTTTGCAAAAATTAAAAAGGTTAGGGATCGCTGTTGCAATTTTTCATGTTTTAAATTACTAGTTTAGAATATGTCGGAAAGTATTAAAATAATTTATTTATAAATAAAAAATTGAACCAAACTCAAAAACTTCACTAGTCATAAAATTCCTTCTCTACGACATCCTCTACTGCGGTTGGTGTCATTTAATTGGCTCCAATTAATAATTTAGTGGAATTTAGGAGTCGGAGATTCGTCGAACACTTAGACCTTAGCCCCACGTATTAGTCAAGTTAATCAATTGACTAATTTAAAATATATTTCAAGAAAAAACAATACAAAAAATTGCATTAAACGCACAAATACACGCCACTATATATATATATATATATATATATATATATATATATATATATACATACATATATACACACACACACACATATACATAAGAGATTATATAAAATGATATGAAAGGAAAATATTATATGAAAAAATTGACTGTATTTTAAATAATAGAGTGACATGTGATATTATGTAATTCATTATATAAAACTTGATATATATATATATATATATATATATATATATATATATATTTGAATCCACATGATTAATATAGATGGAATATAACTCGCATGCTACTTGTTGGACGAATACTTCTATTCTAAAACGTAAATTATTAAAGTGGTCCAATTTTTTGTAGACCTAAAATAGTCTTAATGTGGGATTCTTTTTTTAACATTTCCAACAATTCCGACAATTCGGTTTAAAGCTATCGTACGAGAAAAAAAAATAGCATAAGTTGGTAATATCTTCAAGTAGTAATCTTATTGATAAATATTAGAAAGTGATACATATAAAGAAATGATAATAAGATGATACATTTACTTTATTTTATTTTATATGTATGCCTCTAATTTGAAAATACTAAAAGTAACCTCACTCTAATTAAAAATATTTACTATGAGTGGGATTTCCACTACCGTAATTTTATTTGTTTGTGGGATGCTTATTTATTAACAATTAAGTGGGTTAGTAACCATTCACTAACAATTATCGGATGTTTTTAATTGGAATAACACTAGTGCTCCGTTTGATAACCTTCCTTTTTCTTGAAAAATGTAAAAGGTTTTCCATTTCCCCCAAAATTGTGTTGTTTGATTGCACAATTTGGATATCAAAATGTTTTACTTCCAACCCCCCCCCCCTCCCCCCCGACGCGCGTCCCTTTTCTTGTAATTAATGAAAACATTTTATAGACAATTCAATTCCCTAAAATTCGTTTTCTTTTCACTCAAATTTCACTCCTGCAATCAAACGCACTCTAAGTATAAATCCATCATGAAGGATATTTTGTGCTTAAGAAATAGGAACCCTATTAATTAAACATATCAAAATTAAAGTACTTTCAGACACAATCACACAATTAACAATATTAGATAATGAAAGTTACACTACGTTTCAACTTAACTATTCATAAGCAAACGTGCAAATGCAAGTTATTTTTAAATTTTTATAAATGTATCTATAATCATATATATAGTCTATTATTATTTGAATAAAAAAAACACAAAAATGCTAATTGTGTGCATGCGTGCGTGCGCGCACACTCACAAAGAGGGGCTCATATATATAACTTTAGGGCTAGGGAAGTTGATGGGCCAAACACAATTGAGCCAAGTCAAAACACATGAAATGGGCCAAAACAAAAGGCAAAGTGGGCTAACTCATAAAGTGCCGTCTAACTAGTGAATGGACAATGAGCAACACAAACTAATTGTTGCTTCCAATAGCTCAATTTATTTTTGGATCGAGCCATTAAATTGTGGTGTCAATAAACATTCCACTCATGGATCGAAACCTATGAAATTAATCCAACCGTTAAAACATCATAGCGCTGATTTATTGGGTATCAAAACCCAACAAAACTTATGCAAGTTTAAATGCTAAATAAGTGGAACAACAAATCGTTCAATATGTTGCTTAAAACTTTGAACAATCATTGCCAAATAAAATAGTAATTCAACACCGAATTTGAAGCAAGACTAAAAATGAAAAAGTAGTTAAAATCTTATTTTCGTCTATACCATATTCTCTAGTTATGCATATGAAACATACCATTAAAGACTTTCTTGTTCTTTTTCTCTATGGAAATTCACAAGTTGAAGGAAGTAGATTCCAAGTTCTTTGTAACCAAGATTTTGGCATCTCTCATAGCCCCACTCTTGGAAAAGAATAGCATAGATAGGCTGGGCTGTGCCTCCATTTTTTCAAAGGTATTTATACCCACCAATTGCTAAAATCATGAATTGAAGTGAAAGCAAAGAGTTGGAAACATAAAAAATAGCATGATAAACAATTTCTTCGTATAGTCTATACATAAAATAATATCTTTAACCGTAGTCTTAAGAGGACACAAAACTTTATTCAAACTTTCTTTTTATAAAGGTTTGTTTTAAATGGAAGTCAATGAAGGTATAACTTTAAGAGTATCGAGCAAAAAAAGTGATGTGCCATTGGATCAAAGTATACCTTATTAATTAAGTTGTTTAGGTCATTGTCTACCTTTCATATACTATGTTTGATAGGGAGGAACAGTACGCGACAATACTAAAAAATTAATATTATTTATACATTGTTCAATACTATGTTCTAAGTACGTACTTAGTTTCTTTTTGCAAAAGAGATGAAACAATAAATCATTGATCATCTTTTTGTTAATCTTATTGGTGCATTATCATAAAGAAAAGCTACTTTCCCATATATCCTAAACTCATACGTGTGAATGGGAAAGGAAGAGTAAAAAGTCTACTTGCTTTGGGTAAAAGAAGCCACCAAAAACCTTTATGTCTTTGCTTAAAGTTTGAACTTGATGCTATGATAGCTCTTGGATATATTCATACATGCAAAAAGTTAGGTGGGGTGTGGCTTGCACTAGCGAAAAGGGATATGGGCCCAATTGTCTCATAATATTCCATCAATTACAAGTTATATTGAATCATGAACACATCAATTGCAAAGGAAAAAGGGACTCATGGAATTACTATATATAGGTTGAATTTTGCCATTTAAGCAATGACAAGAAAAAATAGACGTCTTTACTTGTTGAAGAAAAAGAAAAAGGTATTATGAATCATGTCTATCTATAATGGGTAGGATGGGGTGGCATGAAAAAGGTGTAAGATGCATTGTCTTAAACGTTTTGACACAATATAGAGTCCCATAGTAAAATAGCTTTCGAGGTTAAATTTAAAGGGGTGGGGTGGGGTGGGGTGTAGTGGTGTACAAAAGGTGATGATGAGCTTGAGTCTTAAATTGGAGGAATTATTATAATGTGTATCATTCTCGAGCCGTGGTCATGTTTTGAACGTTCGAATCCAAAAGTTACTTGTTGATATAAAAATAAGTTTGGCAAAAAAAAAATGCAAATTTGAATTCTTTAACAAACCAAACTTGCTTTAATCAATTTAAATAAGTTATATTGGAATTTCTCTTCTTTTTTTAAAATTTTTCTTTCAGTTATTCTTTCTCTTTTTAATTTTGTCTATTAATAACCAAATGGATTTTTATCTCTCTCAAATACACAAAGAAATAATAATGACCTTTTTAGATCATTCTAAAGGTGATATGAGTCTAGTTTTGGTGAGAAATGGTTCACCTAAACATTTGTCGGTATGAATTTTAATATTTCACATGTTAAATGGGAAGCAAAATGTAACAACACAATATAATAATAATATTAGAAAATTTCAATAAAATATATGATTTAGATATTTCTATTCTCTTAACTCTTCGAGATAAGAGACTCCACAAATTTGAAAATCCATTACTATCTGTTCTATAGTCAAATCTAGAAAATCGTCATATATATTCAAATTGTTATCCAATTTTTTCTATTAATTTTAATGATGGAGTTATTTTAAATGCTTTAAATCTTCATATTCAAACAAAAGATTTTGAGTTTGATCATCATTCAAGTACTTTTGCAGTTATATATATATATATATATATATATATTATCTAATATCAGTCAATTAATTTAAATAGTGAACTAATTGCGACATGTGAATTATTCTTACTTTGGCATAGGGAGTGTCAAAAGATGGTGGGGTTGAAAAATGTCATTTCATACTCGAAAAACGTGTAATAGGTTAATGAAAGCCTGCGTCGGCAAAAGGTAATATGATCATATGAACTAGTGACTAAATTTACCATTGGAACCACCCTCTGTATGTTGGATTTTGTTATTTGTACGTAAAAATATTAGAGTATCATGCCAGCATTATGTAATCCTTTATGTAAATATTGATATACATATACTAAGGTTCTTGTATATTTTGTTTTAATCCCACCAACTTTAGATAAAATGTTGTGCGTACAATGTTTTGGGTTTGTAGGAATGATTAAATAGAGGTCGAATAAAAAACACTTATAAGTTCAATAGACAAATGGGTTTCTAACCAAATAGCTAAACCCTAATAAGTTAAATACAATACGAGAGTTGGGTTTCATGAGCAGTCACGAAACTTGTAACGAAATCTCAATTTGATCACTAATATGCAGATGGTTCGATTTACCCGAATTTTAAAAGTTGGCCAAATAGAGATGGACTTTGTTTAACTAAGAAAATTAGAAACAATGATTTTCGTTTATTAGTCTAAAAAGCATGGTTAGAAAATCAAATGAAAAGAGCAATTCAATAGAAAATGCTCGACAAACACACTCTCATCTGATCCCGTCAAGTCCTTTTTAGGGTTCATTTAATTGGAAGGGATTTTGAAAATGCAAAAGTTGATTTTAAGAATAAGAAATTGTTTTTTAACATGATTAAATAATTTCGTTTTATCGAATTAGAGGAACTTTTAGAAGAAATTTATGTTTTCTCAGAAAATTCTTCCACCAGAAGCAAAAATTCTATTAATTGGACCTTAGTTAACTTTTAGATGAATTAAATGAATGGACTTGACAAGAACATGTGAATTTAATTTATTTTTTTTTAAAAAAACGAAAACTCAGTTTTAAAAAAAAAAACATTACAGAAAAAATATAACAGGTTACTGTACCAAGAAAGCATATTTTACCCAGAAATCCTTGCAACTAATAGTACTTCCATTGTCCCTATTTTCCATAAATTCCATTCTCTCTCTCTGTCTCTTTATAACAAAACAATACAAGAAACATTGCATGGTCCCTTCTCTCAGTTCTCTGAAACCTCCTACTAAATTTTTTTGTGGCTTTTTCTGTGGTTGTATTAGAAAATTGCTCCATTTTTTTCTCTCATTTATTATGCCATTCACATCAATTCAAGAAAATCAGTGAGAAACATTTATTATACCATTTTCCATTTTTGGTTTGGATATTTTTTGTGGGTTTTATGCTTTTATGTGAAAAGGGATGTGATCCTTCCTTTTCGCGTTGAATTTCCATACAGCTTTTTATGTGACGCATACAAAGTATGCACAATCCTACTCAAGATTACCAAAATTGAAGGAAACCAGTCAGTTTCATACTTATTACCCCTCTCGAATTTCATTTTCTTTGCATAAGTAAGATTTTCTTCGCTTCTGAATTATTGGGTTTTGTTCATTTTAGCTGAAAATCTAAGTTTTGCAGCATTTCTTGGGTAATTATTTAGATTCTTGAGTTTAGGCCATTCTTTGAAATCATCGATTTTGATAGAAATGATGAGAACAGGGTTGAGTACTATTCAGCAAAGTCTGACGCCTGAGGCCGCGAGTGTGTTGAACCAATCAATTGCGGAGGCGGGCCGCCAGAACCACGGCCAGACGACGCCGCTACACGTGGCGGCGACTCTATTAGCGGCGCCATCAGGGTTTTTAAGACAGGTATGCATCCGTTCTCACCCCAATTCTAGCCATCCGTTACAGTGCCGGGCGCTAGAGCTCTGCTTCAGCGTGGCCCTGGAGCGGCTCCCTACGGCCCAGAACATGGATCCTGGGATGGAGCCTGGGATTTCGAATGCGCTAATGGCCGCCCTGAAGCGTGCGCAGGCGCATCAAAGGCGGGGGTGCCCCGAGCAGCAACAGCAGCCGCTGCTGGCTGTTAAGGTGGAGCTGAAGCAGCTGATTATTTCGATACTGGATGATCCAAGTGTTAGCAAGGTTATGCGCGAGGCGAGTTTTTCTAGTCCTGCTGTTAAGACCACGATTGAGCAATTGCTAAATTTGAATTCGAATGCGAATGTGAATGCTCATAATCATCATGTTGGTGGTGCTAATGTGAATTTTGGAGGAGCTTTTGGAGGTATTGCACCCAGGAGGCTATCTAGTCCAGGTGAATTTACAACACTGAGCATGCCAAAACCATCTGCAGTTGTTCAATTGCCTAATAGAAACATGTATCTGAATCCGAGGCTGCTGCAAGGGGATCCTGGGCAGATTGGGAATCAAAGGAATGAAGAAGTGAAGAAAGTGATTGATATTTTGTTAAGAACTAAGAAAAGGAACCCGGTATTAGTTGGGGATACAGAGCCCGAGGCTGTAGTGAAGGAATTGTTGAGGAAACTGGAGGAGAAGGAATTTGGAAATGAAGGACCTTTGAGTAATGTTCAGGCAATTTCAGTTGAGAAACATTTTCTATCAGATATGAATCGAATACTTATGAAGATAAATGAATTGGATTGCTTGATTGAGAGTAGGATTAAGGGTGGAGGGATAATTCTTGATTTGGGAGATTTGAAATGGCTGGTGAAGCATCCTGAGGATTTTGGTGGGGTACAGCAACAGCATATGGTTACAGAGATGGGGAGGACAGCCGTGGTGGAAATGGCGAAGTTATTGGCCCAATTTGGAGGGGAGGGTAGTAATGGTGGTCATAAGCTTTGGTTGATTGGAACAGCAAAATGTGAAACTTATTTGAGGTGCCAGGTTTATCATACTACAATGGAAAATGATTGGGATTTGCAGGCAGTGCCTATTGCTTCGCGATTGCCTTTGCCAAGGATGTTTCCAAGGTATATTCTTGCAAAAATCTATTTGTGATGGTGCTTCAAACTGTTTAACTAGCCTTTCAACGAAAGACGGTAGAATTGTTTGTGTACTTATTAATTAAATCTTGGTATATTGACGGTTTGCAACAGAAGTATCTAAGGAATCAAAAGTCTTTGTTCAAGTTCTTAGGAAATGTTTTTTGGTCAAGCTATTAATTGTTCATTCATGTAATATAATCAAAGACTGATTTTTAACTATAGTACTGCTTATGCTAGGTTTTTGATAAGTGTTTTTCCTTTCTTTTATAGTTATCAATCATATCATTTTTCTGAATTGATTTGTGCATCTTAGGCTCGGAACTGAGAAAATTTTGAGTACTCCTATAGAATCTTTGACTTCGCTGATGAGTGTGCAGCCAGTTTTGGCACAGCATCTTTCGGAGAACTTGGATGCTGCACAGAGAACAACCTTTTGCCCGAAATGTTCAGAGAATTACGAAAAGGAGTTGGCAAAACTCATAGCCATTGAGAAGTCATTTTCTGAAGCTAAAGCTGAAGCCACTCGACCATCTCTGCCACAGTGGTTGCAAAATGCCAAACTTGAGAATGGGGATGCTATTGCAACTGATGTTACACAAGTATGTTTTGTTCAACTATAGCTCTTAAACAACCAAGTTATAGTCAGGTGAAGGGAAACTAATGTCATTTATATGTTTTACAGGGCAAAGATCATGGCATGTTTTCAAAGCAGAAATCTCTAGAATTACAAAAGAAGTGGAGGGATACATGCTTGAATCTGCATCCTGATTTTCATCATAATCTCTATTCTGAGAGAACAGCTCAGGCAGAAACTCTATCCATGATGAGCTTGAAAAATCCATCCATGCTTGCTCATTATCCTTTCCAGCCTAAGTTGCATATGAGCAAACCACTTGGAGAATCTCTGCAGTTGAACACGAATCAAGTTACTAGTCGCACTGCATGTAGCCCCCTGGCAATTCTAGTGAGGACAGATCTGGTTCTTGGACGTAAAGAAACTGAGAGTACACCCAAGAAAACTAATGAAGACCATGATAAAGATTCCATGGGTTACATTTCCTATGAACCACAGACCAAATTTCTTGATAAGTTTGCGAGTGCATTGGATTCTGATTCATACAAAAACCTCCTCAAGGGCCTCATGGAAAAGGCGTGGTGGCAGGCAGAAGCAGCATCTGCTGTGGCTTCTGCCATAACACGGTGTAGACTAGGCAATGGAAAGCAGCGAGGTGCTGGATCAAGGGGAGACATATGGTTATTGTTCACAGGCCCTGACAGAGTTGCGAAGAGGAAGATGGCATCAGTACTTGCGGAGCAAATATGTGGGACCAGTCCAATATTGACTTGTCTTAGCTCACGACGTGATGATGAAGACTCAAATGTGAATTTCCGTGGTAAAACAGCTATTGATCGCATTGCAGAAGCAGTTCGTAGAAATCCATTTTCAGTTATCATGCTTCAAGACATTGATGAAGCAGATATTCTGGTGCGTGGGAGCATAAAACAAGCAATGGAGAGAGGTCGACTCACCGATTCTCACGGCCGTGAGGTCGGTCTTGGCAATGCCATATTCATTCTCACGGGTGATTGGTCAACAACTCATCCTAAAAATGGTCATTTTGTTGATGAAAAGAAGCTTGCCTCCATAGCAAGTGGCAATTGTCAGTTAGGACTCGTGATCAAAGAAAAGAGTGCAAAACGCCAAGGAAATTGGTTATCGTATGAAGATAGACCCACGAAGTCTCGGATTGAAGTTGGATCCGACCTCTCGTTGGACCTAACTCTTGCAGTAGATAATGAAAACGAAACTGATGTATCTCACAATTCAAGTGATCTCACCATTGATCATGAAGATGTTCTAGGCCTTGAAAACACACATTTATCAATTACATCAGTATCTCATGAGCTAGTCAGCAATGTCGATGATTCCATTGCATTCAAGCCAGTCAACCTCGTTTTTGTTTGCCGCGAGATCAAGAAAACAATCTCAGTGAGATTTTCCATGGTTGTAGATGACAACATCCCCTTAAAGGTAGAAGACAATGTTATAGAAAAGATCTTAGGAGGGCTGTGGCACGACCGAACTAGTCTACAAGAGTGGATAGAAAAAGTTTTAGTTCCGGGCTTCGACCAGCTCAAGACATGTCTACTCTCTAATGGTGGTGGTGGTAGTAGTAAGGTTGTGTGGCTCGTGATCGATTCAGAATCCGGTGGCCGAGGCAACGGAGATTGGTTGCCTAGTAGAATCACAGTAAAACTGTAAAAGGTTGAGGTTTTTTTTTTTTTTTTGGACAATGATGTAAATATGGCACCATTAGGCAGAAGGTTAGGAAGAGAGGGTAAAAGGTTTTTTCAAGTCTTGTTTGTCAGAAATATTGACTTTAGTTGTTACATTTTAAGGGATCTATAAAATGATAATGGTTTTCTCAAGTCTTGTTTCTTTATAAAATTGTAATATTCTTACCTTAAAAATGTACAATTTAATCTTCAACTTTTATTATAGCAGTGGACATTAATGTACTATATGAGAGCACTAGAAATGGATTGGTTTAATCAAAAGCCCGCATCCGTGGTTTTAAGCCCCTTCACTCCTTCAATCACTTATGACAAAATGCGTTCAAATATTAGTCAGATTGTTATACGATGCTTATGAAATTATGTCTCACTTTCAATTTCTAAGCATCATCTCGAAATTAAAAATAAACACAAGCTTTATAAAGTTGGTTTTCGTCATTTATACTGATTGTGCAATTACAACGAAAGCTCGAACACCAACTTGTTCATCTTGAAAGGTTCGAGTATCAACTTGTTACTACTTTGACAATAGAATCAATCGTATAGTGTAATTTTTCCTATTTTGTTTTATTATAGGAGGACATTATGGTCATTTGACTAGTAAATACTAGATAGACTTATTGAATTGATGTGATGCTGAAGTAATGGACGGTCAAAAATGAGCTTTTTGGTTTTATTATTATCGCCAAAATGTGGGCCCCATTATTATTATGTTGCAGAAAACACGTATTTGCACGTGCAACATGTTCTCACCCACAGCCCTTGAAAATAATATTTTTAAATTCACTTCCTACCAAAAATAGATAAAAGAAAAAAAAAATAATAATAACTTCTTCATATAATAAAATGTTTACACACGAGCATAAAAACTCTTTTATCGAAATACGACAAGCAAAAATTAAAAAAAAAAAGTTGTGAATCGATCCATCTATGTGTGTATGCTCCGTTTATGAATTATTGTAATTGATAATAACTTTTTTTTTTAGTCGATGCTCAATTTTTTATATTGATAATAGAGACGAGTCCAGTGTCGGCACGGCATGACAAGAACCTCACAAACATTTTGATTTTTAGCCAAATTGGCACATCCATTTGCAATAGATGACATAGCTAACAAGCAACCGCCCTCTTTAATGCCCTTACTATCTTGAGACCATTGGCTCTGTCAAAGGGCCACAATATTAATTAGAAATACAAATTTCACTACCCCCACCCCACCTCTCCAAATTAATGCATGGGCTTCCCAAAAGGGACATTTTCTTTGAATCTAGACGCACCTAGAAAGATCAAATGTAGGACTACTAATGAACATGACAAAAATGTTGCAATCTTTTCTTTTTCTTCACTAGTTGTGTCGTATGGTCCATTTGACTCTCAAACAATGCATGTGTTTACATTTATGATCCCCTTTTTGTAGTTGAGATAGCTATTTTTTCACACTATCCCGACTCAATTGACCTAGTACAATGCCTCCACGTACATAAGTTATTAGTGATGTGATTGACGGATTAAATGAGGTGGTTGTAGAAGATATCTAAACATAATTATAGAATTTCGTTTTAAATTAGGGATAATCACAGCAAAAGTCCCAAACATTTGAAATATTAGCAGATTTTTTTTCAAACATTTGATTTGTTGCAGCCAGGGCCGGCCCTGGCCCAAGGCGACCAAGGCCGCTGCCTTGGGCCTCTGCTTCCAAGGGGCCTCAGATTCTGGGCCCAAAAAAAAAAAAAAAAAAAAAAAAAAAAAAAAGGCCCAAAACAGGCGCCCAAAAACGAGTGAGAAGGAGAGTAAAAACCATTCCATTCGAACGATTCAAACGAAATCAGAAATGAGAAGAACTCCCATTGAAAATCCCCTCCGTGATCCATCTCTCCCCCTTGATTCTTGAAAATCGAAACAACGAAATCCTCCCAATCCCAAATCTTGAAAGTTGAAACCCCTCCCCCTCAAGCCTCAAATCTCTCTCTCTATTTCGTTCTTTCCAGAACTGCAGAACCTCCGAGATTTGTCTCCCCGAAGCATCTGATTTAGGGATTTTTGGTTGATTTGTGAAGTGAACTCGTCAGTTTTGTGGTGAGTTTTCCGTCAAGGTTTAGTTTTATAGTATTGTTCTTCAAATGTTTTCTTCTTCCCGTTTATTATTTGTGTTACTTGTGTAGACAGTAGATTGATGGATTCATTTTCTGGATCGTGATTTGTTTGATTGTTTGATTGCTGATAAGTGATAAACTTTCTCCTCTAATAAAAATGGACCAAAACTACTGAAGTTACTGAACTTTCTCCTCTAATAAAAATGGACCAAAACAATGGTTTTATAATCGCCAAATTTATCCATGTTACTGTGTTAGCTCAAATCTTCAAGAAATTTGTTATGCCCACCAAGTGTTTGATGAATATTCTGTGCACAAAATGTTTGAAATTTAAAATTTCTGTTTCTGCGTTCAATGAATTTTATATTTTTGGATCAATTTTGTGGAATCTTCTTTACTATTATTAACTTTCTTGTGGAAAAGTTTTAGTTTTTTGGTATATTTTATCAAAAATTTTAACTGAAAACTGAAGACATAAGGTGAAGCCCTCAGTCCCTCACATAAACTGAAAACTAGATACAAAACAAGACTTGCTCTTCTCTTACCCCCAATAGTAGAGCAACACCTGAAAAATGAATCTGCTGCAAACTGAAAACTGAAGACATAAGGTGAAGCCCTCACATTTGATGGTATGAAGTTGCATAATTTGGTGTTTTGGATGCAGTTATAAAAGTGACAACTATTTCTGTATGCTTGCCATCGACTCCAATTGTCATTTTATGCACTAAATCAGCAGTTTATGTAATTGAGAGCTGCCAAATAGAGTTCACTAATACTTTTCACCTGAAGTACCAGTTCACAAATTAGCACTAAACTTTTTTTTTTGTAACTACAAATTTGCAGGTTCGAATCATTTCTTCTTGGAGAGGTTTGAGAAATTTCAATTCAGTTTCATCGATCAGGTTTCACTGCTCTTTGCTTATAATTATGTCAACACGAAAATTTGAATCTGGATGTGCTAAAAGAAAAAGGAAGGAAAAGATTGAAAAGTTGATTCAATCTCAAGAGGGAGCACTTGATAAGTTTTTTTGTAGTAGTAAACGAACACATAACGAAGACGTAGTTATTGAAGAAGTGTTTAATGAGAATGATAACATAAATAATACAACGGAGGAAGAAGATTGTTTGATGAATGAAGAGGTATCTACTAACAGAGACAACGAACCATTTTCTCTTGACCTTACTGATCCAGCAAATTGGGAAAATATGAATATGAATTTAAGAGATTTAATTATAACGAATGGTCCTGTAAGAGAAAATGATATGATTTTTTCGAAAGATGTAGCAAATCGACACTTCTCATCTACACATTACGTTCGACGACTACCTAATGGAGAGAAGCATGATAGAAAATGGTTGATTTATTCAAAAAGTTTGGATAAAGTATTTTGCTTTTGTTGTAAGTTATTCAAGAATGATGGGATCAGAACTCAATTGGCACAAGATGGAGTAAATGATTGGAAAAATATTGGTGACAAAGTTAAAATGCATGAAGTAAGTTGTGACCACATCAGTAACTTGAGTAAATGGATAGAAATGGAAATAAGATTTGAAAAGAGTAAAACAATTGATAAAAGTGTGCAAGAGCAAATCAATAGGGATAGAGAACATTGGAGACAGGTGTTATTGAGAATAATATCTGTGGTGAAAACTCTTGCTGAAAATAATTTAGCATTTCGTGGAGATAATGAGAAGATATACCAGGAAAATAATGGCATTTTCTTAAGCATAATTCAAATGATTGCTGAGTTTGATCCCGTAATGCAAGAGCATCTTCGTCGAATTAAGAATAAAGAGATTCATTATCATTATCTAGGACACAAAATTCAGAATGAGTTGATACTTATGCTAGCTGGTGAGATTAAAAAAATGATCATTGAGAAGCTAAAAAATTGTAAATATTTTTCTGTTATACTTGATTGCACACCAGATACGAGTCACGAAGAACAAATGTCTATAATATTGCGGTGTGTAGATATTTCAGCAAGTCCAGTGAAGGTTGAAGAATTCTTTTTAGGGTTTTTATTGGTGGATGATACATCTGGTAAGGGACTTTTTGATGAACTGGTGGATGCGTTGAATAATCTAGGACTTGATATTGATGATGTAAGGGGTCAAGGCTATGATAATGGTGCTAACATGAAAGGAAAACATAAAGGAGTTCAAAATAGACTATTACAACTAAATCCTAGAGCATTCTACAGTCCTTGTGGGTGTCATAGTCTTAATCTTGCACTTTGTGATATGGCCACTTGTTGTTCAAAAGCTAAATCTTTCTTTGGGGTGGTGCAACGAATATACACTTTATTTTCGTCATCTACCAAAAGGTGGAAAATTTTCAAAGAGAATGTAAATGGTCTTACCCTTAAGCCCTTATCACAAACTCGTTGGGAAAGTCATATTGAAAGTGTTAGAGCGATAAGATTTCAAACTCCGCAGATAAAAAAAGCTTTACTTCAATTGGCAAATGTTGATGATCCTAAGACAAAAAGTGAGGCGGAGTGTTTGGCAACATATGAAATCGACAATTTTGAATTCTTACTTGGGATGATTATTTGGTATGAAATGTTGAATAATGTTAACAGAGTAAGCAAACATTTGCAAGAAGAAGACATGCATATTGATGTTGCTATAGACCATTTAAAAGGGCTTATTTCATTTTTTCAAAAGTTATAGAGATTCTGGGTTTGAATCGGCCATGGTTGATGCCAAAGAGATTGCAAGTGAATTAGAAATTGAACCGATATTTCGTGAAAAAACGGGTCATACACAGAAAGAAGCAGTTTGATGAGACATCTTTTGAAGAGATAACACAAACAGCTGAAGAGTCTTTTAAGATCAATTATTTCCTATATATAGTGGATCAAGCTCTATCATCACTTCAGAATAGATTTGAGCAATTTCAGAAATATGATGATATTTTTGGGATTTTTATTTGATTTGAAAAGGCTTAAATCTATTGATGATGATAGTTTGAAGTGTTCTTGCATAAACCTTGAAAAATACTTGAAGCATGATATGATTTCTGATATTAATGGGATAGAATTATTTTCTGAGTTGAAAGTTTTAAGGGAAGCGATATCTGCAAACATTTTTGGAGCAATTGATGTATTGGATTACATTAAGAGAATGAATTGTTGTTTTGCAAATGCTTGGATTGCTTATAGAGTATTATTGACTATTCCTGTCACAGTTGCCTCTGCTGAAAGAAGTTTTTCAAAGTTGAAGTTGATTAAGTCTTATCTTCGATCAACCATGTCACAAGAGCGATTGAATGGATTAGCTATGATTTCTATTGAAAAAAATATGTTAGAAAAACTTGATTTTAGTAGTTTGATTACTAATTTTGCATCTCAAAATGTGAGACGACTAAATCTTATGCTAACCTAATTTCTCGGGTTGTGAGAGAAGTTTTATTTTGCTATTCTATCTTTTGAATTGTATAAAATCTTTTTTTTAATATAAAAGTGTTTTTTGAATATTTAAATATTATTACACTTGTAAAATAAAATATTATCTTGAAGGGCCTCATAACAATGCGTCGCCTTGGGCCTCATATTTCTCAGGGCCGGCCCTGGTTGCAGCCGTCACCCCCAAAATAAAAAACCAATTTTATTTTCCCCCCTTTTTAGATTTTTTATTTTAATGTAAAATTATCATTCTGTCCCTTTAAAAATTGTTAAAATGTGGTCAAAATTATTTTTTTGGTCAACTTACGAAATTTTGGATGAAAACTATCCAAAAAGACCTCACATGCAACGTTTGTAAATGTTAAGGATGACGGCTGCAAGAAATCAAAAGTTTGAGAAAAGTCTGCTAGTATTTTAAAGGTTTGGGGCTTCTTTGAATTATCGACCTTGTAAAGAAAAATTTGAAATTTTAAACATATTCTTACAAGTTTTAGGCTCATCTAAAAATATCAATCTTGAAATTTTATTGTTGGTTTGCGCTTTAAGCCATTCGAATTATTAGTTTTAACTTTTTTAGTTTATATACTATATTGAGTCTTGAAAAATCATCTTAAAATGACAATTTTATCCGAACGAGGTGTAACTCAAGTCCTTCTACGTTATTTATTATTACTATATTGGATTTCACCCTTTATCTCGTCGCCACGTTTTCATGAAATTTATAAATTTATCAAGGTGTATGATATAAATATAAATCTAACTTGTAACAGATATGTTAGAAAATAACTTAAATGTTTCGACCAACATATTCAACGAAAACATTAATGTGAATTAAATAAAAGAAGAAATTTTGGATGAAAACTATCCAAAAAGACCTCACATGCAACGTTTGTAAATGTTAAGGATGACGGCTGCAACAAATCAAAAGTTTGAGAAAAGTCTACTAGTATTTTAAAGGTTTGGGACTTCTTTAAATTATCAACCTTGTAAAGAAAAATCTGAAATTTTAAACATATTCTTACAAGTTGGAGGCTCATTTAAAAATATCAATCTTGAAATTTTATTATTGGTTTGCGCTTTAAGCCATTCGAATTATTAGTTTTAACTTTTTCAGTTTATATACTATATTGAGTCTTGAAAAATCATCTTAAAATGACAATTTTATCCGAACGAGGTGTAACTCAAGTCCTTCTACGTTATTTATTATTACTATATTGGATTTCACCCTTTATCTTGTCGCCATGTTTTCATGAAATTTATAAATTTATCAAGGTGTATGATGTAAATATAAATCTAACTTGTAATAGATATGTTAGAAAATAACTTAAATGTTTCGACCAACATATTCAACGAAAACATTAATGTGAATTAAATAAAAGAAGAAATTTTGGATGAAAACTATCCAAAAAGACCTCACATGCAACGTTTGTAAATGTTAAGGATGGCGGTAGCAACAAATCAAAAATTTGAGAAAAGTCTGCTAGTATTTTAAAGGTTTGGGGCTTCTTTAAATTATCGACCTTGTAAAGAAAAATATGAAATTTTAAACATATTCTTACAAGTTGGAGGCTCATCTAAAAATATCAATCTTGAAATTTTATTGTTGGTTTGCGCTTTAAGCCATTCGAATTATTAGTTTTAACTTTTTTTAGTTTATATACTATATTGAGTCTTGAAAAATCATCTTAAAATGACAATTTTATTGTAACTCAAGTCCTTCTACGTTATTTATTATTACTATATTGGATTTCACCATTTATCTCGTCGCCACGTTTTCATGAAATTTATAAATTTATCAAGGTGTATGATATAAATATAAATCTAACTTGTAACAGATATGTTAGAAAATAAATTAAATGTTTCGACCAACATATTCAACGAAAACATTAATGTGAATTAAATAAAAGAAGAAATGGAAAGTCTAATGCCACACAAACTCTATCCAAATTCCATCAAAATCGGGAATACTTTCTAAATTGTCAGCAAAATATGTTAAACCAGACCAGATTTTGTATGCATTGAAAGCACTATGCAATGGAAAATTATTTTCGAATTTTGTAAGACTAGATTAAATGTGAATATTATGAAAATAGGGCAAATACGAGTAATTACTAATTTAATTTAGAATTGTAGAAATACAAAATACGATTAGATTCACAAACGAGTAAAGAGGCGTGGAGATATGAAAAACAAAAATTAGTAAAAAAAAATTAAAAGCATAAAATAAAAAATTTACATATTGCGATCAAAATTTGTCACCTATCAACGGTCTTAAAAAAACCATCTCTAGAGACGTTGAAAATATTGTGTAAAAAAAGAAACGGATAATTTCCATTATACTTCATACCTAAGTAATTGGCTATGTAATAAGTTATAGATTTCAATATTTTATGTAAATCATATTTGAGTTGATTGATTATTGACATATAAAGAAAATATGTTAAATAAAAAAGGAGAGAAATCAATAATTCTTTTTATTAAAAAAAAAAGTGAAATAATAAATCAAAATAGAAAGTATTATTGGAACATATAAAAACTTTTAGAATGTGTTTGATTGCAAGCATAAAATTTATATGAAAAAAATAAATTATAGGCAATTGAGTTGACTAGAAATTATTTGTATGAAAATTGTCAATTAAATGTGTTTAATTGATTTAATTTTCAAACTAGAAAATGTTATACTTGTCCATTTTATATTGGTAGGTAGATGAAAGAGAGAGTGAGTAGATGAGATAGAAATAGAGAATGTATTATCTGAAAAATAAAAATTTAGTACTCCTAAAGAAAATATTTTCCTTATTTTCAAGAAAAATATGGTTACGTGAACAAAAGTATGAAAAAAATTTCATAAAAAAAAAAAAAAAAAAATCAATCACGCAACACAAAAGTAGGAATTTGAGTGAAAAATAATATTTTTAATTAAAAATATTGACAAACAAATACACTCTTAATATTTAAATTAAAAGATTATGTATATTCTAGGTAGTAGAATTCAGACCGTTGCTGCAGCAAGAAATGGAACATTGCAGTCAAAAGTGGGACCCGCCTGTGACACAAAGATTCAAAAGTTACGGCTGCTACAATGGAACAACAATCAGAAAAGCTATTTCTTGGGGTAGAAAAATCACTACCAGACACAATAATAAAATGTTTGTTAACAAAAAAACACAACATTTATGTAATAAGGAGATATCCTTTATTTAACAAGGAAATAACTCTTAATTAATAATCGGAAGTGTTATACGTACATAATGATGTATCAAATACATTATACTCTCCTCACATGGAGAGAGGCCCACACATAATAAAATATTCATGAACTCCCTTTCATATAAGAGAGGTGTAGTGCATTTGATACACCATAAGGTGTATAAATAGCATTTTCCATTAATAATTCACATAAAAGCTACTTCTGTTTTTTGTCTGGACGCAGAAAAAGAAAAGATGGCGTGCACGGCGGGCCTTTACAACTTTATAACTAGTTTGTCTTTAGCTCACGTCAATTCAACCTTTTTGCAATAAACACAGTTAACCCTCTCTCTCTCTCTCTCTCTCAAAGCATATTTGGCTAAGAATAATTATAAGTCAATACTCGTTTCGCACGGTTCATAATTCATTTATATTTCATCAAATTTTTATAAATTTATTTATTCTGATGAAATTTTCTTCCTTATTTACCAAAATATTTGTTTTTTTTAACATTACACAATGAAAATTTATTTATAATCTTAAATTATCAATTTGCAACCACTACAAAAAAAAATATCACAAAATTTAAAATTTCATGATGCTCATGTAGAAGCTAAGAACTATAAAAGAGGTGTTGAAACATGACGACGACGCCTCTTGAAGATCTCAACACCAACGAATATATGGAAATTCTTGTAGCAAACAAAATTTTTTGGTTGCATTGTTCAGTTATATTCAATTTAACGTAGCAAACATATCACTAAATCCAAGTTCAGTCATGCTACGAACCCAATAACCTTGACCCTAAAGTAAAGGGGGAGGATGTCGATACTTCGTTAATTGAAAGAATGTTTTTGAAGTCAGCATTTCAATTTTTATTAGTTTATTTGATAAAGATAATATTTTCAGAAATTGGGTCTATTAAGATTTTTTTTTAAAATATCATCAATAAATTTTGTTTGTCTTTAAATTATAATCATATTGCATTTAGAAGTGTGTAAAATAGAACAATTACAAATCATTAAATCCCCATACTTAGTGCTATTTGTATCCATTTCATTTTTTAATTAAGCGTAATGATTTGGAACCAAACTCGGCCCCACTCATGTTTGTCTTCTGCATGGAGTCGATCATTTGGGCCAAATTCAAACTTTGGTCAACCCGACCATAGGTCTACCCGATCCGACCCGACATAAAAAATAAAAAAATAAAAATCGAAAATCCATACGCGCCCCAAAATTTCCTAGTGTACAAGGTTCCAACAACACAGTTCGCTGTGTGCGCAATCTTAAGAAACTTTCCTAGTAGTGGGCCTTTGTAGAATGAAAAAGAAAAATACAGTCGTTATGAGATCCACACAAGAGATAAAAAGTAAAAAATGGTGGCTGTATGTAATTGATAATGATCATATTTTCATTTTTATGGAGAAAAAATGGGAACCAAATGGGGTCTAAGATTATTTCCCTAGCCCCTACAATTTCCTCTCTCATACTTTTATTTCTTATTCTCCTTCTCTACTCTTCTCTTCTTTCCTGTTGCATGTGCATCATTTTGATTTTATTGTAGATTCAAAAAATTGATTACTTTAATTCCATTTTGTAAAAATTTCTTGTCTAGTAAATGGACTTCATTAGCTACATGCTTGTTTTCTTGTGAGCTAAACAATTTGGAGATTACTAGTGGCATAATGTCTTGAATCACATTAGGTCTTGAGATTCAATTTTGAAAATTCTAATTTTTATTATCTTTTATGAATTTCAAAGTAGAGGCTCCAGTTTCATGGGAAATTACAGATATTATTGGTTATTTTATTTACTTTTATCAGTTCATTAGAAGTGGAGAATGCAGACGTGTGATCTCTCTAAACTCCACATCTAGACTAGTAGCATTCTTCTTGTGGAAAAACTAGTGCCTTGTAGACTATGTGATGCCAAGAATTCAGTTGATTTGATCTATTCATTCAGACTGATCTTTTCAATTTATTGCTTTCCTTTTCGATAATATGTTCTGATTACTTCTTTGTAATGTACATTTTCTAAAAAAAAATATTTATTCAGCTGTGAGAGTTCTGAATGTGATCTACTGGGAATTAATTCAGATGGATTATTAGATCTAAAAACTGCTTAGAAAGATGCCTGGACCTCGATTTCTCAAGCACTTGAGAGTGCCTCAAGTACTAGAAGGGAAAAAAGCTTCATCAGCACGAGGAGTGGCAGGTTTATTTATGTAGCATATATATTTATTAGGTTATATCTTCTATAGAATATTGCCTTTATCTCTTAGGCTTGATTAGGACTCTTCGAAATTTCCCAGCTGTGATTGAGGATACTAGCATTGATTTTGGCGATTTCTTCAAAGGCCCACTACCAGGAAAGTTTCTTAAGCATTTGGGCTATCTAGCCCTGTCAAGGGTTGGAATACACATACCTCTCGGTGGTGTAAATCGAGAAGCTTTTGTTGGTAATCTAGATCAAAACAGCTTATTGAGCAGTTTAGATTCATTTTATGGAGGAGGCATTGGTCGGCTTGGAATATGCTCTCTTAATATTGTGCCCTTTACAGCTTCTCACACAAATATATCCCGAGCTGCAAGAACTCCAAAAAAGAGAAGGCGAGTCTGGAAGAAAGCGTTGGAAATTGGTTTGAAAACGATAAAAAATTGGTAAAGTATCGAAAACCAAAAAGTGTGACATCAAGTCAATTTCAGTCAAATATTCAAATTCGATTTGTTCCAAAACGGGGATCAACCTACCCGATCAGGTCACGGGGGTCGAGGCCCCCAAAAAGAAATTTTGATTTTCGTGTATATTTGACGTCTCAAAACCAATTTCGAATGAATGAAAAATTACAGTCCAAAGTTGGCGGAAATTTAGAGGAAGACTGTCGCTCGAGCGACGGTGTTATCACTCAAGCGAAAGTGTCGTTCAAGCGACGAGTCAGCGAAGAGCGTGTGAAATGTTTCTGTTTCTCGCGTTCGAGCAAAAAGTTAGCAAAGTGAACTGAGACTTCTGTTCGTAAGGTTGCGTGGTTTTGTCTACAATTTTTCACCCACACCACTTTATCCTCTACATAAAGAATCCTATACGCGACCATTTAGCATACCATTTCATACTTTGCATTGAGAAATCTAAGAGTTTTAGGAATTAAAGTTTCTGTAATTTTCGTATATTTCTTTATACAGAGATGGAGAAATACATATAGTGGCTGTGTGATCTCTATGTTTGGCCACTACCGGCTAATTATGTTAAAACAATATTAGAAATATTACAGGCCCTAATTAGAATATTACGACCATACTTAACCCCAATTTTACAGCTCACGCCAACACTCTCTGATATGATCCAGGATGCGCCACAAATTAGTAAGAACCCGAGGTTTGTTGGAAAGAGACTAGAGTCAAGTGCGAGACTTCAAAGAGCTAATAAAGTCGACCATTTACATGTTCGAGCAACGGAGTCCATAATATTGAAGATGACAAGCCAAAGAACAAGTTTCATGTTGGGGTCGAGGCCCGAAAAGAATTGGATCAATGTATTAGAAGCAGTTGAAGAAGGAGGTCAGCCGAAAGCCTAAGCAACCGCTTGGAGTAACTAGGCAAGCGGTCGCCCAGACATGATAGGAAATATTCTGAGGCGAAAAGACCTTTCCAAGCGATCGCTTGGTTATAATTTTGTCCGAGTTTCCTAAATTTTGATAAAATTTCTAGTTTCCATAAAACTCTATTTTATTACCATATTTTGCATATTTTGGACCCAATTTAGTATCTTTTAGGGTTTTACCAAGTTTCCATATAAATAGAATTTCTTTTCATTGTAAAAGTTAGACTTTGATTATTTGAGAGATTTTAATTAAAAGTTGTGAGATTTATTCTTCCAGTTCTTGGTGGTTTAAATTCTTAACTTAAACTTATCAAAAGGAGATCGCAGTCTTTTTGTGGCGTTCCCACTGCATGGTTCTTGTTCCGAGTAATCAACGGGTCGGATTTCTTACGTGTAATCTCGGTTCTTGGTACGGGTTGAACAACGGGTCGGGTTGAAACTTTGCGTGGAGTGATTTCTAGATTTCTTGGGTTTGTTTCATCTTGTTCATGGGTTCCCAAGCATGTTCTTGGTCGGGTTCACATCACTCCCCCTCAAGTTGGTGCGTATAGATCTCTTATGCCCAACTTGTCAAGTGAGTTGTGAAAGTTCTTACTACACGCAGCCTTGGTAAGAATATCTGCCAATTGATCTTCAGACTTGACGAACAGGAATCGAATTATCTTAGCTTCAAGGTTCTCTTTAATAAAATGTCGATCTATCTCTACATGTTTTGTTCGATCATGTTGGACTGGATTATGAGAGATATCGATAGTAGCCTTGTTGTCACAAAAGAGGTCCATCTCACAGCTTGGAGGGAAGCCAATCTCTGTCGACAGTCTTCTTAGCCAGAGGAGTTCACAAAGGCCTTTAGCCATCCCACGAAATTCTGCTTCTACACTCGATAGAGCTACTACCTTTTGTTTCTTACTTCTCCATGTCACCAAGTTTCCTCCTACAAATGTAAAATACCCTGAGGTGGACTTTCTATCAGAATTTCTAGCCCAGTCAGCATCTGTGTAACCTTCAATCCTTAGATGATTGTTCTTTGAGAGCATTAGTCCTTTTCCAGTGGATGACTTTAGGTACCTGAAGATTTGGATAACCGCATCCATATGCTCTTCACTCGGACAGTGCATGAACTAACTTACCACATTGACTGCATAAGCAATATCGGGCCGTGTGTGTGAGAGATAAATGAGTTTTCCAACCAATCTTTGGTACCTTCCTTTGTCTGTTGGCACTTGGTCGGGATATTCCCCAAGTTTGTGATTCTGGACAATTGGTATATCTACAGGTTTACATTCCAGTAGGCCAACTTCTGATAACAAGTCTAGAGTATATTTTCGCTGAGAAAGAAATATGCCACGATTAGATCTAGCAACCTCAATTCCTAGGAAATACTTGAGTTTTCCCAACGTTTTCATTTCAAATTCAGCCGCCAATTGTTTTTGGAGTCTTGAGATCTCATCTTGATCATCTCCTGTAATAATCATGTCATCTACGTCCACTATCAATGTCGTTCTCTTGCTTCCTCGATGCTTCAGGAAGAGAGTATGATATGAGTCACTCTGTCGAAAACCATACTTTCTCATAGCTAGGCTAAGTCGTCCAAACCAGGCTCAATGAGATTGTTTCAAGCCGTATAGTGTTCGTTGTAGTTTACACACGACTTTATCAGAGGTTGGCATATACCCTGGAAGAACATCCATATAGATCTCTTCCTCAAGATCTCCATGGAGGAAGGCATTATTCACATCAAACTAATGTAATGGCCAGTCCAGGTTTGCTGCAAGGGATAGTAGAACTCTAATAGTATTTAATTTGGCCACTGGTGAGAACGTTTTTTTGATAATCTACCACATATGTCTGCATATAGCCTTTTGCTACTAGTCTTGCTTTGTAGCGCTTAATTGTTCTGTCAGCTTTGTACTTGATAGAGAATACCCATTTGCATCCTACTGTCCTTTGTCCTTCAGGTAAAAGGACAAGGACCCAAGTATCGTTCTTCACCAGTGCCTCCATTTCTTCTTTCATAGCTTCAACTCATCTTAGGTCTTTCAATGCTTCGTTAACACTTGTAGTAATGTGGTGTGAAGATAACTCATTCGCAAAGTTCTTGAGTGGTTCAAACAATCTCTTTGTAGATACACAATTAGCAATGGGATATTTCAATCTCTATGACTTGATCTCAGGTGAGTACCTATTCGGTGGTTTTCCACGATTATGCCTGAAAGGTAGCTCATACCTACAATGACCTTCATTATTTGAGAGAAGAGGTGTAGTAGGAGAACTTACCTCGGTGATATTCTCAAGAAATAGGTCGTCAGGTACTGAGGAGTGGGGAGATACTATTTCAGCTTCAAGAGATATATTAAAAGTCGGTTCTATAACAGGTTCCTTATCGATTGATTGAGTAGTAGTTGGTACTGTTGTTTCTGTATTCTCAGTGCTACTATTAGTGCTACTAAACTAGTCAAACTTCATCCAATTTAGCTCTTCATCATGTGTCTCCCCTTGAAGAGAAGAATTGGGTGCAGGAGAGAAGAAGGTACTGGTCTCGAGAAAAGTAACATCCATAGTAGTTTAGGTGCGTCGAGTAGTTGGATTGTAACAGCGATAACCTTTCTGATGGACGGCATATCCCAGGAAGAGACACCGAAGCACGCGAATCAAGCTTCATGCGTTGGTTTTTGTAGAGATGAACAAAAGCAACACATCCAAAGATTCGAAGTGGGAGCATTAATGTCGTAGGTAAGGTAACATCGGTCGATAGAGTTTGCAGCAGAGTCTTAAATCTGAGTACTTTAGATGGCATCCGATTGATTAGGTGTACAACAGTAGTCACCGCATCTGACCAGTAGGAACTTGGAACGTACGCCCCAAGTAGAAGTGCTCGAGCCGTTTCAAGAATGTGGCGATTTTTTCGCTCGGCTATACCATTATGCTGAGGTGTCTAATGACATGATGTTTTGTGAATCAATCCATGATGATGAAAGTACTCACGGAATTGATGGTTTACATACTCACCACCATTATCGGATCTAAGGATCTGGAGCTTGGCTGAGAACTGAGTTCAGATCATATCATGAAAAAATTGAAAGACAGTAAAGACTTCATGTTTATGTTTCAATAAGTATAGCCAAGTCATTCGAGTATATCATCAACAAAAATCACAAACCAGCGGAAACCAGATAAATTAAGCTTCGGGGAAGATCCCCACACATTAGAGTGAACTAATGCGAATGGAACTTTACTCTTATTCATACTTAATGGATAGGGTACTCGATGACTTTTAGCCAAAATACAAGTTTCACACTTAAAATTCAAAACAGAAAATTCTGAAAATAAATCTGGAAATAAATGTTGCAAATAACCAAAAGAAGGATGACATAGTCGACGGTGTTAAAGCCAAATCTGTTCCGCCTTGGTATCACTCGGTTGTCCAACATGATGTACTCGGCCCATGCTGAAATCATCCATGTAATAGAGTCCCCCCTCTTAGTACCACGCCTAATGATCTCCTTCGAGAGAATATCCTGAATAAGACAATATTCATGGTGAATAAGTACTGTACGATTGAGCTCTTTGGTAATTTGACATACAGATATTAACTTATGAGAAAGGGAAGGCACAAGTAAGGTATTAAACAGTGATAAAGATGGTGATAACACTACAGTGCCAGCCCCTTTTACCGAAGAGATAACCCCATTGGCATTGGCGATACTAGCCCGTCGAGGAGGAGTATGTCAACAAAAATCTCGTGAATCAAATGTCATACGGTCAATAGCTCCATAATCAAGAATCCATGTATTGTGATCATTGTTGTTATTAAACCCGAGTAGAGCCATACCTGAACTGGAGGTTGGAGGTTCGGTCGGAATGAAGGATAAGTGCGGTTCTGCTACAACAACTATTACCTTACCAGCATCATTAATCGCTCCATCACGCCTCTTCTTGACTTGAAGATCATGCCACCAATCTGGATATCCGTGTAATTTAAAGCACGTATTACGGGTGTGATTAGTGTTCAAACAATGAGAGCATTTTGTCCCCTCCGTATTGAATTTTTTGTTTCTGGTGAGAATTAGCATTTGATCTGTTGCTGTTCAAAGACAAAGACCCAACATTGGAGGCTGAACTTGAGCCATTTTTGAAGCTTTTGGACGCTAAGACTGCTCCAGGTATGTTCTCCGTGCCTCCAGTTTCTATCATCACAGCTTTTCGGACGCTTCTCTACAGACATGGGCATATGCTTGCTCTACTGTAGGAGAAGGTTTTGTATGTAACACTCCACTTCGAATATGGTCCAAGCGGTCATCAAGTCCATCCAGAAAAACATACACCATGTCTTCCTGAAGGATGGAGTTATAGTGCTTCACATCAGTTGGGCATTCCATAGGATTCGGACGGTGAAAATCAATTTCTCGCCAAAGGGCCTGCAATTCATTATAAAAAATTTCCAGCGAACCACCAGCTTGCTTAAGCCTGCTGACCCGCCTGCGGAGTTCATAAACTTGGGAGGTATCACTCCCATCAAAAAATGTGGTGGCAATAGCATCCCACACTTGTTTGGCTGTTGGATACCGAATGAAGGTGCTGATGAAAGAAGCTTCCATAGAATTAGTTAATCATCCTTTGACTATTGCATTGTTAGTTCGTCATTGCCTGAATGTTGAGTCCGTCTGAGATGGCTGAGGAAGATCACCGTTAATATATCCTAATTTATCCTTTGCGGTAGACATGGAAAAACGAGTGGACCGGGCCGAGTCGGCCCGCACACTAAAAAGTCCGTGCACAACCCGCTCTAAAAAAAAACCCGCGCCATTCGGGTTTTACGGGCCGGGGTCGACCCGGATCGCAAAGCCCACATGGGCCGGGTCATTGGATCAGCCTATTTTTTTTTTCAAAAATTGTCACTTAAAAAATAAATTTTATAATTAGAGTAAAGATCGATAAAAGTTACATAAAAATAAATTTTACATTGATTTATTTTTCGATAAATTTTACATCAATAACATAAAAATTTACAATTTTCAAACAATATTTTGCCTAACTTGACAAATTAAACAGTTGTTAACTATTTATAAATTTATAGTTAAAGTATATCTCAACTAGGTTGGCACCTACTTAACTATAATTTCGTCATTACAAATCAGATTATATTCATCTATGGTAAGATTTTTAAAGTCTTGAGCAATATCGTCAACAACTTTATCTTGCATTCTTCTATCTACAAATAGTCAGTCTTTCACGCAAATGAGAACTTTTAAAATAGGGTTAGTCTACACGTACATAATACATTACACAATCTCTTACACCCCCCTCACATGGAGGGGGGTCCACGCATAATAAAATATTCGTGGGCCCTCTCCATGTGAGAGGGGTGTAAGCCATTTGGTACACCATAAAGTGTACAAATAGTTTTATCCTTTAAAATATCTTCGTTAAGTCTTGATCTTCTTTTATCTAGCACCATGTTACCTGCACTAAAAGTAGACTCTGATGCCACTGTTGAGACTGAAATTGTTAGTAGATCTCGAGCCATTTTTGATAATATTGGATATGACCGTTCATTTAACTTCCACCATTGTAAAATATCTAAAGTGTCAACCTCATCTTGTGGAATTAAACTGTACTGATCAAATTGATAATATCTTTCTAATTCAGTAGGTGTAACGTTCTCATTTGAAAATGAACTAGTAGATGAAGTAAAAGATACATTGCGTTTCTTGGCTATTAGAGAAAAGAAAGAACTTTTACCTTTAGAAGCTGTAGCAGAACTCGTATTAGAAGGAACATTTTCATTATTACCATATTTCATAAAATAACTATTATACATTTCATTAATAAAAAATTCTATTTCCCAATTTGTAATAACTATATTGAAAGATAAAGTTTCAGAAAATTGGTCCATAGTACACTGAACTCCAAAATATTTAATACGTGGATCCATTACAGCTGCAATTGAAAAAATTATTGGCATATTTTTGTAATATTTTCGAAACTTGTCCTCCATTGTACAAACAATATCATAGTTTGATTAACAATTTTTACAAATTGTAAAAGCACAAGATTACTTATTGGATAATAAACTCCAAAACTAGTTTTTGTTACCTTATAGAATGGTTTCAAAAAATTCATGACTTTAAATACAATTTTTCAAACAAAATCATCTATACGAAATTGTTGTTGCTTTGAATTAACGAAAGCATTAATAGCATCTGTATAACTAACACACGATTTTAACATAAGAAATGTTGAATTCCACCTATTTGGAATATCATCAATAAATTTTATTCTCCTCAATCCAAGATTTTTACAAATTTTTTCAAATTCTTGTTGTCTAGAATCTGAACAAGAAATGTAGTTAATAGCTTCTCTAATTTTATATATTTGTGGTGTTATTAATTTTAAACCATCTCGCACTAATAAATTATATATATGACAAACACACCTCATATGAAATAATTTAGAGTCAAATGAGGGATTAAGTGTCATTTTCAAAAGTTCAATACATGCAGTATTTGCACTAGCATTATCAAAACTAATGCTAAATAATTTGCTCAATACATTAAATTCATTAAAAACTTGTAATAAATTCTCACACAAAATTATTCTATTATGTGGATATTCAAGTAAGCGAAAAGCAATAATTCTTTTGTGAAGTAACCAATTATTATCAATAAAATGTGCAGTGATACATGCATAACCATTGTGATTACGTCCAGACAAACAATCAGTTGTAAAACACATAACTCCATCAAAGTTCTTTAATTCAGTTTTTAAATTTTCAGCCCTTGTATGAAATAATTTCAAGATATCTGAGCAAGCAGTATTTCTACTTACAGTTCGATAAGCGGGTTGAACATACTTTTGCATAAACTCATCGAAGTATTGATCTTCCGCGAAAGTAAAAAGCATCTCCATTACTGCCAAAAATTCAAGCATTTCTACTCATTCGATCTTGTTAATAAGAAAAATTAGAAAAAGTAACTGATCCACTAGTATTAGTAAAAGAAGTAATTTGAGCTTATTTAGTATCTAAATGCCCTCTTCATTCATGTGTTTATCTCTGTATCTTCACAATGTGCCCGTGTCTTGACCTTTAACTCATGCATAAGTCTTTTTGCAAATAGTGCATATTGCTTTTTTGTTTGGTTCATCTACTATAAAGATGTCACAAACATCAGATGTCTACTTTTTATTCTTTCGTTGTTGAGAAGATCCAATATTTGGATCATTATCATCTTCTAAATTTATTGGAGAACAGCTATCATGTAAATTGAAATTTATTGAAGAAAAATTGTGAGAATCCATAACACTTTAACAAATATTTTTGAAATAATAAGATGAAAAGAAAACACAAAATACTAAATATTAAAAATACTTGCTGAAAATATTAAGAGAGATTGAGAAAATTAGAAAATAGAGATTTCAAACTTGTAGATTGTAAGAGAGACTGAAAAATTTTACATAAGAATCACAAGATGAAATGAAAGCAAAAAGTGCACAATTTATAAGAAAAAAAAGTGACCGTTAATACTTTTCAAACGAAAAACAAAAAAAATAATAATAATAAATTTTTTTTGGTCAAACGGTCACTAACCGCCTGAAGCACAATTTTGAATTTTTTTTTAAACGGGCCAGCGGGTTTTCAAAAATCGGCCCGGACTGGTCGTCTAAAATTTAGGCCCGTGATTCGGCCCACTAGGTTAACGGGCCCAATTGAGGGCCGGTTCGCCTCCGTACGGGTCTGGGCAGCCCGCCCATCTTGACACCACTACTTTGCGGCGATATACATCTCAACCACTTAGGACCATAGGGAATAATTAGATCCATCCAGTTTGATGTCAATAGGTGCAATGCCCACGTCTGTCGTCGGTGTCGGGACTGAGACTTTATTCAAAGCTTCAATCATCTTCATGGTTGGTTCTGTCAAGTTGGTCGGTGGTGGAGAATCACCAGAGTCAGACCAGTTTCGGCCATGGAAGTAGTAGGGTAGAACTTTAGTTTAGGGGTTTATAAGTATACAAGGGCAGGGAGTCACCTGCTCTGATACCATGAGAGTTTTAGGAATTAAAATTTCTATAATTTTCGTATATTTCTTTATACAAAGATGGAGAAATACATATAGTGACTGTGTGATATCTATGTGTGGCCACTACCGACTAATTATGTTAAAATAATGATTAGAAATATTACAGCCCTAATTAGAACATCATGACCATAATTAACCTCAATTTTAGAACTCACGCCAACAAAATCTTCTAAATTCTGGCAAAGCTCTCTCTTCTTCATATTTTTGCATTTTCCGGTAGAGAGAGAAAACTTCGTTGAAGTTCGTTGGAATTTGTGGTTTGTAGTGCTAATACCACAATCCAAATCCATTGTATTTTGGGAGACAATTGCCGTGAACCGTAAGTACCATTACGGGGCAATATTGTTTTAAGGAAAAAGTGTCACCACTTGCCTCGGATTGATATTTTTCTTCTTCTTCTTTTCTGATTTTACTTTCTGGTTTTATTGAAGTTGTTATACTTCATTTGTCTTTTATAAACTTATAGTTTGTTTACGCTCCTGTGGGTTGAACTTTTAATCTTTGTTCATTATTTACAAACAATCATTTTCCGCTAGTTATAAAGTTCGAAGACAACAGAAAGAAAATTCTTCAGTACACTCGTTGTGCTTCAGTTGGATTTGCCATGGTACCGGAAAATGCTGTCATATCCAGACACTAATTAACGTGCTTTGCATAAATAAGCGACTTTAACTTAAGTTCTCAGTTTCCATATATTATTGTTGTTGAATTGCTGGGTTCTTTCAATTTATTATGTTCAAATGTAATATAAAAATGTTGTTCATTTTTAGTATTTTATCATCACAAAAAATTTGAATTATAAAAGTTGAGTTTTGAGTAAAATTTTCCTTTCTTAAAATTCTAACGTAAATTTTATTTTTTTAAGGTTGTTTGAGACTCATCAAATCCTTCCAAAAAATTGGTTATTACATATTACTTTTACAGCTCATATAAGATATTACAGAATAACATGCAATGCACGTTCAACTTTGATTAGTTCTTCCAAAAGAAAAAGAAAAAAAAAAAAAAAAAAGAAGGTAATGGTATTAATATTAATATATATCTAAATAAATATATTTGAGGAGGGAAGGAGCTCCAAACCATTCAAGATGACGTGTTAGATACCAACCTTAAATGGTAAGTACCCAGATTTGTTCAAGTCCCCCGTTCTGCTGGTGAATCTCGAGGCATAATTAAGTGGAATTTTCCTCTCTGCTTCCTGAGCCCTTTGATGAGAAAATTAGTACCTCCTCCTTTGCGTTCATCGTAAAACCATCTTTGGATAACTTTGAAATGTACAAATAGCAATTACCTGAACATACACAATGCTGAGGACCAAGAGGAAGAAGGAAACAATGGCGGCAATAAGTCCAACATGGTTACCATCTTGAAAAGCCGGTGCTACTGTCCTCCCAAAAGATGCTGGCATGTAGGAGATAATATTTGTGAAGATCAAAATAGATGTACCATTCCCAACCTTTAAGTCAGTTATTCTTGCTGGGCTTGCAACCTCAGCGTGGGAAGTTCGATTTTTGATTGGAGCAGCTAAGTGTTGTAATAATCGGTTGGAGCAGCTTGGTGATGTAATAATCATGGAGGAGGCTCCTTTGGGACCAGGAGTATAAAGGGTGCACGGACCCTGGTCAACTTGGACATAATCCGCGGTTAACTTACGTCAGTTACTGAGGGATCGGTGACTAGTGATCCAGGATATAGTCTGACGCAAGTTGAAAAACCTGGATATCAAAAAAAAAATATATATATATATATATACATGTTGTAAAAACTGAACCAAGAGTCAACAAAACAGCAGAAGGGAGAACCCACTCAGTACGGAAGTCGTTAACATTAGGGTAAACAAAGAGAACTTGGCCAATTGCCAGCAATTAGTAATATTATATTAATTAAATGTAACATCCAACTTTTAAGGTACAAATACAAAAATAATAGACTCGAGAGTCCATACAGTTTCATGGTTAATCACTCAAAATTCAGCCATATTCTGTAGCCTCAAAAGATTTTAACTCTCTATCGTATGTGTTCTATTCAACCAGGAGGGGTAGCTCAATTGGTCAGGTCTTGGGTTTACTTCCCAATGATCACCAGTTCTAGTCCCCTCAAAGCCATTGAGGTGAATATCCGATTATAAACTTCAAGGTCCCGTGAAATTAGTCGAGGTGCCCGTAAACTAGCTCGGACATCCACGGCCATAAAAATGAAAAAAATAAAAATAAAATCATATGTGTTCTATTCAAATAGAATCCACAAAGTGCTTGTATGCATAGGTTCTGAGCCGCATATCAGTCTTCTGTGTTTTTGATGCTTCTGGTTGTTGGTCCTGCTGTGATTGAACAAGCTATGCACCTGACTGCATTTCGGGGATTTGCAGGCACGTCGATTCTTATTCTTGTTGGTTGTGCAACAGATACAACAAGAAAAGTTCAAGCGGATATAATATCTCTAAAGTACAAGAATATTGAGTTTTATGACATAAACAGAAAGGCCACCTAGCAACCACCCTTCCACTACATGATGTTCCTTGGTACTGAGAATATATCACATTCGAGCATTACAATGTATTTCGTGTGTGTTTTCATTCAGGCGTCAATTAGAATGCTTCTTTCCTGCGGAGATGCATGAAATGAGTTGTACAATTGTCCTGATGTTGCTAATCATCTGGCTCAACTGAAAAGTCTGGTTCTTCGGGTTTCTGTAATTTTGGTGACCCTAAGTCTCTATTCTTCTGAGCACTTCTCCTCGTATTTGCGGCAAATTTTGAAGCCAAAATTGTCACCCCAAGTTTTGATATCCGACCAGAGTTTGAACTGTCAGTGCCCAGATTCTGTTCTGCCTCTTTGGGGTCCACTGCTGTCATCTCGTCCAATGTAAAAGATTCCATGGTTACAAGATCTTTTGCCATCTTCCTCCTCTTGTACCGTCTCCAAGCAGCCTGTATGAAACAGGCTGCCCATGTTCTCCAGTGATGTGAGTAAAATCGAAATGTATGCTGCAACTTCTTGCTGTGGAGTCGTCTAAATTGGTTAGCTACAAACTTGAGATCTTCGGCTCGCAGTGCAAAAGCTTCGACTTCAACAAGTGCTCTCACTGTTCTAGTTGAAGAAGGCAAGTTGACGGTTGATTTTGGTAGCAAAGCCCATGCAAGTAGTTCCTCCCCACAAAAATCTCCTGGTCTCAGGGTAATGGAATTGAAGAAACCCGTCCGCCCTCCATTTGTGGTAGAACTCTCGAGTCGACCTCGGATGATGAAGAGCATCTCTGTCACGGGATCACCCTCACGTACAATGTACGTGCCCTCGGTGCTCAAAGAGGAGACTAGGTGCTCGCATATTGCATCAAGTAACTGATCGTCCATTTGTGAGAAAAATGGAACCTGGAGAATTGGACCCAAAAAAAAAAAAAGAATCAAAAACCGAAAGGAGTTTAGCATGTGAGGACGCATAGACACACACAAAAATGGATCTCATGAGTCTTGGAGCTTTGTGTTTCAATAGGACAAGTACTGTGACAAATATTATTTTTGCAACACATTCTATGATTCAAGAAAACATTCCGATTTTTTTGCAATGAAAAAAGAGAGTTGGGAAATCATACACGTCGAACAAGGTCCAGACACAGATGACATTGTATATCACGACGGAGATCAGCAGGTAAGCCACGTAGAATAGTTTCCTCATTTACTCCTCGAGTTGCAAGCCACTTATATTGAACAAACCGCCGAACACGTTTCCTCAAATCTTCTGGAAGTTGTCGATGCTGCATCCACTCCTCAGTGTCTCTTCGCTTAATTCTCCATTCTTCACGCCTTATTGTTAAAGACTGCAGGTATGTCTACATGAAAAATAAGATGGAAGTAAATTACACTAGTTTAGAACGATAAGCACAATATGATGTAAAGAAAAAGCGAGATATAAGTCCTTGGGTTACTGGTAACAAGAGTAAAGGGGGAAAGAACTCCCTTAAATGTTTGATATTCTTGATCACCGGAACAGAGATGGTGGATTTCTCCCCCCACCCACGCCCCATAACCAAATTGTACCAAAAGACATGGTATATATCTGCAGGTCAACAAGTAACAACCAGGATTTCATGTCCTTTATTTAGAAGTCCCGTGTGGGCTGATTTTTAGTAGAAAATGTTAATTTTCTGTCCAGTGTAGACTTGCCATTTAGTAAAATATTTCATGGCATCGAGACATTGAGGCAATAAAACATTTGATCCAAGCAGACTGTACATATAGCACAGACTTTTAGACACTAAACTCAAACAAGGTTAATCAAAGTAAACTTAGTCAAGCTTGAAAAATGCAAGCAGCAAATTGCATTCTATCATTTTAAAGAATTAGTAGGATTTTATACATATAAGACCCAGAAACATCACCAGTAAATTAGAGATTCAAGCAAAGGTTTAGGAGCATGCAAATCTGTGACCCGTCTGAACAAATTAGTTGCAGTTTCAATTTTGTTTTATAAGAAACCACGGAGAGCATTTTGATATGCCACAACCAATAAATAACATTACGGAGTCTGAATTTTAGGAAGAAATGGAAAAACATTTTCCCTTACCTGCATATTTCCAATAAGATGTGCGAACAAAACAAGACCCAAGATGGCAATGAGTATGGCAAATGACGTTTCCTCAATAAATGTACTTGTTGACAGATTTTGTCCATATGAACTGAGAATAAGAAAAGGAAACATATAGATATAAGTTGCTTCAGTTTCAATTAACTTGTAGAGGTACAAAATGGAATCAACTCTACTTCCTCTAGAGCTAGAAATACTACCTTTGGTTCCAGTGACATTAATTTCAGTCTATTTTAATATGTAGGGGCATAAAGAAACAGTGAAGCATTAAACCAGTGACAACATGTAAGTACTTGCCCATTAAATAAAACTTGTAAACATGCTCACCTGAAATTACAGGTGGGTCATTATTCAACAGTCCACCACCACCCCACCACCAGAAAAGGGGGGGGGGGGGGGGGGGGGGGGGGGGGGGGGGGGGAAAAAAAAAAAAAAGTGAACAATAAAAGAAGAACAAAGAGACAGATGAGAGCGAAGTGGAGGCGAGTCAAGTCGAGTCGTAGAAAAGTAGAAATTGGAGGAAATTAAAACCAGAGAAGATACTTGTCATGCTCAGTTACCATTCCATTGCTGGTTCTAGCTTAAACAGACTATTAGCAGTTATGGTTGGAATTATTGGATATTTCTTAAGCATTTTCATAAGGTTTCTCTTTTTCACAGTTAACATCTGCATCTTCTGGCACATTCCAAGGCTCTCGTTTATATGGTTCAAGAATTCAGTTCACTCGTCAATTAGCCTAAATAAAATAGAAAAAGCATTTTTTAGTTCAAAATTTTGTCACACAAGAATCAGAAATTTCATGCAGAAACCAGAAATATTGCTAAAAATGAAAGTGCGCACTGCAATATATTATTTAATGCTCAGATAGGTCATTTCGATAGAAAAATCTTTTAGGGGGCTTATCATCTTTGTTTTGAAGATTCCCTCTTCAAAATTTAACAACAGAACAGAAAAAAGTTGAAATAATGTAAGGTTGCCCCTATAGATTGTAATTTTCTATTAATTTTATGGTGTATATATGTGAAAAATACCTATTGCATTTTTCATCCAATATTTTGTAACTTCATAATAAATTGTAGTATAAGAAACAAATGAATTTAGATATTAATGTGCCAACTTAGTTTCTGAAGCTAATGCATTCACGCTACACCTCAATATATTTGATGCTTGAGGTACTAATTGACTGCAGAGCATACATCCGGGCGCACTCAATTGGATATTATAAAATGTATACCATAATAATAATAATAATAAAAGTAAATCATTATCAAACATCTTTCAAGTGCTGAAAATTTTATTCTCTATTGTATCAATTAGCTCAGTTGATTAAGTACGTCCAGAATCAAGGCTGAAGAGCTATAAGAAGCTTATTATAACAAAATAACCAGAATAGCATATTACGTTTGGGATGAGAACGAAGAAAAAACAAATAAACTGCTTGTCAGATACATATAATGAAGAAGTCATACCTTAGGTTCTGTAAACCCCACCACAAGCAATAGAAGTACTTCTGAAGAAAACTTGAAGAGACAACATTCTTTGAAACTGCATTCTCAAATATCCCAAAGTTGAAAGTAATATCGTTGTCGGGATCACAACTTGTGAACACATTCGTTGTGTTAACCCAAATATTTCGTTCCGCATGATTAGAAGTGTCGCAATTCAAATATTCAAGAAAGCATCTTCTGGGGCTGATTTCCTTCTTGCATACTGATTTCCAGCAAGACAAGTATCGATCGACTGATAGCACGTACCATGCTGCTCCTAAGACCTAAAAAGATGTCTTGATAATTTAAGAACAGATTCATGAATGGAACGGGAGTTGAGAAAAAGTTCATTTAGCAGACTCCAAATTGATTGGAAACACGGTTAGTTTCTTGTTGTTTTCAATAAATGTCACAATGTTGTAACCAAAATTACATGCTCTCGACCAAGAAACGATTCCACAGCAGAGTGACTTACATGACTAGCCAGCATGTAGAGCAGCAAATTATAAGCAGCTCCAGCCCAAGCAGTTTTGGTGACAACTCCAGTCGCTTTAATAATTTCTGAACTTAACGGGAAAATGAGATATAACCTGGGAACATATTGTAGTAGGACAATCAACGCAAGGGCATTGTTATTATGATTAGCTCGTTGGCTTCTCGTTGCTGGTATAATGAACCAGATGACAATCTGCAAATTATGTAGTCGATGCACGAACTTTATAAAATAGAAAACCATAATAACATAAAATAAGAGTATAATAAAAAGGAGATGCCACCTTCAAGTTCACAAACCAAAAAAAAAATGTTTAGCATTAAAAATCTAGTATAGTAATTATTTTGATGTTCAACAAGTATAAATATCAACAGATTGCCAAGGTCTACAGTGTTTCTAAATGCCGAACATACACTAAAGACTCGAGGAGATTGTTTGCTTCTCTTATTAGACTGTTTTGGAAATTTGCCTGAGATTTTCATTTCTCAGAGCGCACAACATGCAGTTTGTTATCTTTAGCTACTTAATGGCTTTCAAGTAAGACTACCTTTTGTTTGTTTCATTGTCAACAAAGGAATGAGATAGGGAAGATAAAGCATGCAACACAACTGCCAGTAGAAAACTGTTAACAGGAACTCTCCTTCCCTTGATAGGGAAGTACCTAATACACACAGATTACAAGTAATGTCACTGCATCAAATATTGAAGGAAAATTAACCAGCGAATTAAGTCATCCAGGGGATGGAGTAATAGCGGGCAACTACTGGGGGTGAATTACTCTTAAAGCATCAGAGATTCAGAGTGGGTGGATATACCTTCTGTGATTATTTTTATTGAACAGTATTATTTTTACTGAACAATAATGAATTTGATAAAATAAGCCCAAAAAACATCAAGACAAACCAGAAGGTTATGGTTTATATATCAATAATACGGCTCACCACAACTCAATAAAATATTAACCCCTGTTTGGGCTCCATTATAATTTTAATATACTTCTCTCTCTCTAACCACGCATTCTCTAATAAAGTAATATTACACGTAAATCCAAAACTTTTCTTTCTTTTTTAACCACACATTCTTAAAGAAAATCACTATTCCAAAATAAATTTTCCCCAAAAACACATTAAAATGAATACCATACTGGGACTAAAGCTAGCAGGGACATAAAATTTGTATAGAAAAAGAATTATCATAATCTGCTTAGATATCAACAATATGGTCGGCCTAAAGAACCATAGAGTAGGCATAAATTAAGATCCTAAAATAAGTTGCAACCCTTCCTTTGAATATCTCCTCAGAATTACATTCTTGAAAGAGTCACCTTTTCCAAGATCAAGTACTGAAGAATATCCCCTAAGCAAAGATTTAATATTTCAAATATTTGGCCCTAAGCAAGCGATCTCATTCTTTCCAAAGAACTCTTGTGCACTGAATTGGGTATAAGGCCATGTTTTGCATAGACGTAATGAAGATATTGTTCATAAAATTAACATAATCATGGTAAAACATGTTAGAAGAGAGGGGGTAGACCAATTCTGTATTGCATGATGTAAGCTAATGATGTAGTTATTTTAGATTGTCAAGTACATTTAGCAATGAATTGAATAGAGAGGAGAAAAATTATTCGTGGAGCTGAAAAGAACCAGGCCACAAAAAAGAAGAAGTTTCGCTTTCACCTATGAAAATTGAGCATGTGCATATCTTCAATATGAAACAAATTAGAACTGGATTGAAGGGAACATATACAAGAAAAATAGTTATATGCAGAAACTCAAAATCTGATTTTCAGGTATACTAGAAAAATCTTTCACTTACTATTTTTCTCATTTTTTTAAAGTACAATTTGCAGACATGAAATTTTTGACAAGGAATTTCATGGGCTAACTTAGTAGTGCACCATCCGATAGGAGATGAATTACAAATACATGAGCTATGTTGTTAAATTAGCAATAATATAGCCGTTATGCTTGACTTTCATCTCACGCTTGGGACCCACTAACGGCTAATTTTTCAATTAAAATCTAATTTAAATCTCCAGCAAACACACTCTAAATTATTTTCAAATATCAAAATGAAGCACAAAAACTACCAGACTTAATGCTTATAAGGCATAAAGCACGTGATTAGGTACAGATCTAGAATCCAAAAAGCCAGATTAACTGCAACAAGTACCTGAGGCAGAGGCAGTGTGGCAATAAGATCAATGAAGAAACCAGATCTTATATATCTCCGGGCAATCTTCTTAGGATCCCTGACAAGCTCACCCCTTCCAAACACCCGTGAACTGGGTGCCACATAAGCCGTCCTGAACTTAATCATCACATGCAATAGATAGAAAAGATCGGCAATTGTACGGAGAAATGTCACGACAATCCGTAAACTCACATCTGATTTTACGCACCAAGAATCATTAACCCCTCCTATACTAGGCAAGTAAAAATACAATGGATCGACAAAGAGTGCCATCAAGCAAGAAACAATGAAAACCTTGTTCCATTTCAGCACAATTTCACTACCGGGATCAAGTATTCGCATGTGGCACGGCTCATGGTCCTCAGGGAAGACCTTGGATCGCCCAAACTTAAGGTTATTGGTGATTTTACATTTCCTATCAGAATTCAACGTGGATGGAAGCTGGTACCCTGAAGATGATTTCTCTAGAGAAGAAGAGCCATCTTTTCCTCCCCATAATGTAAAACCCTTTCGCTGTTTTTCTTCAGAATAAAACCTGAGCAATTAATTAGCCCCAGAACAGCAGAAATTAGAATCCCTATATTAAATCGCCCTAAACCCCCAAATACAGGATTTCAGATCTACCAAGTTGTAGTTTCAGTGTGTTGAATGGACTGGAGTCAGGAGTTTAAGATTCTAATCTCATCATAAAGTGAAATTTCCCAAGATTCAGTATTTTCCTTGTGCTTTTACTACATTTTCTCAGATAAACAAGAAAATTCAAGTCAAGGAAGCAAAAGATTGTTCCTTTTAAGCTCCACTAAACCAAACACCACTTCTTTTTTTTTGGTCTAAAAATGTAATCTTTCTTCAAATATACATTTTCTTTCTTCCTACTGATATCTCTTTTGGAAAGATAGAATTAACAAAATAATAAGAACCTACAAAAAAAAAAAAAAAAACATACCTCACAAGCTTCTCTTTCTTTAGCTCCATTTTCTGGATGGCTGCAATCTCTCTCTCTCTTCTGAGTTTTCTCTCTCTTCTGAGTCTTCTCTCTCTGAGTCTTGTAATGGAATAGATATGATAAACCAGATTGCCCCTATCAGACCCTGTTTGAGCAGTATTCTTTAAAAAAATATATATATTATTAAATGAATTAAGTCTCTTATAAGTCATATATTTCGGTGTACAATTCTCTCACATGAAAAAGCGAGTCCCACGTCAATTAATGTGTCAGCCCCAACTCTTATATGCGGGGCTGTACATCGAACTTTATGACTCGATGTACATAAAATATGATTCCTATTAAATAGTGATTGAAATGATAAACCAGATTGTCACTAACAGACCTTGTTTGAGCAATATTCTTTAAAAAAAAATACATTATTAAATAATAATTGAAATCATTTCAAATATATATTTTTTAATAAAATAATATTATACGTAAATTTTAAAAAAATTCTCATTTTTTAATCACACATTTTTCATCAATCTATTATTCTAAAATACATTTCAAAATAAAGTGACTCAAACACACTAAGGACCTGTTTGATTGCCGTAGTTTTTTGTGGAAGGTGGAAAACGTTTTCCTATTTTTTACTATTCACCTGTTTGATTGCACTAATTTTCCAGGAAAAATATTTTCCAACGTTTTTAAGGTACAAGCGGTTGATGCACAAAAACTAGAAAACGTTTTTTCACCATAGTGGTGGGAAAACGTTTTCCAACTTTTTGACAATTTTTTTTTTTTTTTTTTTTTTTTAGCAATTGGAACAGATTTCAAAGTCAATGGTAAAAAATTTATCCATTTAATTGACAATTTGCATAAAAAAAAAACAAAAAAAAAATTTTCAAGTGAAAAATTATACCAATCAAACACCATTAATTACAATTCCCTGTAAAACGTTTTCTAGGCAATTCAATTCCCTCTCATTCATTTTCTATCCACCCATTTTCCACCCTTACAATCAAACACACTCTAAGGGCCTGTTTGATTGTAAGGGTGGAAAACGGGTGGAAAGAAAATGAATGGCAGGGAATTGAATTGCCTAGAAAACGTTTTACAGGGAATTGTAATTAATGGTGTTTGATTGGTATAATTTTTCACCTGACAAATTTTTCGTTTGGTTTTGTTTTTTATGCAAATTGTCAATTAAATGGATAAATTTTTTTACCATTAACTTTGAAATGTGTTCCAATTGCTATAAAAAAAAAAAAAAAAAAAAAAATTTGTCAAAAAGTTGGAAAACGTTTTCCCACCACTATGGTGAAAAAACGTTTTCTAGCTTTTGTGCATCAATCGCTTGTACCTTGAAAAACGTTTTCCCTGGAAAATTAGTGCAATCAAACAGGTAAATAGTAAAAAGTAGGAAAACGTTTTTCACCTTCCACGGAAAACTTAGACCTATCAAACAGGCCCTAAGAGAAAGCAGAATACATTCTTGATTGCGTTAGTTGAGCTTTATGGGTGTCAGACTCAGAATTATTTAAAAAACAAAAAACAAAAAAAAATAATAATAATGCTAAGGTGTACGCACAAATTTATATATAAACCATTACGTGCTCGTAACATCAACCAATAAAAATAGCTAAGAAAATAGGTGGATACTGGATAGTGTGAATGTACACTGAGTTATGTTTGTTCGGTTTATAAATTTGGAATAATAATCAGAATTAACAACTAGTCTATTATTAAGAGACTTTTAAGTTTTTTTCATTAAAAATATATTTTGAAATAATATATTTATGTGTTAAAAGATAAAGAAAAAATATAAATTTGTAAATAATATTATTTTATTGAAGAATGTGTAAATGAAAAAAAAAATGTATTTTAAAAATTATGGAATACCAACAAATTTCACATGCAATTAGTCAAGGGAAAATTTCATAAGTAAGATGATAAATATGACCAATTTCAATAATAAAATAACAAGTTTTAACTTTCAAAAATCAAATTTTTATTAAAATTTATTTATGATTTAATTAATTAATTATATATTTAATTAATTAAATATATTCACAAATATTTATATTTTGTCACAAATTTATTTATTGGTCACATATTGTCAAATTAATTAGTCATAAATTATTTCGAAATCACAAATCAAAAATTTTATAGGTTACGGTTTATTTTCAAGGTCACAAATCAGAATTTTAATGTCACAAATTATTTAACAGTCATTATTCAAAAAATTTATAGGTCACAATTTGTTTATCGGTCACAAATCACAATTATTATAAGTCACAACTTATCATACAGTCACAAATTATTAGATTATTGATCACATATTAACAATTTCTTAAATCACATATTATTTTTTAGTCACAAATTATCCAAATCATTGGTAACATATTTTTTATTGGTCACAGATTAACCAATTTAGTAGTTACACTTAATCAAATAATCTGTGATCACCACCCGACAACCGTCGCCATACTACATCACCACGACTAACCAAAAAATTTTCAAACCCACCATCATCGTCGCCGCTGCCACCACCACCAATCTATAAACATCACCTCAACCCGTCATCATCGCGCATAAACCACATCACCTCCCAGAAACCTCTCCACTACCTTCACTGCCTCCACCTCTATCGCCTCCACAACCACAAAATCGCCACCACACAAACACTACCTTCACACCCCACCAAAGTTCTCCTTTCCCAACACCGAATCGCACACCTCCACCACCACCGCAATCGTAAAACCAACATATTATCAAAAAAAAAAATGGATCTGCAATCGCAAAACTACCACACTGCTTATCGAGAATATGCTGTTGTTGTTGTGACTGCTGGTTCACACGAAATCGGGGACATCAGCGACAGCGACGGAGACAAAAGCCGGAGGTTGGTTGACTACGTCGTTTGCACCGCTGCTTGTCGCCACTGCTGGTCACGCTACATTGTCGATATAGATAGGGTGAGGGACAACGTCAGAGATGGCGGTGGTAGAGAGAGAGAGAGAGAGGCGAGATAGATTTTGAATTAGGGTTAATTAAATTTTATATGATTAATTAAAAATATCTGATTTTTATATAATCAAATCTTTCATCTTATTTTTGAAATTGAATCTTGAAAAGTAGATCCTTGTATAATTTCCACATTAGTCAATTGGTCAAACTCTGACCAATTGCAAATAGGAATTTAGGAAGGGGCAGTTATTGGGTTTAAATCTATGTCAGACCTGTTATTTTGGCCTGGGCACTCCCCAATTTTTCATTTTTGTAGCACTCGAGTCCTGAATAATTCCACCCTTCTCTTCGATTGAAAAACTATAATATTTATTGGAAAGACAATTATATTCTTATCTATAAGTAAACGAAAAATAAAAATAAAACAAAATAAAATAATCACAACCCCATCTTTAGTTTTTTTTTTTTTTTAATTAAATATAATGGTAAAATCATAAATTTAGTGAAAATTTTCATTTTTATTAAACACCGGATTAAAATATCAACCGGCAAGTCCAATATAGGTGCAATAACAACTCTAGGTACTTGGTAGGCCGTAGGCTAACCATAGAAGCTCGGCATATGTACAATCTAAGCTCATTATATACTAGGTCGGGTCGAATTGGACTTTAGTAGTTTTGTTATATTTTTTTTATTTCTTTATTGAAAAATACATTTCTTACAAAAAATAAAATAAAATCGAGTGGACCCCTTGATCCACCAAACAGTCTGCCTCATCGACCAAGGCGTAGAACCAAGCTTCATGGGGGAGGCCTAATGCAACCCCTTCTTCAAATATCACCTAAAATGGAAGGTTGTTGATGATCTCAAAATATTATGGGATAAAGCTATTATGTGAAAGTGTGGATATCATTATGTACCAAATATTATGTATCCCAAACAAGGTCCAATATTATGTAGGTAAGAATGATAAAATATCTCGTTTCAGTATCGTCTCGTCCTATCAGGGAATCAATATGGATCGAGGAACATGATACCTGTATTGAACCTCTACTCGGTCTCATTCTGTTGCCTACTTGCCATCCGTATAGGCTGGGATCTTGCTATTATATTTCCAATAAGCTGGGGACCCCATCTACAATTTTTCTCCTTAATAAGAATCCAAATTGCATTTATCTTCCAGTGGGCGGCTTGCCTAATTGCCGTCGCTGGAATTTTTTTAATCAAAAATTGAATGGCTGCTTTGTTGACCCATTTGATGACTTGTTTGATTTTTCCTTTTAATACCAAAAAAGGAGTTTGATAAAGTCCTTTTTTGTGCAAAATAGAATATCAATAGAATATTTATTTTTTGGCTGTTTTTTCGTGCTCGTTTGACTTTGTTTTATATGAAAATTGTCATCTAAAAGGATAAATTTTTTTACGATTTAGAATAGAATATTTTGGAATTGCCAAAAAAAATTTTAAAAAAAATAATAAAAAAAATTTAAGATCATAGACCAATTTTCCCATTTGGGAAAATGCTCTCTTCCCTGATTCGGGGAAGAGAGCATTACTCCCGAGAGTTGAGCTATATGGAATAGAATTGACAATAATTTTATTTGTAATCTCTCACTATTATAATCATTATATGTAGTATTAATATGACGATTAATGATTCGATACACGAGACAATAAAAACTACAAATCACATTAATATATCAAATCACTAACCGTCACATATATGTTACGTAGGACAATTACAGTAGTAAGCGACTGCAAAATAACATTATTCTAATTTTAAAATTAACATGAAAGTTCATTATCTTAGGCAAGTAATTCAAAGTGCAGGAAAGTGGACTTACGTTTGGGTCCACCAGTGAGTCAACTCAACGTGCAAATTATTTGGTAATCATTTACCTAACACTGGCAATAAATTCAAATTTGGGTTCCGAAGCTCATTTCAAATAATTTACACGTTATTTCACGTCAAAGGATCATTCTTTGATTATCTTCAAGTTATCAAACTGTATTTGTAGTAAAATTTTCTGATTTACCACCAATATGCATGAAGGGAGAAAGAAACAAATTCAGTTCACGTGTAAAATATTATATTATATAAATATATGTTTTAAAATGAATATGAAAAATAAAGAATTTTAATTTAAAGAGAGTCAAAAAAGTGTTTTTTTATCGACTTTTTAATCAAATATTTCATTAAATTTTGTTAAAGTCCATTAAAACGTTTATTAAAATAAAAAGAATTCTGTTTGATTCTCATTATTTGTAGAATGAGAATGAAAAAAATATAGTCGTTATAGGTTCACACAAGAGATGAAAAATAAAAAATGATGACTAAATGTGATTAATAACAGTTATATTTTTTATTTTTATGGATTATTAATGAAAAATAATGGGGTACTCAATATCCTATGAAAAGCCTGATTATCAAAGCCAAACTCTTCAAAAATAGCAACGCGTGAGTTCATCTCGTACACTCGTACTTCTGTCAGTCTCTGGCTGCAATAGGTTGGTATATCCTCAGACGGAACTTGAGGTAACTTCCACTGTTTATAGTTCTTCTTGAATTCAACCCATTTGATTCCTGTGTCACAGCTTTAATCTGCCCATTTATCCAAATTGTGAAATATGTGGATTAAAAGATTTGTTTTCTTTTTTCTTTTGTGCCATCACGATCGTATGGAAATTTATCAATTATAGTTTTTGTTTTTTTTTCTTGATATCCCATCAAAAATTAAAATTTGCATTGTTAGCTAATCCTGTTTGAAGGTGTAGGCGGTGTTTTATGTATATGCATCTTGAATATTGATTGCTAGGTGAGACCCACCGTGCCTTCATGGTTGTCTCCTCCTTGTTATATGGTGTTATTAATTTCTTAAATTTTTCGATCTTCTTTATTTGGTTGTTAAAAACATCTTAAGTTTAAGGGAAATTATCATATTTGGAAGAGTACTTAGTAACTTTTTCATTCTGCTGCTGCAGATAGACTTCTCCAATTGTGTGATAATAACTGCTTGAGTGAGAAGAAAGTGCTTGATAATGGTAGACCAGTTAGGCCTTTGCATTGCTGAGAAGTTGGTAGAATTCACAGTTGATCCAATTTTGCGTCAAGTGAAGTACATATTTTGCTACAATAGTAACATTCAGAGATTGAGGGATGAAGTGGAAAAACTGGAAAATAGGAGAAATGATGTGCAACTATTAGTTGATGCAGCGAAAAGAAATGCGCAAGTTATTGGGTCAGAGGTGGATGCATGGCTGCAAAAGGTCGATGACTTGAAGAAAGTTGTATATGAAGTTTTAAATGGTAGCGCCAATTCTCAAACGCGGTGCCTCTATCTTAATTGTCCAAATTTGAAGTCCCGTTACTCACTGAGCAGGAAAGCTGTGAAGAAGACTGCTGATATTGTTGAGCTAAAAGGTGAATTGAGGGATGGGCCGGTTGGCTACCCTGCACCACCAGTGCAGATACCTTACCAAAACCTCCATTACTTTGAGGGTTTTAAAACAAGGATATCGATTAAGAACAAAATCATGGAAGCTTTGAAGGACAAAGATATCAGCATAATTGGGATCTACGGCATGGCTGGAGTAGGTAAGACGACGATGGTGAATGAAATAATTGCTCAAGTCAAAGTTGAAAAATTATTTGGCGAGGTTGCAATGGCACTTGTATCTCAGGATCAAGACTTGATAAACGTTCAGGATCAACTTGCTGAAATGCTCGGTTTGAAAATTGAAGAGAAAACAAATAAAATTGTGAGAGCTGGACGACTCCGTGACAGACTTGTAGGAGATGATGATAAGAGCATTCTTGTAGTATTGGATGATGTCTGGAAAGAAATTGATTTGGTATCTATAGGAATTCCTTCAGTAGGTTATCGCAAGGGGTTGAAAATTTTGTTTACATCACGAAATTATGATGTGTGGAATACCATGGGCCCCCAAAGAAAATTCCAAGTTAATGTTTTGACTGAAGGAGAAGGACTCGAACTTTTCAAGCATGCCGCAGACATTTCTGATGATACAACTGATGTTGTGAAAGGCTTAGGAGAACAAATTGCAAATGAGTGTGGAGGCTTACCGCTTGCACTTATGGCAATTGGCGAAACACTCAGAAATAGAGAGGAACATGCATGGAGGAATGCACTAGAAGAACTACGAAGTTCTAGACTCGACAATGTGCCAAATGAAAACAGTTTGGTGTACTCAGCGATAGACCTCAGCTACAAATATCTGCAAAGTGATGAAGCCAAGTTATTGCTTTTGCTATGCTCTCTGTTCGCTGAAGATCAAAGTATTTCAATTGAAAGATTGGTTATATATGCAAAGGGGCTGTTTAAAAATACCATGTCTTTATCAAAAACAAGAGATAAGGTAAAAACGATTGTGGATAAGCTGAAAAGTTGTTATTTGTTACTATCAGGTAAAAAGGAGGAGGACGTGAAATTGCATGATGTTGTAAGAGATGTTTGTTTATCAATTGCATCGAAAGGCGAACATGTATTTATGGTGAAACATGCTGGTTTAACAGAGTGGCCAGAACAAGACACCGATGAGTCGTACACTGCAATGTCACTAACATTTAATTCGCTGGATCAGTTTCCCAGTGGGTTAAAATGTCGGAACCTCAGGCTGTTACGAGTGCGATGCCAGTGGAGTTTGAATGGAACCAACAGGACATCCACGGATTTTTTTGAAGATATGATGGAACTCAGAATTCTTGATTTCATTGGGATGAGCATTCCAATTCCATCCTCAATTCAATTGTTGACGGGACTTCGAACTTTGTGCTTGGATGGCTGTGAAATAAATTTTGATCTATCAATGATTGGGAGTCTAAAGAAATTGGAAATTCTCAATTTTTTTGATTCTTCTATTTATGTTGATTTTCCTAGCGAAATGGCACAACTTGGCAATCTAATGTCACTGGATTTGAGGATTCGGAATGGCTCCCATACACTACCACCTGGTATATTATTGGGTATGACGAAATTGGAAGAGTTGTACTTGGGAGATTACTTTCAAACGAGAGATGAAGAACAAATGCACATTGTTGAAGAGCTAAGTTCATTGACTGCTCTTAACACGTTCCAAATTTCCACAGATGACTCTCAGTTTCTGATTCAATTATTACAAGCGTTGTGCCTTGATAAGCTGGAAAGATTTCAAGTCATCAGAACTAAAGAAAAAGCACTCAATACAAAAAATTATCATGTCACGAGGAGTTTGCATCTCCTAGATGATATTGATGCAAGTATGCTTTTGGAACCTGGACTCAACTCATTAATGAGGAGAACTGACCATCTTTATATCGAAGAAGCGAAGGCTTGGAAGAATCTTGCCAGTGAGTTAGATGAACATGGTTTCATTAACTTGAAGAAGCTGAAACTATTAAGTTGTGATTTTGAGTATCTTATTGATGCCACAATCTCCATTCCTACCAGCATGTTCGTTAAATTGGAACTTCTGGAATTGGAAGGTTTACATAATCTGATAGAGATATGCAATGGACTTGTCCCAGTGAAACATATGATGGGGCATATCTCCAAACCCTCATCTTTCTCTAACCTTGTGATTCTTACAATAGATGATTGTGATGCAATTAGAAGCCTTTTTCGGGAGTCAGTTGCAAAATGCATGGGTAATCTCCAAATTCTAAATATATCTCGGTGTGAGATGTTAAAGGAAGTTGTTTCACCCGACACAGGACAAAATGAAGTTACGGAGATGCTTGAGTTCCCAAAACTAAGAGAAATCATGCTTCGGAGTTTAAAAAGTTTTAAAAGCTTTAGATCTGAATCAAACAAGGTCGGTGCCATGCTCACATTGTTCAACCAGGTATAGATTTTTACTATTGTGTGTGCATTTGTTTCAAAGGAATGCAATTTTGAAGAGCAAGAAATTTGGAACGAATGTGGTCCACTTCTTTCAAAACTAGTTTAAAAGGGGAAAGCAGAAAATATTTGAACTGTCATTTATCACCATGGATTCTCTAAGAAACACTAAACAAGAAATCAATATTAATTTTCTTTTATTTACTTTTCTTTTATCTTAAAACTAACTTAACATTTGTAGCATCTTAAATACAAAAATAACTTCTTGATTTTTACTCTCTTATTATTATATTTTAGTTTAAAACGAATACCTCATGTTGTTGAACCACTTGATCTAAAAAAACTCAACGTAGTATCATAGCAGCAGAATCATAACAAGCAAAGTTCTGGGATTCAAGTCTCGCCATCGCCTATAATTGTTTACATGTTAGGCTTCGATTGGAAAAAGTGAACGTTGCCTACACATGACGGGACACATTGATATACATGTTATGCATGTGACCCTATTTAACAGGTTAAGTCTAAAAAGATCAAGTGGTTCAACATGTCTCGTGTCCAAAAGGAAACCAAGAAGAAAAAAATATTATGAATTCTTACCAGCATGAGAATTACTCATAAGAAAATTAGAAATCCCATTTCTCCATTTCTCATTAATTCATAGCTCAACTTTTATGAAGCATGGTGCATGGAGTCCTACCTTTCAGATAATTACAAACAAGTTTCAATGACATTGATAATTAAAGTCATTCTGTAGCATTCATGGCTGACAGCATTAAGTAAATCTCACAGGTTATGTTCCCTGAAATGAAGGTGTTAAAGATCGAGGAGTTGGATACAGTGAAGATAGTGGATGAAGAAATGCATATAAGATCTCTATATAAACTAAGTAATGTGAATGTGAGATATTGTGATAATCTTTTGACCTTTGCACAATCCGATTCAATCAAACTATTACAAAATCTCAAAAGATTGGAAGTATTTTCATGTAAAGCAGTGGAAATCTTGTTTGACATCGAGGGCCTAAAGGTTGATAAAGATGAGGCAGAAATTAGTATACTTGATCGGTTATATTCATTGAGGCTGCATTCTCTACCTACATTAGTGCATATTACGAGAATGGTTGCTAAAGGAATTTGTGTCTTCCAGAATTTGACATCACTTGATATTTCAGAATGTGACAGCTTAAGGTACCTATTCTCACCTTCAGTGGCCAAATCACTTGTGGCTCTGCAAAGTCTATGGGTGAATAAATGTGAAGCATTGGAAGGGATTATTGGAGGGGAAGATGAGACTACGGAGCCTGAAATGCTTCAGCTCCCAAGACTGAATTATCTTACGCTGGTGTTTGTAAGAAATTTCAAGTGCTTCAGATATAAATCAAACTGTGTTGGTGTTCCCCAAACATTGTTCAACAAGGTACGTATACTTTCATATGCATGAGCAAGCGGCCATGTTAATTGCTTAGTCCTTTTGGATAGAATTCCGAAAAAAAGTGAAATTTTTATACAAGCAGCAGTACACCAAATTATAGCCACTTTAAGAATGCAAACAGTTAGGCCTACCATTTTACATGAATCCATAAATTTTTGACTACATAAAACTGCTAATTATAGTGTATTCTCTAATGAAAACTAATTGTAGGAGAAATAAATATTCAATGTGACAGATACTAATTATAATATTGAATAAAAAAAATTCTTTACATGTAAAAAAAAAAAAATTATTTCTTCATAATGTTGATTTAAATCAATGACATTCATTAAAAAATATGTGTTCCTCAATTATGGTTACTAACTAAAGTAAAAGAAATGCTTTGACTGTTATACTATTTATATACTTATCTAAGAGGCTTGCTGTGTGTACAGAAACAGTATACACGGAATGGATACAGAACAGACAAAACAGAGGGTGGGTGGGTGGGTGGGCGGGCGGGTTTTTTTACACTATTTTATTTACATAAAATCCATTCCATGTGAGTTTTCTGTATGATTTATGTAATTCCATTTCTGTACAAATGAAATTTCCCCTTCTCTGAGGAGTTAAAATGGAGCAGTTATGATTCAGCGGGAACTAGGACATATTTATGTAAAAAATAATTGGGTTTGGGTTAAAAAAAAATATGGGCTAAAATTATTTGGTCCTTTTTTTTTTCAATGTCAAAAATTATGGACCCTTAATGGTCCACCCTTCAATGGAAGGAAGGAATACACAAACGATCCTTGCTATATGTATTTATCGACAAGACAATATTTGAGAAAAGATGTAATTAATGGGTCTAAACTAAAGGGGGCTTAAATGGGTCAAAGTCTTGATTTAGCTGAAGTTAAAGAAATGGAGACGATCACAAGAACCGCAATTGGTTAATTTTGAAAAATATCGATTTAGATTGAAGAATTGGAGAAAACTGTCATAGTTATGCTAACATTTATCTAATTCAAAGCTAAGCCAAAATTTATTGCCGACGGTTGCTCTTATAAGAGCATCTCTAATACTAATGTGGATTGCATAATAAAAAATTGGTACATAAGCAAAAATAGGCACTTCTCCAATGAATCTGAATGGGGTTTTCTCTAACCTGGCAAGAAATAATTCGAAGACACTCATCTAAATGTAGAAGCTTTGTTAACAAAGTGAGCAGCAAAATTTAATATCTCTATTCTGTTTATTTTTCTATCTCCTATTAAATAAATTTTAAGTTACAGACAGAACTCATTGAAGATGAAATGACAATCTATTCAGTAGATACCAATATCGCGTGGGTCGAAAGTCTTTATATATGTTTGTAGACTGCAATCCTTATAATGCATTAGAGATGTTCTAACAACCAAACCTAATTGATAATAGCATCTTCAAACGACTTTCTATTTACAAAGAGCATTATATGTATAATAGAGAATATCTTTAAATTTAAATAGTGAAATTCTTTACAATCAAATAATGCTCTTCAATTTGGCTCTTCATTTTATTTATTTTAAGAAACATTTATTGATTTATATTATCTTTTGTATAACATATGTTTTTTATATGTCAATGATCGATCAATTTAAATATGATTTGAATAATTTAAAAAAATAGATTACATAAATTTATATATTGTTGAATGGAATCATTATAAAGTAAGAATAGAGTGAATTTGCAGTTATCTATTCTAAGAAGTTACAATAGAAAGTCACTTAAAGCTTATTTTTTAAGTATTGACTCTCTAACATTTTTTAATTCTGCATTTTACTTTTCCAATTATCCATCATTCAAATTAAGTCAATTTTTCGCAGGTTACATATCCTAACTTAAGCAACTTAGAAATTGATAAATTGGGTTGCACGGTAGAAGTATTGTATGACGAAAGGCAAATAAGATCTCTTCATAAATTGAGACAACTGTCGGTGGAACATTTGGATGATATGTCGGTGTTGTTTGACTTTGAGGGTCTAATCGTCGCTGACGATCATGTGGAAAGTATACTTGGTGAATTTAGTTCATTGAGAATGTTTAATCTACCTAAATTAGTGCACATTGCAAGGATGGTTCCTAAAAGGATTCATGTCTTTCAGAATTTGACATCTGTTGATGTTAAAGAATGTGGTAGCTTAAAGAACTTATTCTCACTTTCAATGGCCAATTCGCTCGTGGCTCTAGAAAGTCTATGGGTTTGCGAATGTGAAGCATTGGAAGAAATCATTGGAATAGAAGAAGGCACCTTAGATGTTGAAACGGACACAGAAGGAATGGCTAGTAGAATCGTGTTCCCTAAATTGAGCAGTCTAGAACTTTTATCTTTGGGTAGTTTGAGAATGTTTTGCTCTCATAACTATGAACTCGTGTTCCCTTCACTACATAAATTGGTCATTGAAGATTGCCCCGTGATGTCCAAATTGTGTTCCGAACAGCTAAATGCACCAAAGCTCAGATATGGCGTTGACAATTTGTTTGATGATGCAGGTATGTATTTCTTCTTGATTCCCATTTTACGTCATCTATATTTTTGTAATTGATTGTACATTTGTATGAATAATTGGTAAATTAGCATGTTATGCTCTCAGGTGGTTCATTACTTATTGAAGACAAAGTTGATCATACTTCTGATTCTTGTGAGGACGCAGGTACTTCTTTTCTTATTCGCACGTATAATCATCTACTCTATAGTATGAATAATCAATTCTCAAATTAATACGCTTTGTTTCTCAGATGCAGAAGATGGATGAATTGTAGCGGATAAATTCCTTTTGAATGGCACGAGTTGAATTAAAATCGAGAGACTGAGAAGTGCATTGACCCCATGAAGTTTTAGCTGGTAGAATTCTTTCTTATCTATAAAGAATTTGTTTGCATTTCATAACTGTTTAAATTAATATCGGAATTTATGTAATAAGCATTCCTGCTCTTCGTACATGTAAATCTCAAATATCGTCTTTGTCGAATATTTTTTTGCTCGTCTTGATTTATTATGATTCATTAAGTGTTAAATTGAGCTCAACCTATCAGCGGGAGTGTATAATGTGGTAAAAAAAAGGTACTGAAATAATAACAGTAAATTCATGAATTAAGCACGCTAGCCAAGTAGTTCTCTACAAAACAAATTCTCTGTACGTTAACTTAGAACTAATCGAACTTGCTAGAACAGAACATGGACATTTATCAGAAAATAGCTCCCCATCAGCAAAATCCCAGCAGAAACTGGCCAGCCTTGTCTAAAAGAGATAAAAGTAAGAATGGAAGTACAGACGAAAAAAAAACAACAGCAAATTAGGTCAGTATCACACATTTCATCTGAAGAAAGTAAATAGTAAGACAATTTTCTTTTCGTTTCTATAAGAAATTACTAGTATAATCCCTGTGCTAAATACGTATGAAGAGGTGTGAAGGTCAAATATTCTATTCATGAATCTTAAAACCAAGAAAATGCACTGCACGACTAGGAATATGATAAGCAAGCAGTTTTGCTTCACAACTACAGTTGTGAAGGTCAAATATTCTATTCTTGAATCTTAAAACCAAGAAAATGCACTGCACGACTAGGAATATGATAAGCAAGCAGTTTTGCTTCACAACTACAGTTCAACTCCACCAACACTAGTCTACATTGGACAAATGAGCCATTTTAATCTTGAAGGTGATTTTCTTCATAAATAGTAGACACAATTACCATTATTAGAAACTGTCGGATTTCTAGGAATATTTCTAGGAAATAAACTAGGAAATCATATCTGTTTCCTATTCTCTAGCCTAGGAATTTGCTATTTTCATTTTCCTAATTTTATGTCATTCCTAATTTGGTGGTCCCTCTACTCTATTTATATTGTAATTGTATCCTTGGAATAAATAAGAAGTATTACTCTTCTTCTATAAAAATCACATGGTATCAGAGCCTCGTTCTCCTCCCTTCTGAACCCTCCTTCCAGATGATGTCCTATAAATCGGCGATGACCGGCGCCCAAAGGAACCCTACCCCCGCTTCTGGTGCGAACCCTACCCCCGCTTCTGGTGCGTCTGAAACCCAGCCCAACTCCACTGTTCTTCCCAATCCAAATATTCCGCCCACGTTTGTATCGGCCGATTATTACTCCCAAAATTCGGCCCCTTATCCCATGACTTCAAAACTCAACGGGCGCAACTATCTCGAGTGGGCTCAATCCGTAAAGCTGGCGATCGATGGCAGGGGAAAAATCGGACATCTGACCGGCGAGACTTCGAAACCTGCTGCCGACGACCCTCACATAAAAAAAATGCAGTCTGAAAATTCGCTAGTCATTGCTTGGCTCATCAATTCAATGGAACCTGCCATTGGAAAGCCTCACCTATTTCTTCCCACTGCTAAGGATGTCTGGGAAGCCGTTCGAGACCTTTATTCAGACCTGGAAAATTCCTCTCAAATTTTTGAATTGAAAACTCGACTTTGGAAATCCAAGCAGAATGATCGTGATGTCACTACCTACTACAACGAATTGGTAACATTATGGCAGGAACTTGATCAGTGTTATGATGATACTTGGGAAAATCCAAATGACGCTGCTCGACACATGAAAAGGGAGGAAAACGACAGGGTCTACATGTTCTTAGCCGGCCTTAATCAAAATCTGGATGAGGTACGAGGTCGTATTCTCGGTAGGAAACCACTGCCCCCTATGCGTGAAGTATTCTCTGAGGTTAGACGTGAAGAATCAAGGAGAAGGATAATGCTGCACAGTACCAAATCTGGCCTTAAACTGGAACCTGACATTTCTGCCCTTGTGTCTAGAAATATGGATTCAGACAATGATGGGCAGAAGAAACCATGGTGTGACTATTGCAAAAAAACCGTGGCACAAACGGGAGGCTTGCTGGAAACTTCATGGTAAACCAGCGAATTGGAAGCCTAAGTCCAAACGTGAAGGTCGCGCCTACCAAACTACAGCTGAAGAAACTCAAGAATCTTTTACCAATTCAGATGCAGTCCCTTTTTCTAAGGAACAATTAGAGCACCTGTACAAGTTATTTCAATCTCCAAAAATGTCTTTAACTCCTTCCTGTTCTTTGGTACAAAAGGGTAATTCTCTTGCCACTGCTTTTTTAGGTGTTATTCCTGATTATGCTCCTTCTTGGATAATTGATTCCGGGGCAACCGATCATATGACTGGTTGCTCCAAATTGTTCTCATCCTATAGTCCCTGTGCAGGCAATAAAAGGGTAAAAAATTGCTGATGGTTCTCTCTCGGTAATTGCCGGGATAGGAACCATTAAACTCAATTCATTGATAACCCTCTCTGATGTACTCCATGTTCCAAATTTGTCTTGCAACTTGCTGTCCATCAGTAAAATTACCTCTGATCATCAATGTCAAGCTAATTTCTACTCATCCTATTGTGAGTTTCAGGAATTGACCACGGGAAGGATGATTGGCAGTGCTAAGGAAAAGGATGGACTCTATTATTTTGATGAAGGATCTAACTCAAGTAGGCAATGTCAAAGTACTTGCTTAAATTCTGTTTCTGATTCCAAGAATAATGATATTATGTTATGGCATTATAGGTTAGGCCATCCTAGTTTTCAGTATTTAAAATACTTGTTTCCCAATTTATTTCGGAATAAAAGTCTATCATCTTTTCAATGTGAAGTTTGTCAATTTGCTAAGCATCATCGTGTATCCTTCTCCATCCAACCCTACAAACCAACTACACCATTTACCGTGATTCATAGTGACATCTGGGGGCCATGTAGGATACCTACATATTCTGGAAAAAAAAAATGGTTTGTGACCTTTATTGATGATCATACGAGACTAAGTTGGGTTTATTTGATGAAGGAAAAATCTGAAGTGGAAATAATTTTCAAAACCTTTTACACCATGATACAAACACAATTTCAAAAAAACATTCAAATATTGCGAAGTGATAATGGTCGAGAATATTTCAAAAACATGTTGAACCAATTTTTTCTAGAAAAAGGAATTGTTCATCAAAGCTCTTGTGTCGACACTCCGCAACAAAATGGTTTGGCTGAAAGAAAAAAAAAAACAAGCACTTATTGGAAGTAGCTCGGGCATTGCTGTTTACCAATCAAGTACCTAAATATCTTTGGGGTGAAGCCGTTCTTACTGCTACATACCTCATAAACAGAATGCCTAGTAAGATTTTAAATTTTGAAACACCTTCTGATTTTTTTACAAGTTTTATCCAACCAATCGGCTTTCTTCTTCTTTACCACTAAAGATATTTGGTTGTACCGCTTTTATTCACATTCATAGACAAAATCGAGGAAAACTTGAACCCCGAGCTACAAAATGTGTGTTTGTGGGCTATGCTCCCACTCAAAAGGGGTATAAATGTTTTGACCCCATCTCAAAAAAAATGTTTGCTACCATGGATGTTACCTTTTTCGAATTACATCCCTATTTCACGCCTCATCTTCAGGGGGGGGAACCAAAACAAAGAAGATTCAGTAACTGTTTTTCATGATCTTTTTCAAACTGAAGGATTGCAAAATGATATTTCTCCAACTTTGATTATTCATCCTGAAAACCCAGACTTTATTATGCCAAGTGAGCCAAGTTTTGTAGATACTGAAAAAGCAGGTTCCCCTATAACGACTAACGAAGAAACTAGAAAAAAGACATTTGACATTGTCTACTCGCGACAGAGGACAACTCAAAAGAAAGGGTCCTCCAATCCTTTGCACTGCCCAGAATCCGTAAACCCTCCAGGTAATGTCCTCATCGAGCCCTCACCTCATGTTCCTGAATTCTCTATTATCGAACCCGAGTCTGGTTACAATCCTGTAAAAGATGATTCCGAACTTCCCATTGCTGTTCGAAAGGGTATAAGGTCTTGTACCCAACATCCATTGTCCAATTATGTGTCATATAAAAACCTCTCACCTGTTCTACGTGCTTTTTCCTCACAATTATCTTGTGTGGAGATTCCTAATACTGTGCAGGATGCTCTGAAAGTTCTTGAGTGGAAGGAGGCTGTCTTTGAGGAGATGGAAGCTCTTGAGAAAAATGGGCACGTGGGAGGTAGTTGACCTACCAAAAAAAAAAAACAACTGTAGGATGCAAATGGGTGTTTACAATCAAGTATAAATCTGATGGCTCTCTAGAACGGTATAAAGCTCGATTGGTTGCCAAGGGATTCACTCAAACCTATGGCATTGATTACTTGGAGACATTTGCTCCAGTCGCAAAGCTAAACTCTGTGAGAGTTCTTTTATCACTTGCAGTTAATTGTGACTGGCCTCTACAACAGTTGGACGTAAAAAATGCATTTCTCAATGGAGACCTAGAGGAAGAAGTGTACATGGATGCACCTCCAGGATTCAGTGGAAAGTTTGGCTCAAAGGTTTGTAAACTAAAAAAGTCATTATATGGGTTAAAACAATCACCAAGAGCCTGGTTTGAAAAATTCACTCAATTTGTTAAAAGTCAGGGGTATACTCAAGGACAAGGTGATCACACAATGTTTATAAGACATTCACATGATGGGAAAATAGCTATATTGATTGTGTATGTAGACGATATAATTCTCACTGGAGATGACGTACGTACGTGAGATGAACCGATTGAAGACTTCCCTCTCATCAACATTTGAGATCAAAGACTTAGGATCTCTGAGGTATTTCCTTGGAATGGAGGTTGCTCGATCAAAGAAAGGAATTGTTATCTCACAACGGAAGTATGTTCTTGACCTTCTTAAAGAGACTGGGATGAGTGGTTGTAGGCCAGCAGATACTCCAATCGATCCCAATCAAAAACTTGGTGATGACAAGGAAGGTGAACCAGTAAATGCAACGAAGTATCAAAAGTTGGTAGGAAAATTAATTTACTTATCACATACACGACCTGATATTGCCTTTGCTGTAAGTTTGGTAAGCCAGTTTATGCACTCACCCTACACAAAAAACATCTTGAAGCGGCTTATCGGATTCTTAGATACTTGAAAAGTACACCGGGCAAAGGGTTACTCTTCCAAAAGACCACACAACAAAACATAGAGGCATACACTGATGCAGACTGGGCAGGCTCAGTTACTGACCGAAGATCCACATCAGGATATTGCACTTACGTTTGGGGAAATATGGTCACATGGCGAAGTAAAAAACAGAATGTGGTGGCAAGGAGCAGTGCCGAAGCAGAATACAGGGCTATGGCTAACGAGGTTTGTGAGATGCTATGGCTGAAGAGAATTCTGGAGGATCTACGGATGCTAGTAAACTTGCCAATGAAACTGTATTGTGACAACAAAGCTGCCATAAGTATTGCTCAAAATCCAGTACAACATGATCGCACGAAGCATGTAGAGATTGACAGACACTTCATAAAAGAAAAGATTGATAGTGGAACCATCTGCATGCCCTTTGTTCCTACTACTCAACAAACAGCCGATATCTTCACCAAAGGACTTTTCAAACCTAGTTTTGAACTCCTTGTAAGCAAGTTGGGAATGATAAATATCTACGCTCCAACTTGAGGGGGGGTGTCGGATTTCTAGGAATATTTCTAGGAAATAAACTAGGAAATCATATCTGTTTCCTATTCTCTAGCCTAGGAATTTGCTATTTTCATTTTCCTAATTTTATGTCTTTCCTAATTTGGTGGTCCCTCTACTCTATTTATATTGTAATTGTATCCTTGGAATAAATAAGAAGTATTACTCTTCTTCTATAAAAATCACAGAAACATTACTACCTCTAAAATCTCATACCAATTTTCATGAAGTATACACTTAAAACAGAAGACCATATTTTTCAGTGAAGACCAACAAATCAGATGAAAGATGATACATCAATCTTAATAGTGTATTTAAGTTGTAAACTAGGGACCAATCACTTGTTCCACCAATTCAGTAGTAGTCTCAGTTTTGGAAAATTTACAGTCTGATGCTACCCATTGAAGTTTCTCATTCACAACAAGTTGATTGAAAACAGACGAGGATTCTGTAATAACCTACCTAACATGCATGAATAAGGTCCAAATTACCATGACAAAGCCAAGCGAAATACATATTTCGCTTTTGTTCCTTTATTATAAAAATATAATGTTACACCTGAAATTAACGTGGAAAACAGATGTGGAATTGAAAGCTTATATATCTGATGTGTTACTGACTGATTATGTCAACAAGACCACATATCGGCCCTTCAAAAATGCTCGCCACAAAAACGAGCAAAGTTGAGAGCTAATAAGAAGAGGAATCAAGCACGAGACAAGAATGCTGTCATTAAGCCAATCAGCCCTGGCAACCTTCACGTGTACAGTGAATGGGATAACTCTAGCACATTTAGTCCTTGCCTCTATGGAAATCATCTTGAGCATTTCACTTATGGTGAACTGAAGTTAATTCTAGTTAGTTAAAAAATATGCAAGAATCCTCTTTTAAGGCATACGACTGTAGAAATACAACAAACATACTATATATATATATATATATATATATATATATATATATATCTTTAATCTGCTTCTAGTCCGTTTTAACTTGACCGTTGAAGTGAGATCCGCCAATCCCTCACAGGGAATTGGCTGAGCTCACTTGTTGATTAAGTGATTATTGTTTAATAAGCTATCTAATGGGAGCAAATTCTCGCAGTCGACATGAATATCCATAGCCACTTTTGACGTAAATATATGATAACTGATGAAAAAAGTTCTTCGAAATGAGTGTTTAAAATTTCATGATTTCCTAATCAAAATTTAAATGCTTATCGAGGAAGCTAGAAGCTGTTGTTACATTGAAATAGGATCAAGATTTATTTATTTTACTGTGCGACAACTCCTTCAATTTCAAATCCACTCAGTTAAGGATACTAAATGTTTACTACATCTGTCCTGTTCCACATACTAATATCAAACTACGTCCTTACAATTATTAAATGCAGTCATTTATTGGAAAACTTACATTGAAATGCAAACTTTACATAACTGCATATGTTGCAATGAAGAAGCCTTTGAAATTTAAGTTACCCGTCCAATATGTGCAGCGAAAGATCCAGCTCCCTTCATTTTCTACCCCACAAACTCCTTTCTTTTCAAATGGTAACAGAAATTGATAACGAGAACCATTATTTCATTCAATTGAATGATACCACATGCCAATCTTACCACATCGTAAATTCCTCCAATTGGACTACCATCCTGGTTTAAGCCGCCAAAACCAAAAATTCTTGACAAGTTATAGAACACTGACAAATTATCCCATTAAATTAAGTTCATAAGTTGTTATGGAATCTCATCCATAGAGCCAAAAATTGCATCTTTTAACTGCATATAAGATGGATGCAAGGAGCAAAATTCAATTCCTAAAAATCATTTCCTTGCTACAGGTAACTACTACGTTTATTATGAATTCAATCTGACAAATAGAGAAATCAAGGAGATTAATGCAAACCGAGAAGCCAAGATTTTAGTATGGCCAAGTGAATAAATTCACCTACATCCACTTTTGAGCTCAAGGTAGGACTCGTACTGCTCTAGGACAAGAAAAAGTTTACAATGTGTTATGGGCACAGAAAAAATGACACCCATGGAAACCAAATTAAAACCACTAACCCAAGAAATGTCCACAAGGATTTCTTTTCCCTCTCCAAGAACTCTCACAGCAAAATGCGAAGAAGAAAATACACTCAATTCGGCTAACTACTTACTCTGTAATTTTACCTTTTTTTGATGTTTTATTTTTTTTCTTTTGTTTTTTTTCTCTCAACGAATTTTAGAAAGCTATGTTCCGATAACCCTCAATTTAACAGCTTTATCAGAAGTCGGGAATGATGAATAGTAACTTCCAATGGTGCCAATTCATTTGCTGCTAACTTAACTGAAAGTCCAAGTGCCAAACAATCTAGTTTCCAACTTAAGAGAAAATGCATTTTAGTTCAGCGACTCCTTTAATCTTCTGGATACGCTTTTTGAATAAAACCCATGATTGAGTTTGAGGCAATATAAATGTCATATACTCTACCTATTGCTCCATAACTTCCAACCAACAAAGCTCTACCTGGAGATGGACCTCATCTCAATTTGATAAGCTCAAGGCAATGCTCGACTTTGTTGAAAGCAACAACTTAGGTTCCCATATCTGAGGGGTTCTCTTCAGTGGGAGTTTTTTCCACCATCACACCTTCAGTGATCTTTTCTCGGATGAAATGATCTTAATCTCCACATGCTTTGATGTTCATTGAAAACTGGGTTTCTACACGAGTGGAGGGCACTTCGATCGTCAGTTAACACCACAGCCTTATTCCTTAGCACATTAATCTCTTTTAGTAGTCCCTGCAACCATATTGCCTTTCTCTTTTGAGCGTTTCAGTTGCTGCTATTAACACTGCCTTGAATCACTCAACATCCAACGGATATAATAAGGTAAATAAAAGGCTAAAAAGTATGACGCCCAATTGCACTATGTTTATAGAGTACATAGAATTTTTCTACCTAAAGCATTTTATGTAGATTAACTCTTTCCCTAATCAGAGTTTTCAGGTGACTTGGAGAATGATGGCTTTTTAATAAACTTCTGGAGTATTGTAAGAGCACTTGGATTCCACCCATGGGTATAATTAGGATTTCACCTGGGCTTGGGACATAAAAACATGTGGACTACTGTTTGGCAGCGATATACATCAATGTTTCCAAATCTACGGATCTGCTCAGTGGCTTTTGCCCTTCATCATAAAAAATCTCAGTTTTCCTCATGATTTGAGTCTGGGATTGTGAATTAAGATTAAGCTGTTTAATCCTCGGGTCGTATAGAAATCTAGGTAGAGTATTCTGTCTTTTTCACGCTCTTGATAGTGACTGATTATTGATCTGTGAGCTCCTTTTCATATAGTGCAAGAAGACTTCATCTAGAGCCAAGCAGATGTACCAAACAACTCCAAATCCTGGTGTTCATTCTTATTTCTGCTTTTAATTTCATTGTTGCAAGATCAGGGGATTAGATTCAGGGTTCTTTCATTTGGGCAAAATTATCAATTCAGTAACCATCCCACAACTTTCCAAATATTAATTACGAAATATATCAAAGAAACACAAAATCAAATCCTGAAGTGATACTTTGCCTCTTTTCCCTTTAGTCAATTTGATTATCTAAAAAAATATAATCTTTAACAACTATCACATCAGATAGGTATAAGGCAATAGATATTCAAATCTATAATATTATACCAAAACTCCAAGATATATACGTATACACAAGACTTGACAAAAAAAAAAAAAAAAAGAAGCCCAAACAACAAACTCCATACTTACAAAAAAACCTCCAGCACAAATTTCAAAAGTCCATGGCTTTATAAATCTGCAGAAGTTAATTGGAATTGCCTTCCTCGAATTCGACTTCCCAAAGCATCTTCCACCGATCACCAGCAATGATTCTCGAACCCGGCTTTGCAAGATCTATATCAACCCTGGTTCGACAAGTGGGGCAGTTGGGCTTTCTTCCAAGCCACTGATCCACACAATTTGCATGAAATAAGTGCTGACAAGAAGGCAAAATTTTACAATCGTCTCCTTCTACGAAAGATTCCAAGCAGATGGCACAATCCGTGGTTTTTGAAAATGCTGAGGCACTATACTCAACTTTGGGCAAGCTATGTTGCAGTTCAAGCAAGTTGGCGGCTGGCGTGGCGACGGTGTCGGAGAAGAGGAAATGGTTGATTGGGATGCAGCGGCGGCGGAAGGCTTTGGTCATCATGAGGAAGTGGAGAAGAACAACTGTAGCGAAGCCAATGAAGAAAAGGGAAAGGGTCACTACAAGTGCCATGATTATGCATTTGAAGAGGAGAAAAAGGAGTTTCCTTTGGTTCTCGGTTAAAAAAGTGCGGTGGTGAAGGTGATTTTCTTGAGTAAGAGATGGCATATTGATGATTATCAAATGAAAATTTCTGGGCTTTGCACAGGAAAGACCTAGCGCAGGTGGTTGGCGGTGGGATGTGGACCGTTGGTTTGTCTAGATTTTGGCTTTGGTTTCGATGCTCCTTCGGAGAATACGTGAGATGATGGCAATTTCCACCAACTTTGCCCTGAATTAATGATAATGCTGAGTGAGAAAGCGTATGTGCTGGACTAATGGCTGATCGGAGGCTATTTGGTTTTATCTTCATCGAGACATGTGTATAAAATTGCAGGATTAGAACCTGATTTATCCCACTTGTTGCAACCTAATCTATGATCTATTTATTCGATCATATTGTCTTGTGTTTTTTATTTTGTTGCATCCTCGGGCCCTTCTCGCCAATTTTCGTTTCAACTACTCTCGAACATATAAGTATGCCTCTGTTTGATCCCTATTTTTTTTAAAGGTTGTGCTACATGTATATCAATATTTATAGATTGGTATGCATACAAATGATGGGGTGAGATATAATTGTATCAGAATTTTTTCAATCAAATTTAAAAAAAAAAAAAAAAAAAAAAAACTCCTATGCTCTCGTCTTGACACTTTATCGTCTGTAAATTTTTTCGCAACTCCTTATGTACAAGTAACATTATTTTTTTTAAACTCATTTTTTTCTCAAACTCATTTTCAATAACACATTTCGCATTTTCTTTGCCTCTATTTTCCCCAAAAAAAAAAACGTAATTTGGAATAGTAAAAAAAATTGGGGTTGATGATACCAAAAAACAGTACCTGATGATTTCCGAACTGGATTGCTATGATCGACCGCGAACAGGATCTCCAATGACCTGAAACAAAGGCGTCGAGGTTTGTCCTCGTCGCCCCTCCGATGCTTAAGTTAGAGAGGGAAAATATGCGTAAGGCTATATAACTGAAAAATAATAATCATTCTCCTAACCTGAAAAAGGAGCTTGGATCACCTATTTATACATGTGAGTAGTTGCGTTGTAGAAGGAGTCTACCAAGGGTGATCCTTATCTCGTAAAGAGTTGGTGTTTCGCTCAAACTGTTCCACCGGTATTTGAGTAAGATTAGGTAAGGTCTTTGGACAAAGGGGGATGCCGAAACGAACTATAGGATCAGCGCGAGGGACCTAGCCCGATCTGGAGTCGCAAAGCTTGCGACATGTTACCCCCGACCTTATGACCCCGAACTCACCGGGGAGATTTTCCATGAGGCCCAAGGTCGGGCCTATTAGGTGGATACTCGTCGACGGTATGATCTTCGGGGTCGCCATTTATCGCCTCATCATAGGCCCCCGTGCATCAACATCGCAGCTGCGCGAGCATCGAGGTTGGATGCAGAGAATGGTCTTCTGCACGACGTGCACTTGGGGCGTTGGTGAAGTTGAAGACCCGAGCTTCGTTGGTAGGCGCGAGTTAAAAAGGAAAAATGATATGCGCGATGTGGCAGACGGAACGCCAAGAGTTAAATTGTGGAGGACACGCGTCACGGGCCCGTTGGACTTGTCAGATCCCGACCCTTGATAGTCGACAACTGTCCAGATTCAATGGCCCAGATGAAGTGACTGTTGCACTCCCAGGGGCCACTATAAATAGTCTCCCTTTTCACTCTCACTTTTCACTTTTTCACTCTCAACTCTCTGTGCAAGAAGCTCGAGCTCGGGGATAGTAGGTTTGTGAGAGCGAGCGACCATACTAAGAGGTAAGTGTTCGAGCCCCTCAGTTTATTATTCGACTAGCATTATGTCAAGTTCTAGCAGTAGCTCGGGGTCGAGTAGCAGTAGTAGTAGTCAGACATCTAGGGACACGAATCCTAGGCTCGAGGACACGGGGACTTCCATAGTACCAATGGCCGTACCTATTAGTTCCCACCACGGGGAAAAGGTCGAACTCATTTACCCAAAAAACCCGAGTAAGTACAAAGAACATATAGTCATTAAGATTGCGAGAGAGTTTGGGGTAATGCCAGTATGTGATGTGAGGGCCCCCGAGCGCAATGAGACAGTGTTGGGAGCTCGAGAGGGGGAGATGACTATTTTCAGGGACGCCCTTAAGGCCGGGCTTAGGTGGCCCCTTCACCCTTTCTTTATTGAGTTCCTAACTTCCTTCTTAATTTGCCCGGGCCAGCTGGCCCCGAACGGGTGGAGACTCCTCGTGTACTTTTTTATTTTATATAGATGCCTCGGGGTAGAGCCTAGGATCGACCTCCTGAAAATGGTCTTCGACCTTAAGTTTTCCCCAGGTTATAATTGTTTCGTGTACCTATCCACGAAAGGGGGTTTTAGGGTACCAGACACCCCTAGCTCACTTCGGGGTTGGAAGGAGCGTTTCTTTTTTATCAAACCTCAGGACCCCGACCACCCGTTTAGCCCGAAGTGGGAGAGACCCCTTAAGGATATGTTCAATGAGGGTCAAGCTTACCTCGAGGTTTTGGAGAGAGATAGGTTGAGGTTAGTGAACCACGATCCCCTTGCTGAGAAGATCGATTACCTACTCGATGATGACACCCTCGACCTTGCAAACGTGAGAGGCCTCGAGGGTACGATTTCTTGCCATCATTCTTATTCGTATCCGTATGTATCCGAGGTCGAGCTAATGCCTTGTGTGTTTTTATTTTTGGCAGATTTAGAAATGTCTTTCGATCCATCAAAGCTCTTGTCGAAGGTGCAACATAAGGCTAAAGGCCCGAAGTCCAAGGCTCCCGCGCAGACGTCTAAAAGCCCGACCTCCCCACAAGGGTCCGTGCCTCCGACCGAAGCTCGAGCTTCTGAAGGTCGTCCTCCACGTTTCTCCTTCCCCGAACTCGACGACGAGGATGATGCCCTCATGACCGACGAGAACGTGAAGGATTACGCACAATGTTCCTTGATCAAGGACATTGTTGAGAAGTACGAGAGGGTAGTGAACCTTCACGACGGGGTTGGAGTCCTCGAGATGCTGACGCTAAAGGTACGGTTACATACACGAGCTGTTTTTGTTTCTATTTTATTTATTATTTCTTTTGTGATCGAACTGACCTCGCGCTTTTCCCATTTTGTCCTAGACGTTGAGCGTTGCTCGAGGACTGTCCCTCAATGGAATGGACCTGGCGAACAGTGTTCGCGAGCTCGAGGTCCAAAATGAGCATCACCGGGTGCGCATCCGCCAGCTCGAGGAACAGCGTAACGCTGCCAAGCTCGAGGCTAAACAAGCCAGGGAAGAGGCAGAAGCTGCCAACAAGCAGGCGGAGGGTGCAAGGGAAGATGTCGAGCAGACATTGCTGCACCTCGAGGAGGCGAAGAAGGGCTTCGAGGAGGAATTAGCCCAGGCGAGGGTCCAGGCTGTCGAGGACTTCAAGAAGTCTGAGGAGTTCGGGTCGATGCTTGGGGATTATGGTTCGGGGTCTTACGCCTACGGGTTGAGGCTTGCTCGATCCTATTTGCGGACCCAGCTCCCCGAAGATCAAAAGCACGTCGTCGAGGGTCTGAAGACCGTGGCTGATCTTGCGAATGACCTCGAACTTTCTGCATCAGAGGTCGAGGATGAAGAGGATGACGACGGTGCTGGCGACGATGAAGGGGACGATGGAGGGGACGTGGTTGGAAACCCCGAGGATAGGAGCAACAGTCCAATTGACATAGATTAGGCTCCCGACCCCGAACTTTATTTTTGCTTCTAACTACATGTATTTTGCCCGAGCATTTCCTCGAGGTGTTTTGTAATGTACACAGCCCGATTTGGGCCTTTTAATGCAAATCTCCTTTTTAAGCTCTATGTTTTCTAGTCGTATGGTTGTCTTAAATAGTATTGTATCGAATCAAGGTCGTGGTCTTTGGGTAGCTCGAGCCTTATGCTAGGCAAGCTGCGTGCTCGAGGCACGGCCTTAGACAAGCCGCGCGCTCGAGGCACGGCCTTATGCTACATTTTCACTAGCTGCGTGCTCGAGGCACGGCCTTAAGCTAGGATTTGACTAGCTGCGTGCTCGAGGCACGACCTTAAGCTAGGTTTGACTAGCTGCGTGCTCCAGGCACGGCCTTAAGCTAGGTTTGACTAGCTGCGTGCTCGAGGCACGGCCTTAAGCTAGGTTTTGACTAGCGGCGTGCTCGAGACACGGCCTTATGCTAGGTTTTTACTAGCCGCGTGCTCGAGGCACGGCCTTAAGCTAGGTTTTTACTAGCTGCGTGCTCGAGGCACGGCCTTATGCTAGGTATTGACTAGCTGCGTGCTCGAGGCACGGCCTTATGCTAGGTTTTGACTAGCTGCGTGCTCGAGGCACGGCCTTATGCTAGGTATTGACTAGCTGCGTGCTCGAGGCACGGCCTTAAGCTAGGTTTTGACTAGCGGCGTGCTCGAGACACGGCCTTATGCTAGGTTTTTACTAGCCGCGTGCTCGAGGCACGGCCTTAAGCTAGGTTTTTACTAGCTGCGTGCTCGAGGCACGGCCTTATGCTAGGTATTGACTAGCTGCGTGCTCGAGGCACGGCCTTATGCTAGGTATTGACTAGCTGCGTGCTCGAGGCACGGCCTTAGGCTAGGTTTTGACTAGCTGCGTGCTCGAGGCACGGCCTTATGCTAGGTTTTGACTAGCTGCGTGCTCGAGGCACGGCCTTATGCTAGGTATTGACTAGCTGCGTGCTCGAGGCACGGCCTTACGCTAGGTTTAAAAACTCGACCTTAACATTACATCCTGATTTGACGATCCAAGAACGGGCCTTTCAGGTCGGGACTTGGATTTATTAATTTTTCGGACTGGACTTGGATTTATATTCCACCCAAGCTGCCTACGTACCCAACCGGGATCAAGCCGAACGTAGTTCGTTACAATGAAAAATAACTGACGCAACTCTAGGTGGACGTGCAAGCCCTATACTGAAAATGTAAACAACGGTGGGCACGCAGGCCCGACAAGAAAATAAACAAATAAATTGGAAGACATGGAGCTAAGGCTTACTACTTGTAATAAATTTTGAGATTGTCGGCGTTCCACGGTCTTGGCAGTGGTTTCCCCGAACTGTCCTTGAGGCTGTATGCCCCGCCCTTTATCCTTCGTATAACTTCAAAGGGTCCTTCCCATTTTGGCCCGAGCTTTCCTGGGGGATGACCTGCGGCTTCGGATCTCCTGAGAACCAAATCTCCCATCCTGAACCTCCTTGCTTTGACATTCTTATTGAAGTATCTAGCTGTCCGGCTCTGATAGCCCGCCGCCTTTAGTGAAGCCTGCTCTCTAACTTCTTCGAGTAAGTCCAGATGTTCGGTTGTCTGCCCATCCGGGATATGCTCAAGATTTCTCCAAGTGGGAAGGCTGACCTCGATCGGTATAGTGGCCTCTATGCCAAAGGCCAGCATAAAAGGAGTTTCGCCAGTTGACGTCCTATGTGAGGTCCTGTAAGACCAGAGAATGGCGGGCAGCTCTTCGGGCCAACATCCTTTTGCTTCTCCAATCCTTGTTCGAAGGTCCTGCAATATAATTCGGTTGGTCACTTCTGCAAGGCCGTTACTCTGGGGATGTGAGACAGATGTCAGGTGGTGGTCAATCCCGAGCTTGGTACAGAAATCTCTGAAACTTGCATTATCAAATTGTCTTCCATTATCCGTTATGAGCACTCTGGGTATCCCAAATCGGCACACGACAGACTTCCATATGAAAGACCTGAGCTTAGGCTCAGATATTGTTGCCAAGGCTTCGGCCTCGACCCACTTTGTGAAGTACTCAACTGCTACGGCAACAAACTTTAATTGGGCTCTGGCTACAGGGAAGGGTCCCAGAATATCCACTCCCCACTGTGCGAACGGGGCGAGGTGCTGAACTGAAGTGAGCTCTTCTGCAGGGGCTCGTATGACGTTACCGAACCTCTGGCACTTATCGCACTTCCTTACGTAATCTGACGAGTCTTTCTTCATGCTAGGCCAATAATACCCATACCTTATGAGCTTGTAGGCAAGAGCTCGACCTCCTTGATGATTCCCACAAATGCCTTCATGAACTTCGGTAAGAGCTTGACGTGATTCGGAGGGTTTGAGACACCTTAAGTAGGGGAGCGTGAAACTGCGACGGAACAAAGCACCCTCTATGATACTGTATCTTGATGCACGAGCTCTTATGCTTTTCGCCGTTCGGGGATCCGCTGGTAGGGTCCCATCTCTTATGAATTCAATAATGGGATCTAACCAAGAAGGCTCCTGGTCGACGTCCATGACGCTCACTTTCTGAACTATACTTGGTTCCGTTACAAACCTGACGTGTACGGTCCTGTCAAGCCCATCCACTCCCATGAACACAAGTCGGGATAGGGCGTCTGCTTTATAGTTATTGGATCGGGGAATCTTCAAAATCTCGCAGCTCTTGAACTTCCTCTGGAGGTCGTGCACCATCAAGCAATACAAACTCATCTTCTCATCTTTTCTATCGAAAGTTCCCTCTACTTGTCCAACGACCAGTTGGGAGTCGCTGAAAATTTTTATATGCTCGAGCTTGTGATTCTGCGCAAGTTCTAGTGCTATGATGACTGCTTCATACTCTGCCTCATTATTGGTGGCCTCAAATTCGAACCTGAGTGCGCACTGGATCTCTATGGTTTTTTCCGGGTTGGTGAATATCACTCCTGCCCCCGACCCCGAACTATTCGATGCTCCATCAACGAAGAATTCCCAGAATTTCGTGCTCGGGCTATCATCGTCTGGCCCCCGAGGCCTTGGCGTGAGTTCGGCTATGAAGTCAGCTAAGGCCTGTGCCTTTATTGAGGGCCGTGGTTTGAACTCTATGTCGAACTCGCCTAGTTCGATGGCCCATTTCAGCAATCTTCCCGATACATCTGGCTTCTGAAGTATGTGCTTTAGGGGTTGATTAGTGAGCACAACGATCGGATGAGACTGAAAGTACTGCCGTAGCTTCCTGGCAGTTATTACTAGGGCAAGAGCGAGCTGTTCGGCTAGTGTGTACCTCGTTTCTGCATCAAGGAGTACTTTGCTCACATAATAGATCGGCTGCTGAACCTTTCCTCTTTCCTTTACCAGTACACCGCTTACGGCGTTAGGAGAAACGGCCAAATATAGAAACAAAGTATCTCCATGTTCGGGTTTTGTGAGAACCGGAGGCGTTGCTAGAGCTTGTTTCAATTCTTCAAAGGCGGAGTTGCATTCCTCATTCCAGTTGAAGCTATGGGTACCTCTGAGAATTTTGAAGAAAGGGAAGCACTTGTCTGCTGCTCGGGAGACGAACCTGTTCAGGGCCGCTATCCGGCCTGTTAACCTCTGGACATCCTTTTTTATCCTTAGGCGGTTCCATAGATACCAAGGCCTGAATCTTGTCGGGGTTAGCCTCTATGCCCCTGTGTGTGATCATGAAGCCCAAGAACTTCCCCGAAGCAACCCCGAACGCACACTTCGTAGGGTTGAGTTTCATTCTGTACTTCCGCAATGTAGAAAAGACATCTTCCAGATCTGAGATATGATCTTCCACTTGCTTACTTTTGACTACCATGTCGTCTACGTACGCTTCGATGCTCTTCCCAATCAAATTAGCGAAAACTTTATTAACGAGCCTCTGATACGTTGCCCCGGCATTTTTTAACCCAAAAGGCATGACCCTGTAGCAATAAATGTCTGAATCTGCCATGAACGAGGTCTTCTCTTGATCTTCCTCGGCCATGAGGATTTGATGGTATCCGGAGAAAGCATCTAGGAAACTGTATAGCTTGTGCCCGACGTATTGTCTACGAGGTTGTCTATCCGAGGTAAGGGATAGCTGTCTTTAGGGCAAGCCTTGTTTAGGTCGGTGAAGTCAATGCAGACTCTCCATTTCCCCCCGGACTTCTTAACAAGTACTACGTTAGCCAGCCAATCTGGATACTGTACTTCCCTAATGAACTTTGCCTTCATGAGATTAGTGACCTCTTCCCGTATGACTTCCTTACGTTCCTGCGCGAACTGTCTCCGCCTCTGCTTGACCGGCTTAAACTCGGGATTTACATTTAACTTGTGTATAGCGACCGCGGGGGTCAATACCAGGCATGTCTTCCACTTTCCAGGCGAACACATCTATGTTTTGGGACAAACAACTGATGAGTTCTTTCATGACTGTTGTGTCGAGGTCTTGCCCAACTGTTACAGTTTTACCAGGCTCGAGCTCGACCTTTCTTAATTCCTCCACTGGAGCTAATCGACCACGTTTTTCGAGTTCGAGGTCGAGCTCTGATAGTTGCATGACGTCCGACTTGATTTCCCGTACACTGGTAACATAGCACTGTCTTGCTACTTTCTGACATCCTCGCACTACGCCCACCCCGTCCTTTGTTGGGAACTTGAGAGCCAAGTGAAAAGTTGACACAATTGCCCTGATTCCATTGAGCAGAGGTCTTCCAAGTATGGCGTTGTAGGCCATTGGAGCTCGAACGACCTCAAAGGTAGTGATCTGAGTCACTTGCTTTCCATCTGATCCTAATGTCAGGGGTAGGTCGACGAGGCCCTCGGGGGTAATGATCCCCCCACCAAAACCTTGGAGGGGTGTCTTTGCTGGCTTGAGCTTTTCTGCCGAGATACCCATCTGAAGGAAAGCTTCGTGTGACAACACATTGGCCGCACTTCCATTATCGACCAGAATTCTCTTTACTTCGAAATTCGCGATTATAGCTGATATTACCAAGGCATCATCGTGGGGGAAAGATATGCCTTCCAAATCACTTGCTTTGAAGGTGATATCTCCTGTTTCGTCGGGGCTTATACTTGAAACTGAGTGGTACTGCCTGGCGTATTGCTTACGGCCACTGCTCGAATCTCCCCCCGAGGCTGTTCCTCCGACGATGACGTTTATAGTACCGGCCGTAGGTTGTTTACTTCCCGCATCCTCTGATGCCTTCTCCCGATCTCGACTATTCCTTCGGCGTTTGTCGTTACTGATATAAGAGCTCAGAAACCCTCTCTTGATGAGAGCTTCAATTTCCCGTTTCAGGGCAAAACAAGTCTCGGTGGTATGTCCATGGTCTCGGTGAAAATCGCAGTACTTGCTTTTATCCCGTGCCTCAGGCGGGGCCTGCATTCTAGGAGGCCACTTCAACTCCCTGTGATCTTTGATTTCCATCAGGATGTTAGACCTTGAAGTGTTCAAACGAGTGAAAGATGAGGGGGACTGGTCTTGCCTCGGCTTGTTTCTGGGAAGGTCTAGCCTTGTACTTGATTCGTGTGATCTTTTATGTTCGGGCTTGCTCGACGATGGTGCCTCTTTCTTCGGGAACATATAGTTTCCTCCATATTAATGTACTTTTCAGCCCGAGTGAGAAGTTCCGTTACCGAATTCGGCGGGGGTCTTTGAAAGAGACATCTTGAAAGCTTCACACTTGACGGCGTAGGTTAGGGCTGAAACCGCTGCTGCTGTTATGTGAAGATCGGGGATCTGAAGTCTTTCCTTATTGAATTTAGTCATGAAGTTACGCAGGGTTTCGTTGGGCCCCTGGCGCATCTGCATGAGTGATGCGGCTGTCTTTCTGATACGCTTGCTACTGGCAAAGAATGCAGAGAATTTGTCTGCCAAATCTGAAAACGAGGCGATGGAGTTCAGTTCGAGTGTGGAGAACCAATCTCTGGCCGCACTGGTGAGTGTCTGAGGAAAGGCCTTACACATGACGGCATCTGGGGCTACTTGCAAATTCATGACGTCAGTATAAATGTTGAGGTGGTTGATGGGGTCAGTAGTTCCGTCGTACTCTTTCACCCGGGGGTATTTGAATCTATCTGGCAGGGGATGTGACAAGACCTCAGCAGTGAAAGGTGTGTTCGGGATGAATCGTGTTGCTGTCTGAGTGTTCTTTATCCCAGCTGCGATTCCATCTTCAATGATCTTTGTAAGTTCAGCTGAGTCCAGGGTTACCAACCTCGTGGCTGAGGCCGTGTGAGGTACGGGGGGTGTTCCGGCGCTACCATGCCCGGTTCTAGAGGGCCCAGCTCGAGCTTCGGCCATAAATTCTCCCTGTGGCCGCAATGTAGGAGGTTCCCTCTGGCTTAACAGTTGTGTCAACGTAGCAACCTGTTGACGGAGCTCCTCAAATGCCTCAGGGGCTACGGAAGCTGGCAAAGACACGGGCTCTCTCGATGTTTCTTCCTGCAGAACTGGAGGGTCTCCAATGGGCGGTTGCTCGGGTGCGGACGAGCTCGCTGGAAGGTGTCCTGATCGCGTATTAACCATGACTTTTTGTAGGGTTTCCCACAGACGGCGCCAATGATGATACCAAAAAACAGTACCTGATGATTTCCGAACTGGATTGCTATGATCGACCGCGAACAGGATCTCCAATGACCTGAAACAAAGGCGTCGAGGTTTGTCCTCGTCGCCCCTCCGATGCTTAAGTTAGAGAGGGAAAATATGCGTAAGGCTATATAACTGAAAAATAATAATCATTCTCCTAACCTGAAAAAGGAGCTTGGATCACCTATTTATACATGTGAGTAGTTGCGTTGTAGAAGGAGTCTACCAAGGGTGATCCTTATCTCGTAAAGAGTTGGTGTTTCGCTCAAACTGTTCCACCGGTATTTGAGTAAGATTAGGTAAGGTCTTTGGACAAAGGGGGATGCCGAAACGAACTATAGGATCAGCGCGAGGGACCTAGCCCGATCTGGAGTCGCAAAGCTTGCGACATGTTACCCCCGACCTTATGACCCCGAACTCACCGGGGAGATTTTCCATGAGGCCCAAGGTCGGGCCTATTAGGTCGATACTCGTCGACGGTATGATCTTCGGGGTCGCCATTTATCGCCTCATCAGGGGTATATGTGGTTAAATTATTATTTTAAAAAATTAGATTTACTTGTAAAAATATTTTATGGGAGAATGTGTGGTTGAAAATGAGTATTGAAAAAAATGAATTTTTGAAATAAATGAGCCAAATAGGGGCTTCATGTAAATGTAATTTACAATTTTTATCAATATTCCAACAATATATTTTTTTATTAAAATTTACTATTAATCTAATTTTTAGATAAATTAAACCCATGATGATATACTCTCACTCTCTCATTAAAAGAGAAATTTGCATCACCAGTCCCAACATATAGACTTGCTGCAACTTGGTTTCCAACTTTTTTTTCTTGACAGAGACGTCCTCAATCTTTTAATTTTGTAGCATTGTTGGTCACTATGGACAAATTCCCTTAACTTTTCCAATTTGCTAAAGCTTTTTAATTTCGTTCTCAAACATCACCAAGCGACGTTGCGGCTAGTTTTTATATGGAATAAAGAATAATGAATCCTATATTTCATTGATGGTTAAAAATGAATCGTTGCAAGTCCTTATATTATAAATACAAAGTGATAAACCCTATAATCTATTGGTTACAATTGTAAGTCATAATCTAATGATTATAGTTTGAATTACAACATATGTTAAATTGCTCGATTGGCTCCAAATTAAACTCTTTGTGATAATCTTTGAATTATAATTTGATATTTTGTGTAGATTGAAGAGGATATAAATCAACAACCACAAACTATACATTATTCCTAATAAATTTAGAATCGAGTGTATGATTCTTTTGATACAATCTATACGATCACATTACTACTTCTAAAACAGTCATGGATATAAAAGTTCGGTGATAGAATGAAATGTCGATGCTTTTGTTATCGGAATAATTTGAATCAACAATCATAAACACAAATCCATAAGGCAAAAAGAATATTTCTGCCATTACAGGAAAGGAATTTCAGTATCCGTTACATATTAGAACATATTACTTGTAACAAATTTCAATAGCATACCTCATCCTCTTTCTGGCAAATAGCTTCACAAATATCCAATAAATAGATGTGAAAAATGAATTGTACTTGTACATATCATATATATAGTGGTTTTTTTTTTTTTTTTTTTTTCCTTCAGAAAACTAGAAATAAATTGACTTTAATCGATACTAACCCTGTTAGACAATGAATAATTTTGTCAAGAACCTACTTTTCGGTATCTGCTGAGACTGGCTTCAAACCATGTTTGAGTGCAGCCTTCCACACTAAATCAATTCTATCGACGTCGATAGCTCCAACTTCATGGTGATTCCAGCCTTCTAATGAATGAACAACTCCACCAGCATGGCATGCATGAACTACTCCTCTGTCCATTGTATACTGTATCAGAAAAATGATAGAAAAATTAGTAAGATATTAAGTACATTTACATTTATATGCTGTCATTTCTTTGATTCTTTGCAGTTTGATTATGCATTTTAGTCGAAAAATTGTTTGTTCAAGTGAAATTAATGGATCAAAGGTACGATAGAACTTTTTGTTCTTAATTTCTTATGTCATTTGAAATTTAACAAAAAAATGTCTTATATGTAGTACTGCATGAGTCGATATTATAATAAAAATCTTAGGTTCTATATAGTCGATGGGGTATTATGTCAGTATTCCGTAGGTTTTAACACTTCTAACGACGGATGAACTTGTACATTCCATAGAAAAGATAAAGATTCTCATGTTCTTTTTGTTGTTTCTGTCTCAATTATATTTAGTTTATATTTTCAACACGTCGAATAGACGAACATTAACATGGAAAAAGATATGCTGGAAATAGGGATAGAAATTAAGATTTCTTACTTCACAAGATCCTAGCCCTTCCACATCTTCAGGCAGCTTCATGGCTGCAAGATCTCCATAAGTGCAGTTTCTTCTGAACTGCAATATGGGTGGAACCACAAACTGATGAAAGTGTGTTTTAGCTGGGGCAAAATTTTGCTCTCTTGGTGTGATCCACTTGCCAACTATCCATGTCTGTAATATTTGAAATCATGATTTGAATCAAAATATAGAATGTTGTGTGAAGAAAACTATTTTCGAAAAAGGGATTAACATTCCACGATTTTTTGTCGCTTCAATGGAAACACAATAAAGAAACATGCCAACAATAATGAAGAAATTGAAGGGGAGAACAACACACCTTGCAGTTCTGGGCTGCTTGATACTTAGTCACTTGGACTAAATACTTCTGACAATCAACTGGTGCTTCTTTCTGGATATTTCGAAATCTTTCTGTCGATAGAGTCAGCATCTGCAAAGTTACATGTCGTAAACCCGAGTTACAATCAGTATGGAATGTACAATAAGTTCTTTAATCACTCTAAGAACTAGTCATATCTTTCAACCTGTTATACATAATATTGAACAATTCTTTGCTTACCAGAACTCGAACTCCTTTTCTGCAAAGATAAAGAGCAATTGCTCTTCCAAGTTTCGAGGTTGCTCCAGTCAAAAATACTTCAGTCACATCCTCAGGGATCTCATTAAGAATTACAGCTGCTGTTAAGGTATTTCCATGTACAACTCGAACCTTGAGGTTTGGATGCTTATCTACAAATAGCGTCCCACCTCCATTGAGTGCCTCATTCTGCAATAGATGGAAAAATAAACTTTAGTTAATAGTTAACACTCAGCTGATGAACCAATAGCATTTACACCAGTATCATATGGCTTGATGAGTAACATGTTGTTGTTGAATTTGTGCTTTGTGGGAGGGTTATATTAGACAAATACTGTGTGTGTGTGTGTGTGTGTGAGAGAGAGAGAGAGAGAGAGAGAGAGAGAGAGAGAGAGAACCTTATTTAGAGCAGCAAGGCTAATAACTTTAACTCCCAATCTATCAGCCCTGAGAATAGCATCTTCTATGTGCTTATTGATGCCTTGTGCGGCAAATGGTAGGAAATACTGCAAAATAAAACCAAGTTTAGCCAAAATAATTCAGAAGTACCTACTAAATATCATTGATTAATCAAACAAGTAGTGAAAAAACACAGTACAAACCTGAAATCCGAAACGGGGTACAGCCCACGTTTGGTGCAGCCGATCCCTAAGGTTGTAGAATGAGATCAAGAAAGTCTTCGACTTAGCCCACATCACTAACATCATCACAAAGGATATGGGCCAGAACGGTAGCATGCAAATTCTTGTAGTGTAGGGAAGAGATGCTATTGATCGTAATACGAAAGGCACGTGCATGGCGGATGAAATGTCTACAACATGAGCTAGAAATACAAAATCTGGGACTCTTCCATTTTTACCTGCATTTTCCATGAATGTGTGCAATCAGTTTATAGAGATTTCCCTAAACCAGAAACGTAAATATAGCCCCCTATTGAACATTAACGGCATGTTCAATGGATATGATGACCGGACAAAACTAAACAATTTAAGAATATGCTAGTTATACATAATGCAGTGTCTATAAAGGTGTTTATCCCCCTCACATGAATGGAGACCCACTTCGAATAAATATACTTATACATAATGCAGTGTCTATAAAGGTGTTCATCCCCTCACATGGGTGGGGACCCACTTCGAATAAATATTTATTCAAAGTGGGTCCCCATCCATGTGAGGGGGATGGACACCTTGATGTACGTACAGCATCACCCAACAATTTAACATACGAGATATTTCTTCATTGACCATCTACTATTTTCAAGACAGACCATGGTTCCCCTTCACATTTAAGCTAGGATGCAAAATTGCTAGTTCATATAACTCATCTAAAATGACTTTTTTCTGCAACAATCAAAATGTTGATCAAAGTTCTTCGAGCATTCATTTTTTTTCATTAATGATTAACACTTTGTATCCGTTGATAGTACTTGATAATCACGAGATATTTGATAGGCTTACCTGAATTTTGACTAATTTTCTTATGCATCTCCCACGATTTGATGTTCAAAGTGTTTCCTAATGCATCAAAGAGAGGCATGAAAAGGCAATAATTGGTGTCCATTTCTTTGTGATGCAGGCTGTGGTATCTGCATATTTCATCATATTCACGGTAAGAAAACAAAATGAGAACTAATCTCTAGAAAGGAACTACATACTTTACTAACCACAGTACTAAGGGGGCAAGTGTTATAATCTTGTCTAAAATTATAAGTGACTAGAAAGAATATAACATTTATACAAATTCAGTTCTAAACAAATAAATGAATTTTTTTGTAGCGTGGGGTACATATATACGTCGGTATGTCAAATCATGTCTATGTCTTATCACCACCCGTTTATCTTAACTACTCACATATCAACCCTTACCAAAAAAAAAAAAAAAAAAAAAAAAAAAAAAAAAAAAAAAAAAAATCTTCCCTACTCATGAACGGTCATGTTGAACCATGATTTAAATAATCAAGTTTTGTCCATTTTGTATTAATGAAGTTTTTCAATAAGATGATTCAAAAATTTGTATTTAGGTACGTACTTAGGTATATGTATCAATCAACTTAATATTGTGGCTTGTGTATGCAATGTATTTCTTCATATAAATTTTGTATGTAGGTTAGATCACTTACGTTGGTGTAGAGAGTATATATCTAAGAAATGGGATCCTTTCAAATAACTGATGGGGAATAATTTCGACGTTGGAGTGCCCAAAACATCTTAGAAAATCAAAGATCAAGACATAGCCATAGATCAAGCTTATCGATCCACATCCAATCATACAACATCCAAGTATCGGAATACCAATTACTGCACTCAGTACAAGATTTTCCAACAAGGTGCCATGTCCAGCTGCAAAAGAATCAAAGAAATGGATTATAAGTCAAAAATAAATTTACACCACTAATTTGAACAGTTGTGGAAGGTTTGGAGAGGTGGATTTAAGAATACCAGACACTATTAAACACTATTAAGAGCATGTTTGGCTAAGCTTAGAAAGAGTTCACTTACTTGACTTTTAAGTAACTTTTTTTGTGACATGTTTCAATAACTAACATGTCTTTCGAGGAGGTAATGTTGTGACGGACTAAACTAAAATGGATATTAGTGAAAGATGGGAAAAACTATTGATGACACGAGACGTTAATGTGAAGCTACTTGAGTTACTTATTATGGATCTGCTACATATTTCCATATATTCGAGTCAAAAGGTGATTGCTTAAGTTTGTCTTATCTTTGTAATTTGAGGGATGACTCAAAGTTTATTTTATGTTATTTCTTACTTCTGCACCTCTACTTCAGAGCTAACGTTGGTGTTGGTATATGTCTTACTCCTTTGCATTATCACATCGTTCATTTAATAGTCGATGCTTGAGATAAAGCCAAACCCCCCATCTAATTATAGGTAGGGCCCAAAAACTCTCACCTAAATGTAGATGGACTTCTTTAAAAGAGATAATAACTTTTTTTGTTTTTAATTAAAAATAATAATTATTTAAATCCGTTCTTACCTTTACCAATGCTTATTTACTTATAATTACTAAACTCTTTAAGCTTAGCCAAAAAGCTCTAAGAAAAATAAATAAATTATATTGTCACCTAACACGCTTGCCTCTACACTAACATTAATATGGTTGATAGAAAGTTAAAATTCTGATGTACTTGGCTTACCAGTAATAGGCTGTAGTACAGCTGATGAATGGTGCAATGAATGATAATGGTTGAAAAGATAGTCTCGATGAAACCATTTATGGATGCAATAATAGAGGGGCTCAGAAACTGCTGTATGAAGTAATATTATGGTTATAATGCCCTTTGGATTCCACACAGGGAGAGCGTCAAGGACTGGAAACATTTGCAAGACCAGGGCAACCAAAATAGCTTGAAGCAATATGAAATTATCCCTGAATTACCAAAAGAAAATTTGATTAATGTAGAAGAAGAAAACTTCGAGAAAGAAAACTCGGTTATGTATAGTTTTCCGAACTTTCCATTCGAGGTCAAAATTCAAATAAATAAATATGCCCATTTAACTTGGATTAGAGCACATAAAGATTGTCCCGATGCCATCTATTTATGAAAATTGTACATGTGAGAAGCCGTGCCAAAACTCAAATCAAATAAATAATTAAATGTCTCATATTAAACTTTTTAATCTTTTAGATGAGGTAGTTTAAAACTTATAAACCCTAATTTAGTGCTTTTTCTCCTCGAGTAATGACTACGTCATAACTCATTGTCAAACAATAGGATTACGCATTATTCGCATGCTTGTCAAAGCTACAAATATGTCATATATCAATTCTAGTTCTCGAAAAATATAGAAGAAAGGGATTGTGCAATACTAACTGCCATAAAAAGGGCCAAGACATGAATTGAGAAAGGAAGAGAGTACCAGTTCCATTCTCTGTCTATCTGCTTAAAATCAATTCCTTGTTTGCAAATCCGGCGATTCCGAGTAAGAAAAAGCATATGACTATATGCATTCCATGAGAGATACATCGCACCCCTCAGCAAACATATAATCAGAATATGAAGACACCAACTGCTCTGGTTGGCTTCTCTATATCTTGAATCCCAGACTTTAGCCACGAACGGTCCATATAGCATATACTGTTATGACAGAAGAAATTATATCAGAAGAAAAACCCATAACATAAAACCTTTATATATGTTTGTGATAAAGAAATAGCACTAGATAGTATCGAGAAAGCTAAAATCTTGTCCATTATATATGTCCAAGAAAGCACTTGAAGAAATGCAGGGAAAAAATGCAACCAGTACCTTGAAAACGCCCAACATTTCCCATGGCCAAGCAGACAAGGGTGCAGCCATGTTAGAGAATATAGAAACTTTGCCTTTTACTTCTTTAACTTGATATTTGTATAAAGAAGCTCTGAAATGTAACTGGAATAGCACAACTTCCTTTATAATAAAAGTATAATCTTGAAAAACAATTCCAATTTATAGGAGAAATACAAAAAATAGTTGATAGTTTAAGGACAAACTTCTCTGCTTTTTATAAAGCTTATGATCTTTTCTCCCTTCCTTCGTTGTCTATTTTGTAGGCAAGAAAGTCAAGCCATTAATCTCATTTCAGAGGGCCTACTTATAGCTGGAAGATAACACTGATATTATTAACGATCAACTGTCTAGTTCGGCAGCTTAAATATTGTTGAATAAACTTCAACAAAGAAATGTAACCCTTCACCAATAGATTAAGCTGTAGACGATATAGAGGTGTTTGGAGGGGATTAAAATCATATTTTTAGTAGATTGTGATAGAAGTTTTTGAAGTATGTGTTAAAAAGTTGTGGAATCCATGAAAGATGTGGTTAATATTGATTGTTTGACTTTGACTTAAATTAAAATCATATTTTAATCACAAACAAACAAGCTCATAATGCTGTTTGGTACTTGTTAGAGTAGATAGAGTTCTTGAATTCAAGTCACATAAAAAATTATGCACGTGTCAAACTATTGATGAAAAATGAATTCAGCCTCGACTAGGGACATTTTGTGTTACAGATTGAATATAGAAATAAATAAATATGACCTGGTATTTTTAATAACTTAAACTTTTAGATGAAATATATATACAAAAATAATCTAATGAGCTCTAGTGCTCAACTTATATTAAGCACCGGTAATATGACACACCAATTAATCGATGAGTCATTAAATTTATGGGACATACCATTAACTTATTCATCAATTAATGAAGTGTCATATCACTGGTGGTTAAGTTAGATCATCTCTCTTTCACACGCACACATGTTTAAAGTTATATGGCTGGCCAACTTGGCATTCCGACAAGGGGGCAGCTGTATCTAGAAATTAATGCACCGATTGAAATGTGTAGATAGGGGGTGGCGTGGGGATGGTGGATGGGCTGGCAATATTGGAGCTGCATTCAGTAATGACGGGCTGAACAAATGTGATGTCTAATTGTCGATAGATCATTTGAATGAAGAAAAAAGTGGTTTGTTTTACAAGAAATTGCCTAGAGATGTCGAATGAAAAATAAACAGTCTTATTTAGCCCTTATTTGGTAGAGATTTTTTGGCAATAGATTTTGTGAAAATTGTTTTCGAGAACGAGGGATTAAAAAGAAGGAAAAAGTTACTATTCTTATGCAAAATTATTTTATTCTGAGAATGTGTAGTTGAATATGAATTTTAAAAAATGGGGGTCATACACGGACATAATTAACTTCGTGTAATGTTTATATCCATTTGAAACTAACGTTTGTCTATTGCATAGTGAACTCTACTTGATTTAGACCGGTTGATCTATAAGAAAATTTCATGAACAGAAGAATACTTACATTATAAAGGCTAATTTGACCCAAAAAAAAACATAATTTAATGGACAAGAGTCTAAAAAGGAAGTAACCCCTAGGTCCAATGGCGTATCCAAGTAACATTGATTGTATTATGAGTATTCGAGTATCACAAAAATATACGAGAAATTGATAGCAAAGAGAGCAGGATACACGTAATTGTTCACAATTAAGTGTGTTGAACACTAATTTTTCGTATGATGATATATGTTAATAATTGGCGTAGGTAATCTATTTTCTTTTGCATTAATGAAAACTGCCACCGATAGTGAATGAAATAGAAATAGGGAATCTATCTACCAGATAATAAATTGCAGTTGGTAGCAAGGCTTGATGTAATATGCATGGTTAAATACAGTGGCGGACAGATTTTATATTAGTGGATCACATTCTAACATATCAAAAAGCTGACAAAAAATTTAATTATTCGATATTCAAACCAACGGGCAACGTCGACAAAGCGACAGGATATAATTTACATCCAAACTAACCGGCAACTAGAGTGGTGTTGGCATTAAGAATACATTTATAGAATTATATGATTTATTTAATTGTGTAATTATTTAGCCCATATTTGACCCAATCTCTTAAAACTTATTATTTCTCAACTTCATTTTAAATCACTTATTTGATGATAATTCTATCTTTTATTTAACTTAATCACCTAATTTTATTTCGACTAATGTTATAATTCCAATGGAACTAAATAGAATTACTCTTTATGAAATATTTAACTTATCTCAAATTCCAACAACATATTTCACCTAACAGGACATTAATGTCAATTAGACTATTGTAACGCTTCAAATTTGAACTTTGCAGAGCATCAACAAAATACCACATGTTGCTTACATGCACCGTGGGTGCCAGCCATCTGCCATAAACAACAACTCAACTCGAACACGACGCTGGAATTTAAAGCCATATTTGTGGATCTCAGCTAACCTTATCTAAATTTAGATACTTTCAGTATTATATCTTTTGAACTACGATTTTCTGTGTTCACATTAAACAAACTTTTCCATTAAACATTTCTCTCATTTTGTATTATATATATTTACTTGCCTTTTATTACAGTTATCCAACTCATTCAGTGTGTATTTGATCCAAAATTATACCGATTTTAAGTGAAAAAAAAAAACTTAAAAAGTAAATAAAAATTGGTTGGTCCTAGGACCCACCAAGTCCAAAGGTGGGTCCGCCTCTGGTTAAATATTTCAATTGTCATTGAATATTCTTAAATATTTACCATCAAAGTTATGAAAATATTATCATATTCATCACTCTATCACTCATCCTTTAGAAATTCACAAACTTGGTGAACTTATCGAAATATTATCATTATCATCATTCTACAATCATGTAGTGCAGTGCAGTAACAGATGAGATAATATTTTAGTAAGTGAAGTGATAACTCAAAAAAAAAATTAAGTTAATTTCAAATAAAACTAAGAAACATTTGAGAAAATTCAATGACACAAACTTTTAAAGTTCAATAGTAGCTAAAAAAAAATATTTGAAAAATCCAGTGACAACTAAGATATTTAACCTATAATATATAAGTCAAACTTTTTTATACAGTGTGAAGATGTCATTTTTCAAATATACCAACAATATGTAGAGTTCTTGAATGGACTATAGAAATTGGCATTTGAAAATTAATATTTTCCCACAAGGCTTTAAAATTTCCAAATATATAATCTTAACCTCATACTTGTAGGGAAAAAGGCAAGTGCGCTTCGCAAAGTGATCCACAAAGAGTCAAAAGAGTAAGAAATTATAAATATTCTATATAAGAGCGTGCAATGATGAAAGATCAAGTTAATTATGCTAGCTATCATCATAGACTGAGGTGGAAATGTAGGTTTGCGGCGTATTAGATGAACGCTGCATCTCATAAATATTTTCTCCATTTCGGCAATTGACTTGCTATTGCCCTTGTGCTCAAATTCTTCACATCAAGAAAATTATAAAAGAATTCAATTGCTTTATTTCCTTTAAATTAAAGAATGGGACATAGAATTAATTTTTTTTTTCCCCAAAAGTGCACACTATACATCGTCAAGTTGAAAATACAGCTATTGTACAATTAGCACAATCAACACGAACTATTGTTGTTGACTTGAGAGAGCCTTGGTATAATATTTCTATTTCCTTTGTTGTTGGGAAGATGATGGTACTTTTCTTCAAGATAATTAAATAATTAAAATGGTAAATTTTAACTGGAGTCTCCCAATTTTTTTTATAAGTGTAACTTCGGGGTCTCCAAAACTTGAACTAGTATAAAAAAGACTATTATACTCTTGTTTACCAAAACATAGGTTAAAAACATTGTTAATAGTCACCCAATCTTCATAGTTGATTTATTCTATTTTAATCAGTATTTTAAAAAGTGTAAAACATAGCTAGAGGTGAAAGTCAAGTTTCAAACTTTATGAGCCTAGGTAAGGCCTATGCGTAGAAAAAGAAAAAAAAAATCTTATTTTTAATATTACTTTAAATTTTTATTTATGTTAAAAATCAGTTAGTAATTAAAATAATATATACCAAACATTTAAAATTATAAAATACTATATTTACTTAATTATTCCTACAATTGTCAATTATACAATTTTCAAGTTTTGAAATACAAAAACTAGATTATTTCTCATAGTTTCAACTTTCAACTAGACGAGTTTAACTTGAAATTTTCTAACGTGTTTTTCATTTTTAAAACTTTTGTGCAGATAAAATCATTGAAAATTTAAAACTAAAAGTCAAATAAAAAGTTCTTAAAAAAATTAATAAAGTGTCACTAGACGCTCATTACTAAGACGTTGCATTTCGCCCTAGCCTCGCACTTTGGCAGCGCTTAGTCTTAGACGAACTTTTTAGAACACTGATTTTAATAGTTTATTTTCTTCAATTTCTATTCACGCACTTTGTCTATTTCCATACGCAGAATTAATATAATATATATGGTTAATAGAAATAATGATGGGGGAGAAAAAAACTTAAATTACATGTTTATCATCCAACTAGACAAAAAAAACATGTCATGCTATGCAAGTCGTGCATATCTAACAATGTGTGTTTATGTTACTAGAGTCCCATGGCAACATTTCTATTGGCGACCATTACACTTTTTACCAACTCAATAAGAGTGACTGCCTAAAGTTTGAATTATCTTACTTTAAATCTAATAAAGTAAACCATATTAATTCGCTCCAACTGTTTTAGAAAATAATAAGAGTTATGATGGGGCACAATGCACCGTGCACAGCCTTCTCGTGATAGGGATTGGGGTCTGCGATTATTTTAATCGGTGATCCCACCCCCTATTAGGAGGTGCTGTGCACGATGCAGTACAACCGACATTTTCCAAAAAATAATAATAATAATTCCAACTTACAATAATGCCCATGTGGCTTTAGTCTTTATTCTACATGTTGTATAGTGGACCTATTCGTCACAATAGAGGCCACGAAAATGGTTGCCACCTTTTTCTTCATTTATCAATCTTTGAGAGGAACATTAATGCACTGGCATAATTATATTACGACTTCAAAAACTAGTCGATTCTATTGAATATATTAAAATTTTAAATATTTGATATGTGTGGATTTGCGAAGAATACCAAAAAGATTAACAACAATCTAATAACGATAACCTAGTTCTACCTTTTAAAAGAGAACAATAAAAATTCTAACAAAACTTATAAACTAAAATGTTTTCTAAAATCTAATATAATCAAATGAAACACATAATTAAAAAAAATAATAAAATTCTATTGCTCATAGAATAATAAAAAGTTCCTTATTACATAAATGTTAAACAAAACTTAATAAAAAAGAATCGCTTGCGTTATTTGTTATGGGATAGCCATTGAAATTCTTCTAAATCCTCGCACAAATCGAGTGACTTTGATGAATTTTCAGCTTTAGATCTAGCTACCACCTTGTGGAGCCAACTTAGGCAAAATAGGACTATAATTTTCATTGTGCGTTTAGGATCCGTTTGATTAAAAAATAGAATTTGGGTGGAAAGAAAATGAATTACAGGGAATTAAATTGCTTAAAATTTGTTTATAATTAAAAGTATTTGATTGGTATAATTTTTCACCTAAAACGTGTTTTGCATGAAAATATATACTTATGAACTATGAAGGTACCTTATGGTTGCCAACTTTGACAAATTGAGACCGCAATTTTCACTGTGCTGCAGGGAGGGTCACGGGCGGACCTAGGGGGTCTCATATGATCAAGTGACCCCCCACTTTTATAAAAAAAAAATTGCTTAGTTTTTTTTAACTTTTTTTTTATTATTAGAAAGTAACTATAAATTTTTATTGTGACCTCTAACCCAAGTCGTCTGAATTTGTTTCAGGGGAGTATTTTACATCCCCTTCCTGACAGCACACTCACAATGTTAAGGAGTGGGGGCACATTTTTTAAATTTTTTTATTCACGTGAATCTCATGTGAATGTGGATCAAGAAAAATGTCATTCTCACAAAGGAAAAATCTGCAAGTACAAATGAAATTTATCAAATTTTTTATAGACTTTTGAATTCCCACTTACATGAGAGTGGGATCATATATAAAAGATTGTAAAAAAAAAATATTTTTTGGCGCCATTTGATAAGTCTACGTAGGTACAGGGATTTAAACCTATCAGGGCTCTTCTCATAAATCAGCTTAATTCTGAAAACTTACTCGACCTTTTTGAGACAAACTTGACTGCAATTTTCATTGTGCATTTATTTTGGTTTGCACGAAAACTGACAATAAGGTGCACCTTTTTGACCGAACTTGACTGCAATTTTCATTGTGCATTTATTTTGGTTTGCACGAAAACTGACAAGAAGGTGCACCTTTTTGAGCCAAACTTGACGACAATAGTAACTAGACCTTTTTGTGGCTTTAATGCTATTATTATTTGAATATTTTTCTTAGCCCCTGTTTGATTTTCATTTTCTCAAAATTCATTTTTTTCTCTCTTCTTTTTAATCACACATTCTTCAATAAAATAATATTACACGTAAACTCAAAACTTTTCTTTAATTTTCAACCACACATTCTCCATCAATCAACTATTCAAAATGTATTTTTTTCCCGAAAATGGGAATCAAACGGGGCTTTAATATATTTTTTGTTAAAATAATACACTTATTTATGCTATCAAGTTCATTAGATTTGAGTGAAACTCATCTCTAACTTATGTAGAATTGCATAGTAAAACTTGCATGTGATTTGTAAATATTTTTTACCTCGAACAAACTTACGTAGTTTTAGGGGAGAGAACTTTTTAAGTAAAGAATTTTGTTTAATCATGGATCCCACCCTATACGAGAGAGCTATCAAAAATGATGTACAAATGTACTGTACACATACCAAAACTCTTAAGTAAATGTTTCATGATACTATTGAAGTGACACCTCAAGAAAAAATATCTTAAGCAACGACATTTTGATTAAAAATTATGTACATATTTTTATCTATCAAATCATAATACTTACAAACTTAAAAATGTATCTACTTTTTATTCATTTACTGGAAGAGCTTTGTACAATCCTAACTTCTTCAATTTCAAAATAATTAAGAGCTCGTTTAATATGACTTTTACTTTTACTTTCGGTAAAAAAAATTCATAAGAAAGTTACTTTACTTTTTGTTTGGAAACTAATTTTAAAATATCTTCCTATTCCGAAAATGTTTTTAAGAGAAAGTCACATTAGACCACTTTCCTCTAAAAATTCTTCTAGCTAGAAGAATATTTTCATAAAATGAATCAAAGAGGTCCAAAAGCAACTTTTGGATCTCAAAAACTCCTTTTGATTACTCAAAAAAAAAAGAACAAAAAAATATTTTATCTTGCACTGGTGTTGGGGTGATTATTTCATACGTAGAGCACTCAATATACCATAATTGACAATTAGAATCAGAGTCTCCACCGAAACCACCGACGAAGCCAGCACCTGGTGAGGGGATGCTGCCACGTGACTTGGCTCAACCGGAATCTTTAGGTCCGTCGAATAACGTCGTTGGTTGTAGATGCGAGCGATTTTGACCACTTAACTTGTTGAATAATGAATGTTATCATTATTGATTTGAGAATTTATGTTTACGAATTAGAATTGTGATTTATGATAAGTAATTTGTGTTTTATGAGTTATGATTATTGATTTGGAAATATACGTTTACAAAATTATGTTTTTAAAAAACTTGAGAATAAGGCAATATTGCAACGTTTTCAAAATATGAGATTTCGTAGAATGCAGTTGTTACAATTATAGAGTAAGGTTGTATCATATATTTTTTTTAGTATTTTTGGTTGTATTGAATTACATTTTCGTATCTATATAATTTTTACATTTTAGTTCATTTACATATATATTGAATAATTTTTAATATTATTTAATCAAAATCTAATAAACGATCGAGCTTACGATCGTGGATTGTCGATGGTCAATGATCAACCTACGCCCTAACTGAACTTCGATGTTGAATTCGTCCTAGCCCGAAACTCCCAAGCAAGTCAATCTCCAATTGAGGAATAACTATACAGTATGACTCTATAATTCCCTCTACACAGTCTAACAAATTTGAATCAACAATAAAGCTTTTCACATATGTTCCCAATTCAATATTACACACACAGACAACATCAAAACAAAAATATTTCCATTTCCAAGTGATAATCTCCATATGATTGCATGTGTTATCAATAAATATATCACTGGATACATATTGTACCAAAAAATTCACGAGACCATGTTGCGTACATATACTTCCAAACTTCAGCCTGTAAATTATGAAGCCCACTTGTCGTAGAATATTTCTAATTATCATTATGTTTGGAAGTTCATCAATAAAGAATGTCACCACATTTTCAAAATATGCAGGAGTAACCCTCTTCACAAGAGCTGCTCTCGTACATTATAGCCATAGGTAATCCATTGCCTTAGTCATTGCTCCAATAGCTTATTTCACATGGTGCGAAGTTGATTTTTTTTTAAAATAAAAAATCTAAGATATAATGCCATGAAATTCGATTACATCTTTCTAAAAAGTTTAAACTTTTTATGAATTGGTTTAATGTGGTTGTTACTAATTAAGCGCTCTAATCCCTAGCTCGAGACCTACTATTAACAAAAATAAAATCAGAAAACCTAGCGAAGTGCACACGTATTTTTGAGTAAGCTCTAAAAGATTATTCTAATTAAGCCCTCCAACTCCTAAGTACAAGAGAACTGATAAACAAAATAAAAAAAAAAATGGACAATACACTCAAAGATTTATACTAATTCACTCATATAGAGCTATGTTTGGTTCAGATAAAAATCAAAATTTTATTAGATTTGATAAAAGTTAATATAATGTGTAGTTGAAAAGTTGTGAATCCTAAAAATGTATAGTTAAAATTTAATTATTGACTTTAACTTAAATTTTAATTAGATTCTTAACAGAACAGAACAAGGACATAGTCTCATTGTTGCCACTTTGTCATCTATGGCTTTTCATTATAATGAACAAGAGTAATTAATCTCCTGCATTTCGCACAAAAATGAAACGGCAATGGCCTCCTTAAATTCTATACACTACAAAAATAATCGATTTCGCGACAAAAAAATGTTGTCGCAAAAATTTAATTTTTGTTGCAAAAGTAATTTAGCGACGACAATACGTTCGTTGTGGGATTTGTTGCTTTATATGAGTCACATAATGTGTTTTGTGACGACTTTCGGACATTCGTCGTTTGAACAAAATCGCAACACTATTTGTGTGATGCAAAAAATACGAAATGACAACACAATATATGTAGCCATAATGTCGTTGCAATGTATATATGTCGCGAAAAATTTAAAGGGCGACAAGTTAGTTTGTGACAACTGATGTTCCAATAAAGTTTTTAAGAGAAATATATTTGTTTCAAAGTTTAGTCACCGAACGTATTTTGCGACAACTTTCGACCATTCTTCGCATTAACAAATCGCAACACTATTTATTTGCCGCAGAAAATATAAACTAGTAACACGATATTTGTAACTATAATGTCGTTGCAATACATATAGTCACGAAAAAACAAAAGGGGGACATGATAGTTTGTTGCAACGATTATTCCAATAAAGTTTTTACAAGAAATTCTTTGTAGCGAATATTCCTTTAAAGGTGTAACTTTTGCTAACTATTTTATTTTGCAACAATACATGAACGTAGTAATATATTTTTAATAACAAGTAATGTTTGTCGTGAAATATGTTTTACAATGTGTTTGAGATGTCGCATAATATATTTTAATATATTCAATATTTGTAGTACAATGTATAATGTAACAAGTGATTTTTGCATTTAAATTTATTTCGTAACACAAAAAGTCTATCGCGCCATCATTTGTTCAACGAGTATAGTTGTTGCCTAATTTATTTCGTGATTATTTATATACATCGCATATCTTATTTTACGACATATATAATTACTACGCAAAGTATTTTGTGACAATAAACATTTAGTTATGTGACAAGTTGTGCTTGTAGTTAAATTTATTTCGCAACACAAGGTGTTTGTGGCTTCAACGATGTACAATTGTCGTCTAATTGATTCTATCTTTATTTACGTATGTCGGAGATTCTATTGTAAACACATAATTTTTTATTTCTTTTGTCGCAATGGAATCGTTATTGTGGTGCACATTTATATGAAAATGCAACTTATTTCATTAGAAGTAACTCGTGACTTTATAAGAAGAATGTTTCAATGTACAATTATTAAAATATTATTGATATCAAAATAGATTTTAGAAAAATTCGTATTACTGTCAACCAAATAAATATAGATCAATATATTATCTACAAACTTGTATACCTTCAAGATCAAAACAAATGCAAATAAACTATAGTACTGATAATTTTAAGGTCGAACTACTTAAAATGATTTACCAAACTTGAAAAGTAAAAAATAGAACTAGAAATATGAAATAAATAAAAATTAAAAAAAAACCTCATAGGACACCCAAATGATATTTCTGACTCCAAAATATGCTTCCAACTCATCGTCAATATATTTTTTGGTTAAGTGAGAATTATTGTAGAGAAAAGTTTCACAACTTTAGTCAACCATGTACATATAGAAGGTAATGAAATATTAGATTAAAGAAAATATTTCAAATATCTCACATTAACAAGGTCGATGATGCAAAAAGATCCAAGTAATTCAACTGCCACAAGTTGCCCGTGACTACAAGTTTATGACAAAATTTAGATGCAAAAAGATTAATAGCCATCTAAATCTGAAAATTGATCAATTGTGTTTTACTCCATACAAGAACATAAGCTATAATTCATATTCTAAAACTATTTTGTATACTCGAATAATACTGAACTAAGGTAATGGATTGTGCAGCGGCCTACTGCTTCTAATACTCTGCTTTACTACTTAAAATAAGATACCGCATCTCATACTCTTCATTACTATGTGTACATTGAATAACTAATATTTTGTCTTCTATAATATTTGATAGGCCCTTAATTCTATTTACGTATTCTAGAAGCTCTGCACTAGTGCAAAAATATCTAAACTAAACGAATATCTGTGTAACTCTTTATAATCATATTGAATGTTAGCACAAGATCAACAACCATCACAATAAGCAATCAAATACATCTCAGTAGTCGGTTACTTTAACCTTAAATGTTAATAAAAATTCTTATCAACTCTCGGTAGATGTATCATTAGTACTCGAATCTACATAGGAAAGGGAAAATTTAGATAGTTATTAAAAAAAAATAGAAAACATTACGCAAAAAAAAAAAAAAAAAAAAAAAAACTATATATATAAAGAATGTTTTACTTACCAATATCACTATCAGCATTATCATCTTTACCATCTAGAGATTTCTCATCTTTACTGTAATAATTATTCAATATATCATAGATTATGATCCTTGGAGTAATTTATTTAATAGATTCTCATTCTTTGAAGAGGAAGGGACGTGGTCCTACAAGAGGCAAGGGCACCGATGATATTGTCAGTGCAGCTGGAAAAATATCATTGGAGATTTCTAAAAAATTGAGAAGAGCTATTGGAAATCAGCAAATATGTTTGGCTAATGAGTGTGGCTACGTCGTTCGATCCTTCGCTCCACTCTGTTACAAAAGGTGGATCGACATACTCAGTGAAGAGAAAAAATAAATTATATGATCAAGTTTTGGTAAGTCATAATCAAATTCACTTTTTACAACTTTTTGTTGAATAGTTATTAGTTTCCCATATTTTTATAAATAATACATTTATATATATAAAAAAATTCTTTTTTGATAGGCAAAATTCAAGTTTGATTTGACAGTTGAGCATGTCCATGAATGTGTGAACGATACTTTAGCAAGAAGATATCGTGATTATAAATGTAGACTCAATGAGAAATATTTCAATGGAAAAACATTGGATGATGCAATAAAGAACTGCCCAATTAACATAAAGCAAGTTGATTGGGACTGACTGTGTCATATTGGTCTACCCCTAAATTTCAGGTAAATTTTATTAAAACTATTGATACTTGTAAATATTAAGAATAACATAATTTAGATGTTATCTTAAAATAATTAAAAATAGTAAATTATAATACGGAGTTAATTATATTTACGTATAAATTAATTGCAGGCACTATCTACACATAATTTAGCAAGCCACAATTGCATCTAATACAATCATCGTGGTGGATCAAAATCATTTTGTAGCGCGTCTTGAAGAAAATGTAATATTTTCTTTTGAATTTATAAATAAAAATATATTTATATAACATTATATGTGTTATTTCAAACAGAGATCAATTACTTAAGACAATGCACAAGGAAAAATAGACATTTATTATGAGACTTATTACAGTGAGAAGAAATCATGGGTAAACGATAAAGCACGAACAAGATATGTAAGTATATTAACAATTTATTCATCTTTATTGGCATTTTTTTTATATATTCTATTACTAACATATATTCTCGCTTCTTTCGTTTACTTATATATGGGAGATGATGTTTCAAATTAAAGAGCAATCTGTTTTAAAAGGATTTGAGGCCCTCGCAGAGCTTGAGATTACACAGGAGGTTTTTGGAAAATCTAAAGGATACATTCGAGGACTTGGACATGGTCCAAATCTGCCTCAAGTGACTCTGTTTATTTGACGTCGATTGATACTGAATCAATAGCCTTTCAAGAGCAAACACAAAAGCAGGATCAAGAATTATTGGATATGCGTTCCAAGCTTTCTCAATTTGAGACACTAATGCATAAGTTCGTATTGAGTCAAGTTGGCATGCCTCCACAACAATCTGAACCAACAACAATATTTAGCATGCTAGCGCCTGCTCATAATATATGAATTATGATTTGTTTATTTATTTGCTTTAAGTTTCGATACATCTATTTTTCTTTATGGATTGGTTTGACTTAGTAGCACCTTTTTTTGTAAGTTATTATGTGATTGAAAGTATAATTAATTTTTTTAAAAAAATTTGGAAATAATTTTTTCTCTAGAAATTTTATAAAATTTTTATTATAAAATATTTTCTCTTGCTAAAAAATATTAAAAAATTTTAAAAGTTGTATTACATATTAAAATTTAGCCAGACTAAAAAAAACATTTGTTACAAAAAAATAGTGTTGCAAAAAGAAGTTAAGACAACAAGCAAAAAATGTTACAAAATATAATAAAAGTAAGGGGAATTTTCATAAATGTCACTAAAATAGAAAATCCACAATTTTTTTCATTTGCACATAATTTGTTCAAAAATGTCACTTTTATATTGTGAAATGTCCACATTACCCTTGCAAACACATATGGTACCATTTATGACATGATTTGAATAGCATTAATGGTCTTGATATTTTGATTAAATTTCAATATTTTATTGTAATATATATGTATATTATATTTCCATTTAATGTATTTTATATTAGATATATGTATATTATATTGTCTATTTTGAATTTTGTTAATACAAAAAAAAAAAAAAGAGATAAAAGAAGTTGAAATGTTAACTCTACTAATTAATTATTTTAATTGTTTATTTATTATTTAATTCACTTGTTTATTTAAATATATCATTAATTATTTTAATTGTTTACATATATTATTTATTTACTGTTTAATTAATTAATTGTTTATTTATTTTAATTGTTTATGTAATATTTAATTTAATTTTAATAAAATATTTCATTAATTACTTTAATTATTTACATATATTATTTACTTCACATTTAATTAGTTATTTTTATTTATTTATTTTAATTGTTTATTCAATATTTAATTTAATTTCTTTAAATATTTCATTAATTATTTTAATTGTTTATGTATATTATTTCCTTAATATTTCATTACTTTATTTAATTATTTTTTTTAAATTACTTATTTTAATTATTTATCTAATATTTAATTTCATTTTTATTTAAATATGTCATCAATTATTTTAATTGTTTATGTATACTTAATATTTAATTAGTTATTTAATTTATTTATTTTAATGAATTATTTTAATTACTTATTTCATATTTAATTTAATTGTTTCTTTACTTTTTAAATAATTATTTAAATAAACAATTAAACAAATAATATACATAAACAATTAAATTATTTTTTAACTGTAATGTTGATTGATTTTATGCACCCATCTGGTTGACAAGTCAAATTTTATCTAATTTTATGCACTCATCTGTCTAGAATTATTGAGGTGAACTGTCGGAACGACATTTCATCTGTTGGGAACGACATTTCATCTGTCGAGATTTACCCATCTGTCGAGAATTACTATAGCAACCGACATTCTCTGACGGTCGTACAACAATTTTATCTGACACGTACAGTACTTTTGTACAATTTTCAGCCCACATTCATTAGGGGACATGCATGGCATTACAATTTCTGCGAAGGGTAAAACAGTACAAAATTGACATTTTTGATATGTCCAAAAAAAAGGGACATTTTTGTAATTAGATACAAGGAATTTGACACTTGGTGTAATTTCCTCTAAAAGTAATGAGCGAGGGATCGTAAATTTTTTACAACAACGTACATTTGAGAGCTTTTGTAGCGTGCATTGCACGTTACCATATCTTTCTATTCTACGATAATATTAGATCTTATAATATAGGGTGAGAGTTGTAAGAAAACCTACTGCAACATTTTTTGTTTGTTGCAAAAACTTATTTTCTTGTAGCATTTTTTCATCCAATTATAGAATTTTTAGCCACAAATATTGTTTATCGCAAAAAAGTAGACCCTATTGCATCACAAACATTTTGTTGCAAGAAAAAAAAGTTTGTCACCATAAATTTCCCACCAAAAATATTTTGACATCTTGCTTCCCTCATATTTTTGGCGACATTCTTTATTATTTGTCGCAACTTCTCACATTTCACGACAACTTTTGATGCTGCTTTATATTTATTGGTACCTTTTTTTTAATCACAATTTTCGCGACAAACTTTAAAAAAGTGTAGCATTAAGTCATTTATTGCGACAACATTTTGAATGTCACGAAAAATCCTATCACAAAATCACAGTTTTATTGTAGTGTCTTATAGTAGGAATATTTTGGCAACCTGTCACATAATACTTGTATGGAATATTATGTCAATATGCATTCCACACAATCCAACAATAATATCCTTAGTGCTTGTACGATAAAATTTTACACAATTTAATAATTTTTTAACTAGTCAAACTTCAATTTTAAATGCACATTTCATGAGATCTACAATTTTTCAATTATATATTTCATCAACTTTTATCAAAATCTGCTAAACTTTTATCAAAAAGTTTGTCAAAAAACCCCTTATTTTTCGTGGGTATATGAGTGACATAGTTACATTTTAAAAAAAAAAAAAAAAATTGAAGGAGAAAAACAAGATGTTGTATAGGATGGAAGAGCTTCTGATTGATATTTTTACTCTTTTATTGGGCAACTATATCCTGTGATAATACTAACAATAAGCTCTCTATTTATATTCTGAGCATCCTCAGGACTTTCAATTTTTAAAGAGCATATTCTATAATTTAGAAAGTATCTATAAATTTTGAAGTACTAACATACTCTTTAAATTTAACACTTAATTTTACTACTTCCAAAAAATATTTATTATTTTTCTTTAAATTATTATATTATTTTCCTACATTGAAAATTGAAATACTTTAAATACATTTAATTATAGAGAGTGAGTTTAGAGTTTAGCTCTAAATTAAAGTGTTTCTTGAAACATGATTTTAAGAGTTGCCTATTTAAAATAAAGAGTATCTCATATTTAAAAAGTCTCTTGGATATACTATTCCAGTGTGACAATCGATCAACACATCTATTTCAAGGGTTTATATCTACCCTCATCATCAGTGGCAGGTGCATTTGGGAATTTGGTACCTGCTGTAATTTCTGCAAATAAACTCCCTATTCAGCCAAGGAGCTGAGAATTGGTTGCTCGGTTGTTTTATTGCTCTTTGGAAGCTCTTGACTGATTTTGCAGGTACTCAATTCTCAAGATTTACATATATTTTACAATTTCCCAATGATTTTCATTTTTTTTTTTTTTAATAATTTGTTAACAGGTACCTGTAACCACTTGTATGCAGTGTGTATAGTATTTATTCAAAACTTTGATATGAAAAATCTGGCAGGCTCCGGTGGGATGCTCGCACAACGGGGTATTAGCTTAGTTGTAGAGCGTGCCCCTAATAATTGCGTCGTCTTGCTTGACTTGTGAAGGCTCTCGGCCATATGAATATTTCAATATGCTCATCGGCCATGAAATGTGAATCATACAAGACACATTAACATATCATACTCCTCCTGTTCAAACCAGGGTTTGAAACCAAGCCTCTCCTCAGAAGGATAGATAGGGTGATTTGAGCTTGTTTTATTGTTTTACGAAACAAAGGATGTTAAAATTATTCCAAAATCTAACTGTGTTTTGGAATGTAGGGTGTATCATCAGCAATTACTTTCTTTGCTCAAGCCTGGTGCATTGCACAAAGAGGTCCACCATTTTCTGCCATGTTCAATCCCCTATTAACAGCTATAGTGACAGTTTTGGCTTGTGTATTTCTACATGAAGAGATGTACACAGGAAGGTACTGCCACAATATTTCTATGCTTTGTCAAAATTCTTATACATAATATTAAAAATGATCAAACAAAATCCTTTTTAATTCTCTCGACCAAACATTTTATCAGTTTAATTTAATAACCAACGAACATCAGTTCCAGCCAAGATTGTTTTGTTTATACACTGAATGACAACCTGATTAAGTTCTGGTTCTAGCATCTTATTCCCTTTGGCTTTCAGAAGACAAATGTCACATTCACAATGGAAATAGCAGTAACTGAACTACCAAAAAGAAAAGAAAACTGACTAATTAATTATTTACTCAGCAATGAAATCTGATTTACCCCATTCAACACCAGTAATCAGAGGTTTGACAAGAATATATTGCAGGCTTCACTAGCTTGATTTACTGTAATACAATCACTACTGCTTCAGAAGGCTGAAATATTTAAAGGGTAGGCACTAACATACATAAGGAGAGAGCTCAAAGAAGAATAGAGAAGGTCAATAGACTGAATAAGCTAAAAAAGAAGAAGAAATTCTACATTCGACTGAAGTACTCGAGATCAGACATATATTAGTTGACATAATAGCATGATGTCAACTACCTTCATGTAATTTTTCTGCAAATCTGAGATTTTGACTTCCAGGTTACAAGCTTCTGGCTGGTTACCTTTGGAGTTCCACAACTTCAAAACTAAAGTAAAATCCATGAAATCCAATACAATAACAATTGGATAGATATTCAATTTAAATGAATTCACCAATATCTAGAAAATATAATTACCACCGTAAGTAAAGAGGAAACTTGGCATGGCATCCATGGCTAGGGTTGCTTCAATCTGAGCATTTCCATAGATGTGGGCATTCATTGTACTCAAACTACGTATTACAGCTTAAAAAACTGAGCTTTAACTAGTTAAAGATTTCAGAAATCCCTTTCCATCTAAATTTTAAGAATACTAAGTGTAAACATTACTTGGAAAATTATAAACACCCTTCTAACCAGGGGTATGTCAGAGTAAGGGGAATGGAGGTAGAGAAAATTAAGCCACGTGCTGTTCTAAAATTACTAGTATTAGTCTATTAGATGAATCTATGCTTAAGCAGCGGGAAAAAAAAATGAAAGAAAGAAAAGCGAACTTGCTAAATAAAAACAGTAATATGTAATCATGAATCATAATTTTCTTATAATTTTTTCAGATCATCAATCTTCCATGAAAACTCTAGACAAAACATTTAACGTTACTCGATTATCCAATTGCCCCAACAGTAAGCAATATCACAGTGATGTTGCACAGCATTTGCAGTCAAGCTGCATTGTGATATCCCTCAATCGTTTGCTTCATCTCATCTAATTGAGTAATGACATATTCCAGTTTCTTATAACAAATCTCGTTAGATATTCTTGGAACATAGTCACACTTCTCAAATGGACGATACTCACAAGCACTTTTGATTTCCTCTCGCAGTGTCATCTGAATGTCCTGTTATAAAACACACGAAACCAGTAAAACGATAACATCTCCGTTCAATTCAAACCCAAACCTGAACAAAATAAGAACCCTAAAACTTTTTGCAATCCGAAACAGAAATAGATATATACAAATTAAAACGGGAAAAAAAAGTGTAATTCATCAATTGAAATCAAGAAAATTTAGGACCTTGATTAATTGCATGAACTCACTACAGTGATTATTGACAAGCTCCTTTCTTGGACCACTAGGGCTCGCCATTTCATCCATCACTCCTCCAGCTAGTTCCAATACCCTAACTATTCTCTGAGATATATATTTTTTTTTAAAAAATGATTTTTCATTGAAATTAAGTAAATTGGGGTAAAGTTAGGGTTTACTTTGTATAGAGATGTGATGGAATTACCTTTTCAACATTTTGGAGTCGCTGTAGAGAAGTGGTTTGGCTCTGTGGATCCATTGCTGCGAATCACGGTGGCGTAGCCTCGATTGCTCCTTAGATAAACGACGTCGTACATAAAGAGGAAGAGTCCCTCAATTGAATTTTATTGTATGATTTAATTTATCAGGGGATTAATTGATGGCTTGAAAAATGGTACGCCTATTTACATCCACACTTTTTATATATACATTTAATTTTAAAAATTAAATTTTATTATTTTTTAAATTATATGTAAATTTACATACATAAAATTAAATAAAAATACATATTTATCCACCTATTTTTATTTTTATTAAATTATTCTAAATTATTTTATATTTTTTTTAGAATTTGTGTTTAACTAGAATCCTAATAAATCAGAAAAAATTACATGAATATGTTCAAAACATTCTAACACTCAGAACTTCAATAAACAATGGAAGAAACGTCGTTAGAACAAATATATATATAGGCATAGCAATATATGAAGAAGAATTTGAAAAAGTAAAGATTATCATTTTATCATGTTTTGTTGTTTGATTTTTGTTCGAATTTGGGCGCTTTAATTTTCCTTTCTTGATTTTTGGATAATCTTTCTTGGATGATTGACAATTGAAAAGTATACCTTGAGTTTGTGGTATATATTGGCCATTAATGGTGATAGGGCTTACGCCAGTAGGCCCAAGAATTTAGATCCTACAACACGTGTTCACTCAACGAGTCAACTCGATAGGGTTCACCGACTAACCTTTGATGCATGAATTATACAAGTTGGATAAAGATATACATGCATGTTTGTTGTTATCTTATTTATTTTTGAATTTATGTCAATGACATTATTTGGCACTATAATTTTAATGTTGGATACATCAACACATAACTATGATGTCCAGAATGAATTATTTGTTGATTATACTGATATGTTTACAACAAATATGATACATAATGATTTTATTTTTTAATATGATCATATATTTATATACAAATAATTGATGATAAACAGATGTTTACAAGTAAAGAGGTTTTGATTGATTGGTTTAAAACTATTAGTAAGAGACATAACATGATTGTCATGACTAATTTTAAACGAACACTGCTATGTCGACATCATCATTCAAGATTATGGGAGAATCATACCTCGAAAAATTAGTTGTCGAGGTTAGAGTGTTCAATTGTTGAGGTTACTGAGCTCAAATTCATATAAATCACATAAAACTCGCACTTCCAACACGGGATTCACATATTCGCACATTAAGTTGACAACGCAGAGTTCATCAATTTAACTTGGACCCACATTATTCTCTACTTTCGTGAATCCCTTTATTCTCACCAAAATTTCTTCTTGGATTCCTTCCTATAAATCCTTACCAATAAAAATAATCAAGAACCCTCAACTTTTCCTTCAAAAATTTTCAATCTAAACCATGGTACGCTTCAGTAACAACTTAGTAGGCATTCTCAACATCATCACACTTCTTTTATCAATACCAATACTAGGTGCAGGCATATGGCTCTCAAAACAATCCAGCACGGAGTGTGAGAGGTTTCTTGATAAGCCAGTTATAATTTTAGGAGCCTTTATTCTAGCAGTCTCTTTAGCTGGTATAGTGGGTTCTTGCTGCAGAGTATCATTTCTTTTATGGATCTATCTTTTGGTCATGTTCTTGTTGATTCTCTTGTTATTAGCCTTCACAATATTTGCCTTTGTGGTTACAAATAAAGGGGCTGGTGAAGCCTTGTCTGGTAGAGGGTATAAAGAGTACAGGCTTGGGGATTATTCAAATTGGCTGCAGAAAAAGGGTTAGAAGTGATAAGAATTGGAATAAGATTAGGAGTTGTTTGCAGGATAGTAAGATCTGCCAGAGGTTGCTTGCTAATGGATCATCCACCGAAGTTCAAGACTTCTACAATGAACACCTCTCTGCCCTTCAGGTATCTTATGAACCCCGTCTCATCTAAAAGTTTAATCTATTTGATCATCGAGGAGACGTTCATATATCTAAATTTAGTCTTCTAAGAAGTAAGAAGTCTTCAAAGATGATCATATGCTTGTGTATGGTTGTGTATATTTGTATGCAACAGTCTGGATTATTTTTTTCTCTTTGGATGGATTAACTTTTATTGTGTGGCTAATTTTTGTTGTTTTTATTCGGTTGAAGAAATTTTGATTCAATCATATCTCGCCACATCATATGTACGTTAACCATTACCGTTTTTGGAAACTCAAGGGTATTTCGATAGAAATACGACTCAAGGGTAGTAAGATTCTTTTTCTGGAGATGCTCTTAAAAAGTAGAGTTGCTTTAACATAGTGGAGTTTGAAATATCTGAAAAAAGAAAGAATAGTTTTTGGTTGATGTTGATTTATATTGTTTTAACAACTCACCAAAAAAACTTTTCTGAACAAGTGGTCACTTGATCATTCTTCGGCACGAACCTTCCATATTGCTGTTCATTTTACAGTCTGTTATTTCTTCGAGTGTGATGATTATAATTCGTTTGGACGTAAATAGTAGCACCTAAGGAGTTCAGAATATTTCCCTTGCTGTAATTATTTTATCTTAACGTTTACCTAAAATATCTTGCACTTAATTGTCTGGCGTGCTGTACTCTAGTTTTCTTGAACTCTTTGGTTAATTTAGTTTGAATTGTGATTAAATTTGCACCTCAAGCGTGGAAATGCATCTTGGATTTGGTTTCTATCACCAAAAGTCCAAAATTTCTAAAGGGAAAAAAGTACAGTTTGGAGGCTTTTTTTTTTCTGGATTAAGCTTTTGTTTTAGAAGCAAAGAACAGTTACCTGAATTATAGCCTGTTTGGTAAGGCTAAGTCAAAGTTGCTTCTGCAACAAAGAAGTTGCTTTTGAACCACTTTGGATAATTAGTTCACTAGTTCTTTTCTCTTTTGTGAAGTGTCTGTTAATCTCCATGTTTTTACTTATTGTCACATCTCACATTTCTTTGATCCTTCCCCAACTCCAAGATCATCAAGAATGATTCTTAACCAAATTAGCTTGCAAATTCCTTGGGCCATTGCGCTAAATTCTTCCTCAGCATCCGATCTAGCAACACTGTCTGTTTTTCACTTAGAGAATGATTTGTAACCAATAAAGTGCAATAACCTGATGTTGACCTTCAATCTGTCACCGAGGCTGCCTAATCTGCATTCATTTGTGCTTTAAAACTGAACTTTTCACACTTCTTAAAGAGTGGAATTCTGTTGATTTTACCGGTTGTTTGTCATTAACTATGTTGAAAAATGTGTTTAATTGGATTGCATAAACTAATATTTACTGTTTCCTCAGTCTGGTTGCTGTAAGCCATCAAATGACTGCAACTTTCAGTATATTAGCCCGACCAACTGGACTAGGACGCCAGCCTCATCCTTAGCAAATCCCGACTGCAGTGCCTGGAACAATGATCCAAATACGTTGTGTTACGACTGCAACTCCTGTAAGGCTGGTCTGCTTGATAACATCAAGAGTGACTGGAAAAAGGTGGCTGTCATCAATATCATTTTCCTCGTCTTCCTTGTCATCGTGTACTCTGTTGGATGTTGCGCATTTAGAAACAACAGAGATGGATGGAAGTGATACTGTTGACGATCGATAAGTATCTTTAGAGTTTAAAAATCTCTTCGACTGCTTTGTTGTATTCTACTTGTGTTGCATCGTCCAGAGCGCTGCCTTAGGTGTACAGGATATGGGGTTTTCTTGTTCAAATCGAATTGATTAGCTTATTATTGTACGTTGCTTTTTCAGTCTTCCAGTTTGGTGCCTATTAAATTTAGTTAACCAACGACCAGAAGCTCTTACAATCTACACTATGGACTCATTTGACATGACTTTTTGACAAGCCAAAAGCTGCATCTAAAACTAAGAAGCCACTTTTGAATATGAATCGATAATTTTCTGAAAGAGTTTTAAGAGCTTTTACAATAAGTTGATTTAAGGTAACTTTCTTCATAAGCTCTTTCAGAAGAAGCAAAAATCTTGCCAACTGGATCCTATATGCATCAAAAAGAAGGATATTATAATCGAACAAAACGAGGATGTTGTTGGTAGCATCGAAATAGTATGGATGAGCACTCGAAAGGATCAAAATCTTTGAGAGCTTTTATAAAATAACTTGTTCATATACAAATGGCAAAGAATTAGAATCAAGAACAAGATATTTGACATATGGATTTGAACTACAGAGGCCCTGGGAAAGTTTCATTCTCCCTCTGCTCGTTCCACCTTTCAACCTGCAACCTCCATCGAGGAGCAGCAAAATTAGTTTCACTGGTGAACCACTTGATTTGATTGTAAATATGGCATCGACTTTCCGACTTCCGAGCAAAAAACAGGTCAACTGCCCAATGTTGAAGTTCTATAGATTAGTCTATCTGGTGCTTGTTTGTTTTATGGGTATAAGACCATACTAGCACGGTATAATAAATAAGATTCTAGCTTTTCTTTTTTATTACTATCTAGTACTGTCAAATCTACCTTATCAATACATGCCAATAGGGCATTAGTATAGCACGCGGGAAATGGATGAAGGCATTGGACTATAGAATTAGTACGATTAATAACCCAGAGAAACAGCACAAAAGGCTTAACAGCTAGACAAAGAATTACATGTAAAACCTAGAGGAGAAACAGAAGCAAGTATCTTATGTACCCAACAAAATAGAAGAAAAGAAAAGGATAACTAGTAATACAATGTAATAAACAAAACCAATCAAGAACAGCCCCAAGTATGCATCTTTACTTGATGTAAGTAATAATAAAGGTTAAATCAAGAACAGCCCCAGTGTCAGTGTCAACGTTGAAGACCTGTGTGTCATAAATGCCTCCCAACTCAGCTGATGCCCCAATTGTTGGAAATTATACAGTAATGGAGAATAAAGAAGAAGATGATGAAAAGAGATATTCGAAGAAGACTTGAACAAAAAAAAATGATTGTCCTCAAACGATATTTACCCCCTCTCATAGTGCTTTTAAAGGATTGAAATAGCAAATAGTTTGTAGGATTTAACAAGCCTCAATGAAGAACACCAAAAGTAAAGTAATTCTTCATAAAAACAAGTAAAAAACTGAAGTTCTGAATATGTGAAGAATCAATAATATCTTCACAATTTGGATGAATAGTATAATAATTTTCATTGTGTTTAGGGAAGAATACTATCATGCAGGGGCGGATCAAACTAGAGGCGAGCTATAGGTGTCGCTCTAGCTGGATTCGCCGAAATTTGGGGCTTTTGTCTGTGGAGACCGGCCGGAGCTGGAGATGGAAGACACGCTCTAGTTCCTGGCGTTTTGGGGAAGAAGGTCGTGGTTGGGACCAGGAGCGCGCTGGGATTTTTTTTTTTTTTAAAAAAAATGGGTCTCTAACTTGAGTCCACCCGTCTACCCCCAGGCCCAATTTCATCCCCAAACGGTGGCCAAACCCCAACCCAAACGCCAAACCAATTTCATTTCTCCCCCCAAATCCCAATTGCAAACCTAAGCTAGAGGAGAAGAGGACCGTGCGACTATGCGTGTGCGAATCGCCAAACCCTTTTACAGCTCTTCCAAATTTACTGAAATCCCGCTTTGCTTAATTGATTGGAGACTTGGAGTTGGAGAGTGGACTGTGGAGACTGGAGTTGGAGTTCACTGGCGTCGGATTCGGGCTTCGCGACTCTTCGCCAATCGCCAGTCGCCACACTTCGCCAGAATCGCCACAACTTCGACTTAGGAGGTAAGTTTGATTTCTTTCTGTGATTTGCTCGCCGCTGGTTGTGTGTTGGAGTTGTGTGACTGGCTGACGCCTGACTGCGTGTGTGATTGTGTGAGTGTGAGTCTATGAGTTGAGAAGGAGACTGTGACTGTGTTTGTGCTTATTTCGGTGTTTGTGAGTCTGTGACTCGTAGACTGAGTTCTGAATGTGTGAGTGTCGTGTGACTGCGTGAGGGACGGTGGTTCTCTATTTGTTGTTTTTGTGATATTGGATATTGTAATTGTGAAATTGGATATTGTAATTGTGAAATTGTTTATCAATTATAATTGAAAATTAAATTGGGTATTTTGGATATTGGAATTGATATATTGGATGTTGTAAATCTGAAATTGGATTTTAATCGGATTGATGCTTGGTTCTGGAAAATTGATTTACAAGTTCTGATATGTATATTTACTTCTGCGATATCGGGATTTTTTACCCCCCAATATAAAGTATGATTGATGCCTGAAATTTAGTACAATTTCATAGTGGTGTTAATTACATCTCTATTTTTTTTATCAGGTAAATAAATATATTGATCAAAATTTTAAATACAATTGCTCCGGGCATCCCTGGACATATAAATCAAACATTACAAAAGATCTAAAGATTCAAAGCAAAAGAATCAAAATGAATCCAAACATGAAGTTTCAAAAATTATTGCAACTTCATCTAATCAATACTAGAACATGAAGTGGGGAACCTCAATGCTAGTGTCGGGAGTTTCCCTTCTTCCTGAATCATTTCGATATCAAGAAGGGGTTATCCTCTTCTTATCTTTCTTGATTGCTACAGGACGTACATCATTCATCTTTCCTTTGAGTTTGTCATTGCCGTTCCACCCGATCATGGCCATTGGACTTGTTCATTCCCTTCTTTTTGCTAGCCACCTCAACAAAAGGATTATCCAGCTCGTCCCTATTTTCTTATACTGAGATTCCACCAGCATTCTGGCCATTTTGGCCAGTAGCATTCTGGTCATTTCGCCTAGAAAATTGGATTTTATATTATTTAATTGAATTTTCATAACCGACCGGCCGGATCGGGTGATTGTCAACGGTCAATGGTCAAAGTCAACTTCCGCTCTAGCTGAACTTTTATACTGAATTCGCCGCTGCTATCATGTATTCTATAATCCCTACACGAAATGGTTCCAACTCATCAAGAAAATGTGCAATGATTCACTAAAAAAATTACTAGAAAATTCAAAAGAAATTCAGCCAACGACTTGATTTTAAAGCCATGAGACCACATAGGTTATAGCCATGCGACCGCATGGCTAGGTTCACATGCGACCGCCGGCCTCAAAGGTCTATGCGGTCACATAAGCCATTTACATGGCATGATTTTCCATTTTTTTTCCTTTTAATTTTTAATTCATCAAAATTTGATTTTGAACAATAAGATTACAACACCAACTTTCACATCCGATGTCGCAGGATATATTTTTTTACCATACTTACAGAAATGCTTTTGAGAAATCTTCCTGGGAGACCACTCATCCTAGAATTTCGCCAACCAAAATATGCTCATATTTAGAATTTGGTGTATTTGTACTAATATGTCTCACTCTGAGCTCGTCTTTCGTGTCCCATGTGATTCTTCTTTCTTTTTTTTTTTTTGGATTACGTTTATTACTGGAGCTCCCACCTATCATGTCTTATCCTAGGTCTTGATAAAAAGGTAAATCACAGATTATGCCTTCAAAAGTGTAGGGTGGAAAACTGTCATTTAACTCCCACTTACCAAGGATTTCATTCATATTTCAGGATTCGAACCCCTCTCCGACAGTTGCAAGCGAGACTAGATTTTTTCTACCTTCCCCTTTCATCACTTGAAGATGTGTCTTGAGGGCGTGTCCCATGTGATTCTTATTGTCTCTTGTAATGGTTCTACTATTTTCCCTAATCTACAAGTATTTAAAATTTTTAATATTAACAAACTTATAACTTTATTAACTGTAGCTGCTAGGTTGCTCAATCCGCCGACCAGCTTGTTTATATTCGACATCTATGTTACCCTTTGGATAAGGGCATATCGGTCATTATAACATTTTTTATATCATCTAAAAGATTAGGGTAATTACCTTTATAACATATTTTTTATTTATTACACAACATTTTTAATACACTTAAAGTTCTCAATTTTACTCAGTGTAACACTTGAGTCTCCAAACTTTTCTTGTCTCGTTCTTAATGTCAATATTATGTTAATTAACATATTTCGTCTCAGATAATGATTTTTATCCAATTAGTACATTTGTGAGGGTACAAAATGACTTATTTGCTCTTTTTTTTTTTTTTTGTATAAAAATAAATATAAGTGGGATAAATAGTTTTCCCTCGTTATAAAGCATACAAATATAATATTTTGGACATAAATCACACATTTAATGAAAGGTTAAAAATAAGAATAGTAATGGCAAAAAAATCAGCCCTGCAGGTTGGCAGGGGCGGGGCCCGTCCTGTAAAAAAAAATTAAAATAGAATTTTGATGAATGGTTAATTTAAAATATTGTTGAATGTATTTATAATTTTATAACATGTTTCTAATCCAACAATTATATTATACAGTTGTCAATTTAAAATTTTACCTAACTAACAATTGTTTTATATGATTTATAAATTCGGTCATCCAATCTTTTTTATTATAATTAAATTATTTAATCAAAGCAAGTTTATAATATTTGATCAAAAAAACTAGAAAAAAATTAAAATATATGGAATTATATTTAGGTTTTGGATTAAAGGTTGAACTCTGAGTAATAGCTTAACTCGAAATTTTGAAATTGTAATTTATTCTCTAACATAATTTGAAAATGTAAAAAAATAACGGGACAGCAAACGGGGTAAGCTCCCGCCCCACGCCGTCTCTAGATAAGAATTTAACTAAAAAAAAGAGAGGGAGAGAGAAAAGAAAAAAGGTTAAGAACACAAATTCTACAAGTAGCTGCCCATTTGACCTTATTCGAGAAATTTCACTTTAAGCATCTTAGTTTAGTTTAGTTATTCTCATTTCAAAATGGTAGCATGAAATCCCGGGGGGGGGGGGGGGGGGGGGGGGGGAGGCAATCTTTCTTTAGCCCATTCTTCATTTACCATTTTATTAAATTTTTAAAAATCTTAATAAGTAACATCGTCACTTTTTATTGTAATAAAAAGAAAACTTCCACAATCCAGTAGGGACGATTGCCACCACTAGGCTTTTCCTCTCTTCGACCCTTATCATGTGTATAACTTTTTTAAGGATACTATAGATAAACACTCCATTTCAACTAAAACTAAACAAAAAGAAAAGGAGAAACATTTATTTCAATTATAAACTAAAAAAGAGAAGGAAAAACAAAAGAAAAAGAAAAAAAAGGGAGAAAATAAACAAGACTTTGCACGCTCAACCCCTATACCAACACTTCATCCACGTCTAGTCGCTAATTTTTATTTATTTATTTATTTATTTCGTTAAAATTTTTAGTACAATTTTTTCACGATAGACGAAATCCTTCCATTAAACACCAATCCACTATATATTCGAAGTTTCGAGACTAATCTACTAAAAAAAAGTTAATGAAAAATCACTAAAAACCAAAAAAATAGAAACTTCCCAAAAATGTAAATAACATAAAATAAAATGAATAACAAATTAACAATTCAACCAAACGTGTAGGGCCCATAGAGAATGCTTTAGCTCTTTAAAATACAATACCCACCACGTATTGCGCATATGATTAAGAACAAAGTGTAAAGGGGAGGCTGGCCAACTCACAAGTCATAATTAGAAAAATATTTTTTACTTATAAGCAAATGCTTCATTCAGATCACATTCTGCCTTCTTTGATAAGCAAATTTTATTTTATTCTTGTATAATTCATTACCTACCAAGAATAATCAAAGTATTATATAATAAAAAGTGAAAGTCCCTAGATAATATATTTAATTATATATTGTACATTGTGACATACTTTGGTCGTTACCTATAAGAAATCACCTTTTTATTTAATTCATTTTTTTGCTTAAGATGTAATAAAATTGTATGTTTAGAAGTAAATCATGTCAAACTAAGGGTACGTTTGATTGACAAAAGTGGAAAGGCAAACAAATTCCATGTAATAGGAAAATAAAAATTCACATAAACCATAGGAAATAAATTTCCATGAAATTAGTTAAAAACAACTTAAAATGGTTGTATCTTGGAATTTGAACTTCATTTTCACTTTCGTATCAAACAGTCAAAGTAGAATTCGAATTTCTCAAATTTGACATTTTTCATGAAATTCAATGTTATCAAACGGACCCTAAGAGTTTCTTTTACGGAATTATATTTTTACTTTTATATTTTGTAGAAGAGTTTTACGAAAAAAATTATATTGGTTCAACTTCGTTCGAAAAACAAAATACTTTCAAAAAATTATTTCGACGTTTCAAAGGTCCTATAAAATGAGTCCTAATACTATTCAAGTTTTGATAACTAACATTAGACTTATTGCTTGATCTAGCATGAGACAACATTTCCGTGGCTCGATTGAGTTCACTACTACAATTCATACAAATATGGGTTACAATGATTATGGAGGTTTGATTTCTAATAAAATATAAAGAAAAAAATTCAAGTTCCTTATTTCGCGAGCATCAACGTTAGAAACAAATCATAATTAGTATGAGTTTCAATGGATCAAATCAAGCTAGCTGGACTCATTAACAGGGTCGACCCTACTCATCGAGTAGGGCCTAAAACATACCTTCAATAGGAAAAATTGCAGTCTCGATTCCTAACATTTGCATTTTTTGCAAGCTTTATCATAACCTTCACTTTGTACCACTAGGAGTTCCAAACCTTTCATAAATTCGCATCCGAGGTCCAAATGGACGGAAACCGTCTAATCTGACTGTTAGTTGACCAATAAATTTGATTTTGACCAAAATTTGACCATTTTTAAAGGTTAAAAATGTAACTTTTTTAATTTAACCCTATAATAAAACAATTAACTAAAACAAAAAAAAAACAAAAAAAAAAAACTACTCATCCTCTTCTTCACCCCATCCTCCACCCCACCCAAATCCACCTCCTAAAACCGTTGCCTACACCACCATTCTTTAGCCAAAAAACCATACACATAATATCAAATGGCCACCTTTCATCAGACCATGCCCATTTCTTACCTTTTCATCTTCTTCCCTTTCACCCGGTGAAAATTCCAAATCCTCAATCCATTTTAATATGCAAAATTGGAAAAAAAAAATATACAAAAAAAAAATCAGTAAATTAAACTATTTACGAGAACAAATCCTGACGATTCTACAGAAATTCAAGTTGTTAGCTACACTGTGTGCAGTTGCCGAAAGCCCAACAAGGAGCCCAACTACAAGCCCAGTAATCCACCTCCGTTGAAGAAGAAGCACTCTCCGTATGCTGCTCAGCCGCGACGGAAGAAGGCTTCTGCCGCTCAGTGAAGTTGGATCTCTGGGCAAGCGGTCGCGGGTCAACAGAAAATTGTCAAAAAAGGGGAAGGGAATTGTTGTCAGACATAAACTGAAGGATTTGTTTGTTTTGTCACCGCTGGCCTTCGAAGAGAAAGTTTCAGAGAACATAAGATATTCTTTAAAAATAGTCTAAATTTGGTCAAAATCAATTTTTATCGATCAACTAACGGTTAAATTGGATGATTTTCGTCCATTTGGACCTTGGATGGGAATTTATGAAAGATTTGGGACTTCTGATGGTACAAAGTAAAAATTATGGTAAAGTCTAAAAAAAATACAAAAATTAGGGAGCGCGATTACAATTTTCCCTTTTCTTTATATTTATAGGGTTTTCACTATTTATTTATTCTAGGAGTATACACTACACATTTCATTTTCTTTATAGGGTTTTCACTATTTATTTATTTAATGTAATCATGATTGGCAGTGAAAAGGTGACTGCAGGGACAAGTTGGCAAAAGCACAGTAGAGAGAGATAGAGAGAGATAATGGGCAGAAATCAAGGGGATAAGGGCAGTGAATGAATCAACGTGCACCGCCCACAATTTCTAGAATAGTGAATACGTAAAATGTGGGGACCATCCACCGAATCCACCGGCAATTGTCTGTCACTCCACTCTGGTTGGCTGGTTGCTGACCGGTTCGACTGGTTGTACACAAGCTACGTGCACCGCGGTTATTATTTTTTAATAAAATAATATTAAACGCACTATTAAATTTTTTTTATTATTTTTTAATCATACATCATTCCAAAAATCAGTATTTAAAAATATATTTTTCTCAAACTTCCAAATTTATCAACACTTAAATAACCAACAGAGTTAGAGCCTATTTAACAAAGCTTTTCTTCTTTATTAAGCACTTGTTTGGTAGCAATTTTCATCCACATTTTAATGAAATATTGGACCGCTAACTGTTGTAATTGTTGACTTTCTTCACACTACGAGTCAAATATGGGATCCACTAACTGTATAAAAATATATTTTAATTTTGTTAATAGCGGAGCCAGACAGAGGCTAAATTAATTTGTCTGACTAGATAAGATTTTAAAGGAAGTTGACATAAATTAATTTTCTCAAAAATCTCTTATACAAAAAGTAGAAATAAAAGTAAAAGTCATATCAAATGAGCTCTTGAAAGGCATCACCACTTGAGTAGAATATGATAGCAAAAATAAAAATTGGCCCTATTTGACAAGGTTCGGTTCGATGATTGGAATGTGAATGCTAACAACTTTGTCAAGGCATGTCTATACTCTTACTCTAGTTACCTGGGCTTGGAAGGTTTTAATATAATATACTTCTAGAAAAATGAATTAATATATGGTTCACGATTCAGTGATTTATGTTAGTATAGCAGAGCATAGAACGAAGATCATAATAACAAAAAACAAAGAACTTGATATGTACAATGGTATTACGTCGATTTCACCTCCTCTTTGCTCTTGCTCTAGACACGTCACTAAAATTAAATTTCGACAATGTAGTGATGTGAATTTATAGTTATATTACCGTTAAATAGATGAATTCAACTAATAAAGACAAATACTTTTCAAATGTCTTAGCGCGTGGTACATACTTAATTATTAATAAATATTATTAAAACTCCAATAATTTTCTTGATTCCAAACTACACTTCAAAATAATTAGTAACCATCTTTAAATTGTCACAATACCCTCAGCCCCATCACTAGAAATAACAACCAAAGAAAAAAAAAAAAAAAAAAAAAAAAACAGATGGAACCAAACTCACACTCATACTCACAACATAAAATAACATATTGCAATACAATTTTCACGCGAATCATGATTTTCCACAACAAAACACAGTTAGCACAAACTATTGAGACTCACTATGCTCAAGACTACTTACAATCTCTTGTAATCAGGGGCGGATCCGAGGTCCTATAGGGTCAAGTGATCCCCACTTTTTAAATTTTTTATATTAGAATATAACTATAAATTTTGATTGTAATATTTAATTCAAGTTGTTTGTGTACGCTCCTGCATGTAATTTAACCAAATATCGAAAACATTTAAAGACGTGACAATTTCTAATAATTCGAAGTACTTCAGTTTATAGATAACATTTATTGAAAATTTTCACACTCGCTCGACTAGGGATCCGACCATCCAAAAGTTCATCTTATTTTTCTTATTTAATTATATTAAATTTCTGTATTTATTTTTTACTCCAACCCGACAAATTGCCACCGCTACGTAGCGTGTGGAATTCCTATTTTATTACAAAGTACCGAATCCACCGCGTTGAATCGTCGTCTATCCCTATTATTCTCTCTCTCTAAAACAAGAAAGCTAATAAACAAAAATCTTTTGAGTAATATTTTGATAGTTGTCTCTCTCCCTCTCTCTCTCTTCATCTTCTTCTTTTTTCCACTCTTTCTCTCTCCCCTTCTTTTTTCCACTCTGGCCGTCCTTTAACGCGTTTTCACGCGTAATACTTGTCTGTGGATGCCCTGTATATATATCTCTCTATTTTCTCGTATTACCCTTAGCAGGTGCATCCCATTTTCATCTGCATCTGTCTTTTTTTCTGTACGTATTCTTTACCCCTCGAAAACTTCCGTCTATACGTATTCTTTTCCTCGTATAATTGATGAAGAAAATGCCTTCATTGGATGAAGAGGAGTTGTTTCTCCCATCAACGCCTGGGAAGTTTAAGGATAGGAGCAACACAATGCACAGACAATTCCATCGTTGTTTTGCATCTACAAGTACGATGTTTTTGTGGGCTTTGTTCTTGGTGGCATTAACGGCGTCGTATTTGAGTTTCCAATCGTTTGTAGATACGGGTAGTCGGTATTTCTCATCCTCGTGGGGTGGTATCCACTGGGAGAAACAAGTACGTACTTCTGCCCAGATCCGCCGTGCTGCAAATGGGTTCTCCGTTCTCGTCACCGGCGCCGCCGGTTTCGTAGGCACCCACGTCAGCCTCGCCTTGAAAAAACGCGGCGACGGCGTTGTGGGTATCGATAATTTCAACAATTATTACGACCCATCATTGAAAAACGCCAGAAAAAGCTTGTTGAATGCTCAAAAGATTTTCATTGTTGAAGGTGACATCAATGACGCTCAATTGTTAGCCAAGCTTTTTGATGTTGTGGCGTTTACACATGTAATGCATTTGGCTGCACAGGCTGGGGTCCGATACGCCATTGAAAATCCACACTCGTACGTGCACAGTAATATTGCAGGATTAGTCACTCTTCTCGAAGCCTGTAAAATCGCCAATCCACAGCCTTCCATTGTCTGGGCTAGCTCCAGCTCTGTATACGGCCTCAACGAAAAGGTTCCGTTCTCGGAATCGCACCGTACTGACCAGCCAGCTTCGTTATACGCTGCCACGAAGAAGGCCGGAGAAGAAATTACCCCCACACTTACAATCATATTTACGGATTATCCGTTACCGGATTGAGGTTCTTCACTGTTTATGGCCCCTGGGGACGACCAGACATGGCGTACTTCTCATTCACTCGGAACATTTTGCAGGGAAAACCGATAACGGTTTACCGTGGGAAGAACCGGGTCGACTTGGCCAGGGATTTTACCTACATTGATGATATTGTCAAGGGTTGTGTAGCTTCTCTTGATACGGCGAAGAAGAGTACCGGGTCGGGTGGGAAGAAACGGGGCCCGGCTCAGTACCGGATCTTTAATTTGGGTAATACGTCGCCGGTGACTGTTCCGATGATGGTTGGGATATTGGAAAGGCAATTGAAAGTTAAAGCTAAAAAGAATATGGTTGAAATGCCCGGAAACGGCGACGTTCCTTTTACTCATGCCAACATAAGTTTGGCCCAAAGAGCACTCGGGTATAAACCGACAACGGATTTGCAAACCGGGTTGAAGAAATTTGTTCGGTGGTACCTTTCTTATTACGGCCACAATCACGACAAGTCTGTAAAGTCATTTATTTGATTATTATTTTTGAATTTTAGAGGTTTCATTTTTTCTTTTTTTTTTTTAAAAGGAAAAAAAATTAAAAAAAAATGAGGATATTTATTCTTATCTTGGGGATGAGGGATTGAAAGTGTACAAGTCCTTATCTTTAGTTTAGATTTGCGTTGTTACTTTTATTGTTGTAAAGTAAAGTGGAAAATAAAGTTTCCCAGTTAGGCCCACTAAATTTTTTCATATTCGTTTATACTTTATAGTTTCAAGGTGCTCAAGGGTAGTTATGGTATTTAACTACGTTTACAAATTTAACTTTGAGTAAGTCCCTGAGTAGATATGGTTTGATTCTGTGTGAGTTTAATTGAATACGCTATCGATTGAATTCGATTCTTGTATTGATTTTATACTACACCACAATCTTTACGATCTTAGATCGCTAAAGGGAAATTCTAGTTTTAGACCGAGTCAATGTCCTAGCAAATAAAGATCGAAGAAGGTATCAAACTTAGTCGGTCGACTAAATCAATTTGTTTTGATCTCGAGTCATTTTCGGAAAACTTCACATCCTAATTAATTTTGACAACTACAGTAATCACTAAAATTTAGGGATATTTTTGTGGTAAATTGAGTTGGTTAGTCAACCTAATCAGAAGTGTTAAATATATTTAGAAAACCCCAAAATGATTAAAAAATAATTAAGTTGGCCGATTCAGACTCAAATGACAACTGGCCGACACAAGAAAGACCGAGAAACCCGGGCTGAGATTTTGGGCCCCACATCATGTGATTTCCTGGAACTTTCTAAATGAGCCGTTGGATTGGGCCAACTGTTTTGGGTCAGTGGACTCTTGTAAGGTGTCTTTTTCTTTGCCGACACTTAGGTCTTTAAATGGTCTGATTGGGCCTTGTCTGTATTGGTGAGTAGGCCCTCTGTGCACTGTTTTTGTTTTCATCTTTTCTTTTGTCTATTGTGGTGTCGTTTTATCTTCAACATTAAGATTCCTTTTTTCCTTGTTTCAGCAAATAACATATTTCCCCTAGGACAGGGGTAGAGTCAGACTTTTTGTATTGTGGTATCAAAAATTAAAATGTAGTAGTATAACATTAATGAAAAAAAGTCAATACACTACTACAATTATAATTTAAGCATTTTCGTACTTTGAAAGTAAGAGATTTCTCGTCCAAAATACCGCTTGAAAGGAATTAGGTGCGTTATGGGCATGTTAAGGATGCTTGAGCAGAACTCAGGCACTCCAAGGACGATAGGTTTCAGTAATTTGCACTCGAGGGTTTTCTTCTGACCTTACCTGATGTCCCAAAGGCGATTTACAACAATGTAGTAAAGATTATAGATTACGTACTTCACATACTCTGACTTAACATCAGACAACACAAGCCCCATATCCAATTACAAGTCGACAATTACAATTAATTTTAAAGTCCATGCCTATGTAGACCGTCGGGTCCAAATATAATTTTGGAACCGTTCGGGTTCGGTTCCGTTCGGATCTGTTCGGTTCCATACTACAATTAAATTTTTTAACATTTATAATAACATTACAGTCTGACATATTTAATCATAACTTTTACAAATTAACGTATTCCAATTTAATAACATATAGATAACAAGTTGTCCAATAAAATTAATTTACCAATATATACAAATAAAAAAAAGTAGATAGTAAATTAATAATATTAAAATATCAGTGATTCATATAAATTAGAAGTCATAGACTCATAGAGATACAATATTTTAAAATATTGCTAATACAATAGTACTTACCAACTATTTGATTTAACCATCAATTGATTAACTTGTCATAGTAGATATTAAAAAACTCTAAAAGAAAAATTGAAAAATCACAATTAACTAACATAAATGAACTAAAAATTGTTCAACTAATAAGATTTAATAAGAAAAATATAATATATATATATATATATATATATATATATTTATTTATTTTATTACCTGTCTCAATGCCCTCATAGAATTCGGTGTCTTCAATGCAAACTCTATCTTTGCTAATTTATTTTTAAAAAGTTAAAATAATGTAATATTTCTCATATATAAAAATTAAAAAAAAAAAAAAATCGGTTCTGGATCTAGAATTGAGAATCAAACCGAACCCGTCGCTCTCGATTCAAATACTTGTTCGGATATTTCAGTTATGAAAAATCGCTTGATTCGATTCAATTCGGAAGATATGCCTAACTCTAGATATACTAAAATTGGTCTTCACCCAGAGAAATGCTACAGGGCGCGCCAATAGGGGGGAATAATGCTAAAGAAACCTAAGGGATGACCTAGGGGTTGACATCCCCCTCACATGGGATGAGGGGCCCACTTGAATAAAATAACATTTCCCCCCTCATGTGTGAGGGAAATGTCATCCCCTAGGTCATCCATTAGGTTACCATAGCATGAATATGAATAATGCTAAAGAAACCTAAGGGATGACCTAGGGGTTGACATCCCCCCACATGGGATGAGGGGCCCACTTAAATAAAATAACATTTTCCCTCTCATGTGTGAAGGAAATGTCATCCCCTAGGTCATCCATTAGGTTACCATAGCATGATTCATTTTATATTTGTATTTCCTGTAGTACTATCTTTAATATGAAGAAAATAAATCTTATTTTTAATATGAGTTAGCTACAGTAAATTTATTTTCTCGTTTAACTCGATCTATTGTAGCATTTTTAGAGGTCTTATCTTTTTTTTTTCTTAAAAATAAATAAATATGTAAGTAGTTGGATTGGTTCGATTAACAAATGGTTTGAGGCTTCAAACCATAACTAGGCCAACCCCTTGTCTAAAGGAAAACAAAAGCAAACTAATTACCTATGTCAAATCGGCTCGAGTCGGTTCGATTTTATCGATTTTTGGCCCATGCCTAGCAAAGAGTATTTCTTGTTAAATCACCCACTTCGAGTAAGTGATGTGACGGACGGATCAGCGACCTGCCACATCAACCTAGAAGTCGTATTCTAAAAGGCGCAATATGCAGTGGAAACGTCAAGTCAAGTGGCTTGACGTCTTATTTAGCGGTAATCGTTGATCGCTAAAGCGCACCTCGAATGCATAATTATCTTTTTTATTTTTATTTTTTTTCAATTCTTTTAAGTTAAAATTTGTAGGTTGATTTTTTCATTTCATCTGCCCTATATTCAAAACAGTCACTTGAAGTCTTTAACAAAGGAAAACTCCCCTAATTTTATTTATTTATTATTTAATATTTACATTTGAAACTTATATTTTTGTTAGAAATTTTGAAAAAATGGATAAAGTTTCTATAAAATTTTTTAGATATTTGGTAGGTATTATTTTTAATTATTAAACTATTTTTGATTGATGAAAAATTAAAATAATATTAAAATTAGAAAATACATTTTTACGTTTTTTTTACGTCTATGTCTCGTCTAAACTCGTTTAGTCCATTGCTTGGCATCTACGCATTATTACACATTACGTCTTTTAAAACACTACCTAGTAACAGGGATTATCCGGCCCAAAAAAATGAAGATGCCTTCTTTTAGTCCCTTGCTCCTATAAATACCTCTCAGAAACTTCTCAACTATGGTCAATAAAATATTTCCAAGCCAAAGCTCTGACAATTTATCTTACCATGCTCATTTCTCTATTTTAACTTGACTATCAAAGTGTAAACGAACATTACACCCTCTTTCAATACAATGATACTGCATGAGTATATGTGTCTTGAGTTTGCAGGAGCTATATAGGTGGACTGTGGACACGGAGATGGTTAGGTTCTATTGACTTTGGGTTGTCTAGATTTTGAGGTTAATCTTAGCAGTAGCAAGATACTAATAATTTTTTATTATTATAGTTGCATAACTACGAAAAAGTCAAGAAACAATTTGCTCACAGCTAAAAGATGATGAAAATTTGTTACCAAGCAATAGCTGAAGGGAAAAAAAAAATAAGAATAATGCTAAAGAAACCTAAGAGATGACCTAGGGGTTGACATTCCCCTCACATGGGATGAGGGGCCCACTTGAATAAAATAACATTTCCCCCCTCATGTGTGAGGGAAATGTCATCTCCTAGATCATCTATTAGATTACCATAGCATGATTCATAGGGGGGACACCCATTTATTTTTTGAATCATGCTATGGTAATCTAATGGATGACCTAGGGGATGACATTTCCCTCATACATGAGAGGGGAAATGCTATTTTATTCAAGTGGGCCCCTCATCCCATGTGAGGAGGATGTCAACCCCTAGGTCATCCCTTAAGTTTCTTTAGTATTATTCATATAAAATGAATCATGTTATGGTAACCTAATGGATGACCTATGGGAGCATATGAACTTGCTTTGTGCCGACAGTTTGTGGGTCCTTCGGTTGATAGAATAGGGATATGAATTAGACATTTGGAGTATCAATTGACAAATCGGAACGGCAATTCAGCCATACTTCAAGGTAATGACCGTTTGGCACTATTTTTGTTTTTTACTTCATGTAGAAGATTTTTTGGAGAAGCTATCATAATTTTTGAATGAAAATTAATTTTTAAAAGAGTTTCCTATTTTGAAAGTGAATTTAGAGGAAGACACGTTTGATTGGCTTTCTTTAAATACTATTCTAACTAGAAGATGCACCTCTATAAAATTAGTCAAATGAGTTTAAAAATAATTTTTGAGTATAAAACTTATTTTGACTTCTCAAAAGTCATACCAAATGAGCCCTATGTCAATAAGATGTAATTGACCGTTGAACTAATTGAACGATTTCTCATTAAAAATTGACCTATAACATGCATAGATCTCTTCTTTTGGAAGGAGGGATTCATACTTATTGAAATTGGAATTGGGAACTCAACATCTAAGCGAAACACTTGGGTGAATGGTTTAACCATTTAGGCAGTGTTTGATTCACAATATTTTCCATGGAAAATGGAAAATATTTTCCTAGTTGTCACTTTTTTGTTGTTTGATTGTTTTTATTTTCCCTCAAAATAGGGGAGCCCACGTTTTTTTTATTGACACCTCCTGCCCCCTGTTGTGAGGAGGCTGTAAATGTACCGTCCTTATAAAACTGTACAAATAGCAAAATCCTCCATGAATTTATTCGCTTTCTCTTCTTCTACCCCTCTTTCTTTTCTTTCCATTAAAGCCGTGAAGTTAGGAAACGTTCACGTGTTTGAACTCGACATTGTTAATTTTTTTTTAATTGTGCTAAATATTTAGAAACACAGAAAATAGTTATTATATGAATGTTTTAATGGTAGAAACCCTAAATTATTGAGATGGAGCGATTTGACGAGAAAAACAATTCTTATATTTGACTCAGTACCGTTCATATATTTTTGTATAAACCGCGACATTACAAGGAAAGAGATTACAACGTGAAAGGAATTGAAAGCGTAAGCAAACCCAAAATCAAGTGAAACTCCTGCTCAAGATAATATTTTGGTAACATATATAATATATTTACACTTAGTTTCTTTCTTCCATCATGTCCGTCTGCCATTCGCTAGATCAGGAAGTTGGTGACAAATGAATGGTAGTTTCAGGTAACATAGCTACTGTTACTACAAAGTATTCACAGCCAATAGGGAGACCATACGGGTTCGAACTTGATCCTGAATTCAAGGTCAACCCACTGGTTCCTGTATCCGGGGTCAGTAAATCTACTGGATCGCTAGTATTCTCAGCTCGGTCCAATGTTGTTGACTTCACTGTCCGTCGCTCCATATGCACAATCTGCCCTACTATGTAGCTTGGATGACTCGGGAGATGGGCAGCATACAAGGCCACAGATTCAGCTGACAGATAATAATAAGGACAGTTACGATTGATAGCCTCGTAGTGCCCAGAAGAGTTAAGAACAAATGCAGCAATTTCGTGGACTTCTAACAGGCCAAAAGATATCCTCTCTTTGTTCGCCTGTACAAAATCGTTTGTTTTCTTATATCTCAAAATCATGCCATAAAATTGAACGTATATCCGAATTTCAGACCTCGGATGGTATACAAGAGAATCTACAAACAACTATGAAGGACTAGGAGTAGTATAACATGCCTGTTTCTCTAGTTGATGTTTTACATATAAAGTGTTCACCAACTCTTTCTTATCTTCCACTTCCTTCTTGAGCAGTTCAATTTCAGCTTCGGCTTTTGAATATCTGTCGAGTAATTCTGCATGATGCCTTGACAGAAGGCTGACTTTATCGGCAAGTACTCGGATACATTCACGGAACTCACCAGTACTATCTTCATCATTTCCATTGTTCGAACTGAAAATTGAAAAGGAAGGCCTTTCAGACAATCATCAACATCCATAACCCTTACCCCCCTCGCACCTAATAAAACCTAAAACCTTATAAATACATGAAAGAGAGGGAAGGGTTAAAACTTAAAAGAAAGGAGGGTAAAATATGTTGTTTGCATCATAACTTCAAAATATGACAAGGAGGAGGAAAAGCACGATGCAAGATACGTACTTGGCTAACGATAGAGATAAAGCATGCAAAGAGTCAGCAAAAGCAACCACCCCCACAGACGAGACACAGATTCTCAGTCTTTCAAACAGGCTGTGCGTTTTAATTGCAGAGGCACGCAATGCATTATATTCCAAGGCCCGTCGATCAGCAGAACAAAGGTGGGTTTGGGCTTCCTCTCTTGCTTCATGTAGACAGTTCTCCAAATGTGCACAGTTCATCTGCAAAACCATAAATAGAATATTTAAACTGCGCTGGTAGATTTGCAAACACTAATGAAACATTCAATTGTAAAACAGAAGTGTTTGTCTTTGTAGCAAGCACTACATGCTTCCGACATAATTTGTGGGTCATCCAACCTACTCTCTAAATTTTAATACAATTCAATAAGATTTAAGTTTTAGGTAAGAATCGAACCCGGTTAAAGAAGTTAATATTCCATCACCTCAACAAGAAACTGTTAATTTTTGTTTTACCCAAGTACAATTCAAACCTCAGCACAACTAGCTTCTCCATCCCTATATCATACTTCCAATCAGTACAACTTCTGACAAAGTCAAGGCTTGTATTTTCAATCAAACCTTGATATCTCAAGATAAGAACCCCGTTCCAATCTTTGTTAAAGAAGATGCAATCCTTCTGAAAGAATCTAAAAGGCTGGAAGCACCAAAATATATACCCACTCTCCAGATTCAAATTTTTTATTGGTAGAATAGGAATTTGTTAAATTTAATCAGGTAGTACACTATTCTTTTCGAAGTTTATGCATCACATTTTTGCACAAGAAAGAAAACCAGGGGCAGAAGGACATTGGAGCACAGGAAGATGCAAAAGCTCTCAATTACTATCACCGTCAATCTATAATTTATTTGCTAGCTGTGTCAGTTGTAAGCTCCCCCATTCCAAATATAGCATCAGTATTTCATTCTCCAATTATCAGATACCCAAAAACTTAGGTTGATAGAGCCATCTCTATCTTCCTCCAACTCAATAGCTTTAACCCCATTTCCCACATACAAATAAGCTAGATGACAAAGAATGCTATAGTTTCAACTTTCAAAAAATCTTAATGAAGCTCCAACCATACCACATAATTTACTATGGTGTAAAATTGCAATATTGTTCCCTAACCTATAGCCCCAGTAGAAAATTGGACCCCAACCTTTAAAAAGCAGCAAGTTCGTCATCAACCTTTGATTATAGTGGCACAGGCAGTCCCCAGTGACGGAAATGTCCAAATATTCGTAAATAGTCGCACACCCCACCTGAAAATATGACTAACTTCAAAACTATAGGGCATCAACACAGGCAAGAAAACAAAAACCTAACTCCATAACGCTGGGATGTGAGGGTCATATGACTGTTTACTCGAGATTTGGACAGTTTCGTCATTGAGGAACCATAACGAAAGGTTGAGGAATTTATCAATGGGTATGGGACCAATTGAGAAATTTTACCGAATAAAATAGGAAACGAGCTCTGTTTGGTATATTCAAGACCAAGTTATGAATTTATCACCGATCATAATCTTAGAATTTCAGACTAGACAGTCAAATATCCTTGTCACTTTGCTCGTTGATTTGAATTACCACTCCTATAGATGAAATCAATATTCCAACTTGTCAATCATCCACTCTTCTTTTTTCTCCAGCAACCAATCTCTCTCGAGCAAGACTCAAAATCACCCACACTGCCCAATTCTTCTTAATTTCTTCATTAATGTACCCTATGAACTCTCTCCTTTCTCCCCAGTTCGAGATGTGGATAATTCAGATCCATATTGCAGCAACAGTATGGCCAAACATAAGGTTACTGTAAAAGAAGTTTCCACGTGGTTTCAAGAAAAATATAAAGGGAGGTCTAGGCAGAATTCTTATTTCTCAATATAAATACTTGGCCAATGGAAGTTTCCAAAAACCTGTGAGGATCAACAGTTGGTTGTGTCCTACTCTCATGCAGACTGTTATGTTATTAGAATGGTGGGTGATATAGTTCTTGGGAAAGCCATACCTAAAAAGCTATCTAATTAATGTTGGAGAGCCCAAGTACATAAAAACCACACACCAAAAGCATGGGCTTTCAATGTGTGATTCAAGCCCATACCTTACAATGGGAACCATTACAATCCACCATGCTCCACAATCCCCACGCCCACGTTGAACTAGCTTTGCAGTAACCCATGGCTAGTCCCTGACGAATATTAATATGCTGATCTGTACCGCTTGATTGCAATCGGGAGACATGATATTTGCTCTGATACCATTGATATAGTTTTTAGGAGAGTCATACCTCAAAACTAGCTATTGAAGTTAGAAAGTCTTAAGTCTATATAAACCATACCAAAAGCCCATACTTTCGATGTAAGATTCAAGTCTCATACCTCATAATGGAAACCATGAGAGTTGGCTTCAAGTATTGAACAAGCTAATTATAGTTAGCATTAGATTCTTTTTTAATATACAGAAAACTCTGGGGTTACTTAGTAGTTTTGCGCTCCAGCTATTTGTCTCAAATACAAAGACTATCTCTATGATTTTCCAGACCCCTAGGAACAGGACCTCTGCATACCTTCAAATTATAGGAGTTCAAAACTTTTAAAGGATAATCTCGCAGTAAACACAATAAGATACTCGTGAATTGTTTTCTTTTTAATTATCAAGGTGCACAGGTACGGTTGGTGGTGGATAGATGGTGATGGATAAAAAGTGGTTTGATCAATTAGGAACATTTTAGAAACATTAGCCAAACATAGGCTTAATGTTCATTGCCAAAGCATCCAGGGAGTATAAAGTCTTCAATCTTCCACTAGCAAGGTAAGAATGAAAGCAGAAGGTAACCAATTTATGATGTATTAGGCTGTTCTGAAATAGTAGAAACCCACCCACTCCTTCAAAAATGGGACAGACCTGAGCCGGATATGGAAAGAATAAAGTCCAGCTTCCTTCTATAAAATTCTCCAAAAGTTGTGCTTTCAAAATTATTATCATGATTTCTCTACAGTAGGAAACAAGTCATTTGTCCATTTCTGGCACAAATTGGCGTCTTAAAATGTCAGCAACACTATTAGGTCCATCTAATAGTGTTTGGGTAAAGGGCAGGTGCCCTTTTGGGTAAGAGGGTGTATGAAGATAATTGATTTAGTTGCATGTAATCATCATAGAAACAAAACAACAGGAAAGTTCTCATCTCAGTTAGTAATACCTGAGATTCATCGAGTAGCTTCCGACTTATTTCCAGCTCCCTTCCAAGCTTGGAAACCTCCTCTGTCAGCACTTGGAGCTTAGTTTCTGCATCAGCTAATTGATTTGATTTTTCTGCTAGGGTACTCTGCAATTCCAGAAGGTCATTACTTGCTTTAGCATCCAAACCTGGTTGAACGGCTTTGTCACATAAATCCCCCATGGGCTGAGACATACTCAAGGCCATGGAACTTGTTATAACTGCCCTGTCCCCATCTGAAAACAGTGTTTCTTTCTTATTTTTGTCACAAAGATGCTCTTCATCACGTTGTGGATCCATCATCGACGAATCCAAATGAGGGCTTAGAATACTTGAAGAATCTGTCATATTCTCATCTAATCCTTCTCGGACCTTATTTTGCTTAGAGAGAAGCCCTGATTTTGACGAGTTAGAGGCACAAGAAACCTTTTCCATTGTGGGAGGCATATGAGCTTCTTCAACTCCTAATACTTCCGATCTGTTATTTTCAGATTGTACAGTGGAAATCACATGGTTGGATATTTCCTCATCCACTGAAGGTTCATGTCCTTGCAGATACTGATCGGACAACCTTTGCTCTAATTCCTGAATCCGTCTTTCATAGGATTCACACTGAATTTGCTTCATCTTTAGCATTGCTTTAAGATGTTTTATGTACTCATCTTTCTGATTTAAAGCTTCAGAAGTCTTCTCTGTTGCATTTTTCAATAAACTGTCTATTTTACTGTCATCAAGTGATTCATAATCAAAGTCAGGGCTAATGGAACAAATTAAAGCTATCTTGGAAGCAAGTTCAGCTTTCAGTTTTGCATTCTCAACTTCCATTTTGCTAGTACCAGCAATCTCTACCAAGCCTGAACCTTCTAGTAACTCCTCAGAATCATATTTCCCAGAAAGCGCCATAGCACTTCCCTCAACTTCAGCTGATTGAGAACCATCATTAGACATGGATAACGAACTCTTTGAAGTCCCATGCCTCTCGTGCTTGGAAGACAGTCCTAACAGAGACTCAGGAGCATAACGGTCAAGGTCAGAAAGGTCAATATCAAGCAGATTAGTATCGAAAGGAGTTATATTGACATCACACTGGTTTGGAGTATCATACAATCCCATGGATGCTAAAATGTCATTAGGTATACATAGACTATGTACTTTAAGAAACTCCTCGCGTCTCCTAATTTCACCTTCCCTTTTTGTTGCAAGCCTTTCAGCCAATTGTCCAGCCATGCCCACGTAGAGCTTCATTGCAGCCTTTCTCCTCACACCACTCTGCCAGGCATGCCCTGTATGCTGGACCAATCCCATGCACAACTTTTAAAGGATCAAATTGGTCATTCTGACACTTCAGAGCCTCCTGGAAAACAGAAAACTTGTAGCGCACATCTTTAATGGTATACTGAATGTATGCAATCTTTTGCATATAATTGTGCACAAAACTATTCATTTCATTCTTTTTATCCTGACAAAAATCAAGGAAACTTGAAATTGCACGGTCACAAGCTTGCATATTCGGAATGTAATTTGACTCATGGCTATCATACATAGGACCCAAGGCAGAAACAGCATCATGAGGACGGAGTGAAGATGATAACTGGCTGGAAAGACACTCATCCACAAGCTTCTTTACAGTATTAACGTCTTTACTGCAGACACATACATGTCATTAAATGTAAATTACCATCAATCAACTACAAGAGAAAGAGGAGAGTAAAAATATGCGTTTGAGCGTACACACAAAAAGTGGAACAAGAACTATGAACAAGAAATGTTTATGAGTAATATCTAAGAAATTTTTTGCTTCAAGCTATATTTAGGAAAAGGCAACTATAGCCGTCATCCATGTGAGTACTCTAAAGTAGCTAAGATCAAGACCATCTGAATTTCAGGTGTTAACGGTGCCAAGGTGAGCTGTATGATGAGCTTTGCTCATTGCCCAGACACCACATTCATTTATGCCTTCAGTTCTCTTCAATAATACTTTACAATACTACCACACTCTGGATTAAGCATGTGTTTGGGAGAGCTTTTCCAAAATCCAAAAGCGCTTTTTGGAGGGCAAAATCGCTTCTCGTTAAAATTATGAATGTTTGGCTGAAGTCAATAAGTGCTTATTGACCACAAAAAAAAATGTTTTTAAAGTAGTTTTTAGAGAAGCTCAAGATTAAAAAAATATGTTTTTAAAGTAGTTTTTAGAGAAGCTCAAGTTTTAATCTTTTCTAAAAAGCTCCAAATTCAGCTTCTATGGGAAGTTGAAATCTAATGATACTTTCAAAATTCCAATATATTCAAGTTTTCCTACACATCATTATATCCAAAAGACAAAAACAAAAAACAAACTTTCCAACTCCTAATATTATCAATTAATTTTAAGTGGGTTCATGACATGTTTTTATTTTAATGTTTATCAATTTTTATCATTTTAATTATTTATTAGCTTTACTTCAAATAAAAAATTTATGTCATACATTGGTGTGTTAAAATATATGATAGAAATTGCATGTTCTGTGAACAATTTAAACAAATAAATTTTTAATAATATGATATATATTAATTGTGCCATGATAATTTAATTAAAATATTACTTTTAATAAACCATACCATGATAATTTAATTAAAATATTAATTTTAATAAATTTTATAGTTTATTTTTTATTTATGATGCAAAATATTATGAGATAAATATGAAAAAAAATTAATGCTTAGTCAAATAAATATGTATTTTATATAAATGCACTTTTATAGTGACACTGTCAAACGATCAAATTAACGGGACAACACTTTTCAAATTGGCAACCAAAAAGTTAATACCAGCTCTTTACAAAAAAGCTCTATTGGAAAGCTCTAATGTATACCTGTATTAACAAAAGAACTACTCACAATAACCGTGCCAAAAGGAGCCTATATACGCCTATGACTACACGATAAACCAACAAACATACCTGAAAACAGAGTAGGCCCTTTCTAGACATGTTCTCTAAGAGATGAGCTAGACACAACGAAAGTCATGAGCATGGAAATTCAATGGAGAAATTATAAACCTACTCGAGTAGTGACTGTGTAACAAATGCATAAGCAAGTATGTATAAGCAAGTATATATCTATCAGTCGGTAATAATAGGCAAACAACAGAGGATTGCATAAAGGAAAAAAACTCTTGTATTCGTCCTGCACGACCACCCTAGAGTAATGATCTACACATGGTGATCCAGAACCCTAATGGAAAAATAATATGAATAGTAGATTCCTTTTGATAATTCATACTAATATATTTTAAACACATTATCAAGAAAGGAAAGCTATAGCATTAACAATGCTTAAGACGCAGACGACACACGCGAGAAGGCGCAGGCAGCAGAATGTATACATGTGCACAGAAAGAAAAGGAGTAACCTTAAAGCTTGCATTATGCTTTTCTGCTCACTGATAAACTGCTGGTGGTCTTTCATTGTCAAATCCAATTTTTTAGTAAGAAATGAAGCTTTGCTAGAAAACAAACGTTCTACATTGTGCTTTAGCTCTCCAAACTCCTGATTAAATTCTAAAACTTTGTTCTCAAATTGCCTGTGGGAACTGCTGCAATCCTCCACTATCTTCGACAAGTTCTCTTCCTTCACAAAGTCAAGTAGGCACTGGCGGTTAGCCATCTGTAATGCAGGCAGAAGTTTTATAGACCTCAGTTTCTCCATATCCCTCCCAAAGTTCACCAGAAGGCTATTATGACTGCGGCGCTGCTGTGAATAACACTTCATAAAATCCATGTAGGTTTGGAGAATCATCTTATAAAAATGATCTAAATTACCCCAAGCAATTTCCAGTGCCCTCTCTTGCACCTTCTGCTCTCGTAAGAGTCTCTCGCATATGCCAAATTTCGCTATCGTACGGCTGTATATGGCATGTCCATACTGGAAATGATACCTAAATTGCCTCTCATAAGAAGGTAAGGCCTTTAATGCAGGGTCAGCAGCTTCATCTAACGGGTGAGGATTGTTATTCAAGGATGGCAAAGAAGGATCAGGAATATCAATAATCTGAACTTGCTCATTTGTCGGAGGGGGTGCATTGCTCCGCATCCTAGTCTTATTGAACAAGAACACTTCCCGGTCATTGGATGGAAGTTTGTAAACCGAAAGGGAGCGCTGCAGTTCCAGCTTCGTGTCCAAGCACAAAAGTAGCTGATCATTGCATGGCACACTCGTAAATGACTCTAAATTTCTTTGCACAGCCTCGACAAGGGTACATTCATCACAGTCGAGTTCGTATGAGTGTCCATTCTCCGCAATATGTACCACAAGCTTTCCCGTTTGAACTACACAGTCTGAAGAATCGGAGCTCATTCTTGTTTATAAATCAAATGAATCAATAACTCCACAACGACCTGAAGCCTAACAATTAAACCACATCGAAGATACAGGAGAGAACGAACTCACCTTTCCTTCTCCAGATATGGCAGCACAAAATGGGCTATTCCACAATTATCGGAACCAAACAACCCTGTAAATGACAAGAGCCGCACAAATCCAGATAGACCAACCCTGTCATTCTATCAATGAAATCCCAATTTCACATATAAACCCTTCACAGGAACCACAATCGCATTCAACCCTTTAATGATTTCAGCAAAAAACCTAATTTCACAAAATAAACACCAAAAGTCTCAGACCCACCTAAGAAAATCTCCAAATAACCCAATTTCCGACCACCCACAATTATCACCAAAAAACCATGGGACTCTTCAAACGTAATACGATTACAAGAATCCAAGGCACCCACCCGATACTTTGGAAATCAAAAAGACCCAAAATATCGCTTATAATTTCAACGAATTCCTGCAATCAAGTAACAGAAAGTCACAAAAAAATAGACCCAAAATAAAAATCCAAAAAGGGGTTCAAAAAAATCCATTAAGCTACGTAAAACAAACACCTGTAATCACTAAAATCCAAATAAGAAAAAAAACGTACCGGAGACGCAAAAGAACATTCTTTTTAGGAACTGATAAAGAACAAGATGAACACATGCGTGTATATGTACGTATACATACTGAGAATATATTTTCATGTGTGCACAGTGAACGCATAGATAATCTACGGCTCCGTTTTTTCTTGTTATAGTCGTGGAGTGTCGTCAATGATGAATCATTGACTAAAAGAACCTTATAAATGAAGTCACCCGGAAGCAGATGCTGTCATTGAGCAAGCATTGAAATTAAAAACAAAAAATACCACTAAATGCAGCAAATCATTTTTATTCTCGTATTTCTAGAAGCAAATTCACTGATTAAACTTTCGTAAACAATATGTTCTAGCAAATATTGTTCAATAGATATCAAAGTTAGCTCATTCACTCGATCTTGTAATATGGTTGATGAAAAATAAGATTTTGATAACTTCAATTTTTGAAAAACTATTTTCGACAGATACGGTAAGAGGAATTGTCAATAGTATTTTAAAAGTGATAAATGTATTCAAAAAGCAATCCAATTTTTTCAAATAAGTCAATATATCAAAAGTTGTCTTTGTTTTTTTTGGTAAAACTCTTAAAACAAATCTTCAACATCAAAATTGTAAAAATTCACACGCATAGAACAATTTGAAGATGATCACAACATGCTTTCAGATTTGCATCATCGATTGAGTTTAACTTGTCAAAAGAAAATAGAAACCCAAATCTTTTCTCATATGAATTGAATTTATCAAACTTTGTTCAAGTGATCAAATTGCTTGATCTACTATATAAAGGAAATAATTGGTTCTGAAAAAATCTTCATGAGATTATGCATCATCTACAGTAGCATTCTATAAAAATGTTTCTTCCTTCTAATCATACATTTTACTTGAAATACATGAATATTAATTCAATGACAATTTCTTTAACAATATTTATCACATCATTGAATCCGATTTTTATATATTAAAAAAAAAATGAAGAAGAAGCAATCCTTTAAAAAAAAAAAATTATTTTTGAAAGCAAAACAGTTAAAATTAGAAAAAATAATTATTTTTTTTTCAGTAATATGTTAAAGTAAAAAATACTAACGCAATATATATATATTTTACTCCTTTTTATATAATTATACATATATACACTTTTAGCAAAATCTTTTTTGGTGTTCCTACAATGCTAAGGCCTTGTGCGGTCGTTCAAGTTGTGCACCCTCTAGGTCGTCTCTAGTCTAATTTATGCAGACGTCTATACACATTTTAATAAATAATACTCCTAATTAAGATTTAGGTTTCATAATTAATTTTTTAAGTTTGTATTATTAAAATTAGTAGTAGTTAATGAATTGGAAAGTTTATTTTTAAAAAAATTACCAAACAAAATATCATATGGAATTACAATAAAATTAGACGTGCATTTTTTTCTTATTGTTATCTTATCCTATTTAATTTAGTACTGTACTAATTATGCTATTATAAATAGAAGTAATTTAACTAATTAATGACTGAAAAATTATTTTTAATTATTTTTAATACAAAATGAAGCTTATACTAGCATTTTGACTGAAATGTAAACTATTAAGACCTCGTTTGATTCCCATTTTTCCTCCATAAAAATGAAAAATATGATTGTTATCAATCACATTCAGTCACCATATTTTATTTTTCATTTCCTATGTGGAGTTCATAATAATTATATCTTTCATTCTCATTCTACAAATAATATAGATCAAAGTAAATATGAACGTCAGCCTGTGAGTTTATTTTTATCCATACATAAAGTGACTTGAGTTGATCAAACCAACGGGTCAATCCACATGACAAATGGCGCACCTAGCCACGTGGCTATGATGTGGTGCAAAGTTTTAGGTTGCCAAGTGATTTAGCGGGTTTGCATTGTATATTTTATCTGAAAAATATTTTTTATCAAACTCATTTTTATCAATATATTTTTTTAATAAAATAAATTTACACAGGAATACTTATAATTTTTCTTATTTTTTAATAACACATTCTAATATATATATTTTACGCTTACATAACCTCTCCCAAATTAGCTACATTGGGTTCTACATTTCAAGTTGTTTACAACCAACATTTGTTGGGAGATCTTCAACCACAAATTGTGTTGAATAGATACTTCAACTACGGCGACGTGTTTATACCTGCACGAACACGACACTCATTGAACACTCTATTATGATCTTTTTTTATTCAGAAATATTATTTTATTAATTTAAAGTTATTATTACGTACATAATAAATATGTACTCATATTTCAAATATTTTAACTATAAAATTTAATAACAAGTATAAAATTAAATTTATACTATATAATAGAATTAAAAAAAAAAAAAATCAACGTATTGACTACGTGAAGTAACAGTATTTTTTTTAAAAATTACTTATCAATACGTCTGACATACGTATTCATGTCGATGTATTATAGACCACAAATGTTGGTGAATTTCATGTAGGCTCAAACTTGTCCCCTTCATGACTCATTCATCAACAATTTAATATCCATTTTATTCACAACAGAAATATCTACGAATACCTAACACAACTGTTCTCAATACTCAAGTGTCATGTCAATTTGCAATAATAACTTGAAAAGTAAAATTTATATGATATTCTAATATCACTTTGATTTTCAAATTTCAAGAACTTTAAAGTCTCCTTTATCTTTGTAGGTTCATGTGTTGCTACTCCATTAAACTACTTTTAGGATAACTAACTTTGTGGATCTTGTTGCTTCATTACCCAAATTACTATTTCTTCAACAGAAGCTGTATTGACATCAATTCGTCTCAACACGGCTCCAAAATAAAATTTATTTAAGTATCTCTAAAATTAAAATTAATTTTAATTTAAAGACCATTTTTACAAGGGATTTTTTTTTGGTCATGTTAAAGGGCACAAAATTTAGGGAAAAAATGAAACTAATGCATAACCCATCTAAAAGATTAAAACAAACAAATAAGCAACATTAGTTCAAAATGAGTTTATTATTTCTTTGGCTTTTGAGATCATAAGCGCAATTACTAAGAAAATTAAAGAAGCAAAATACTTTTTGTGATACTTGATCGTACTTTAGATGCAGGTTGCCAAAAACAAATATATGTTTTTGACATTAAGATGCGTGGATGTTTCTACTAATTCAATTAAAACACAAGAACACTCTGCAGAATAATTAATTAGTAGTGTATTATACAACATGAAAAGGACTTTTTTAAGAATTACAAAATGCTCTAGCAGCTCTTAATCTTGAAATCAACGATGTGAGAGGACAAGAATATAATAAGAAACATCAAGGTGTCCAAAATAATTACTAGATACAAATCCTAACCTACTGTAGGATATCATAGTCTTAATTTAACACTTTGTTATATGAAAAATTCTTGTATTGAAGCAAATGATTTTTTTTTTTTTTGGGGGGGGGGGGGGGGGGGGGGAAGTTGTACAAGACATTTATAATTTGTTTTCTAATTCTACTAGGAGATTATTATTATTATTATTATTATTATTATTATTATTATTTTGAAAGAAATGCGAAACTAATGTTGAGCCATTGTTAGCTACTCGATGACAAAGTCATATTGAAGATCTTAAAGTAACTAGATTTCAAGTTCCAGAATCACTTTAAGAGAAGCTTCACTTGAAGTAGCTGAAGCTAAAAATGATAATGATTTAAGATGTTGGTTTCTGTTGTGGAAGCTCGATTCAAGGTCTTCGAATTGGTGATTTTTGGGTTCAGTTTTACGTTACTTTTTTTTACCAAACAATCAATTCAAATGGCTCTAACCACAGTCAATATATTCACATCGGTTGCTTTTTTATCTCAGCCACAAAAGACAAGATATTAGTGTTGATTTGTAGCCACAAAAGCAAGAAGAAGAAGAAATGAATAAGGTACAAAGGAAGAATAAGAAAGAGGGCAGCCACCAATTTCTTCCACAGCACAAAGCCAGCCACATTTTCTCTCTCAATTCACAAATCTAAAATGGCTAGGGCAAGCAACATATATATATATATATATATATATATATATATATAGACTCTAATTTGGCCAAGAGAAGGGATAAATGAGCCAAGATTCAAGAGTCGTCCAATAGGTAAATATATGGACCATGAGCAATATTAATTTCTTAAACTAATTCCAATAATCCATATTATTTTTGGATCGAGTCTTTAGACTTGGTTGTTGGCAATCAATTCACCATCAATTGAAGCCTGTGAAAATATAATATGATGTTTTACATTATTGCCCGGAATTTATTGGGTATAAAAATACTGCATTAATTATTAAACTTCAACTTGGGCCGGATAAATTAAGGGAAGAATTCACAAACCATGTATTAAGTATGCAGAGTTCAAAAATTAAGTTTTAAGTTTGCTTAATGCAAAAACCAGATTTTTATCTAATTAATTAAAAATATTTATTAATTAAATAAAATAAGGTCACAATTATACAAATAATGGTCACACGTACGTAATTATAAGTTACAATTTTACTATTAGTCACATATTGTCAAATTAATTGGTCACAAATTATTTCAAGATTACAAATCAAAAAATTTATAGGTCACAGATTATTTCGAGGCCACAAATCAAAAATTTTATAGGTCACGAATTATGTCTAGGTCACAAATCAATTTTTTTATAGGTCACAATTTATCCCATTGGTCACAAATCAAAAAAATTATAGATTACATTTTATTTGTCGATCACAATTTTCACATTTATTGGTCATAGATTATTATTTTTAGTTACATATTAATTTCTTATTGGTCACGGATTATTATTTTTAGTCACAAATTAATTTTTTAGTTACAAATTATCGTCCTTTATGGTCACGGCCCGATTTCGATCCCGATTCACTACCAATACTTGGTCACAAATCATCATCCCACAACCGCCGCTTACATCACACTACCACAATCACCAGCAAACATCCCGACCTCATGCCGTCCCACCCACCACCACCGCCACCGCCACCGCCACCGCCACCAACATTACTGCAACTGTAACTGTCACCGCACCACTACTATTAGATCTCCAGCCACAACCACGACCTCCACTGCCGCCAGATGCCACCATAATTGCCACCGCTCTAATAACCCAACCCACAACCTCACCAACACTGCACCGCCACCACCACATGCACCACACCACCAACAAAACCACCAAAAACATCTCTAAACCACTGCCAAATTCAACTACTACCACAGCCGCTGCCACCACAATCCACCCCCACCACCATTGCCACAACCACATAAAAACACCATATTGTTAACGATTTAGCTAAATCCCACACATCCCAGCAAGAAATTGGGTTGTAGATCCATATTCGTTGGTCAGTTCTAAGCCAACAGGCTCCATTAATCTTCCAAGATTTTCTGCAATTTCAGTCTATCCAAACAAAGGTGATTCGGTGGTGAAATTACAGCAGAATCGGTGGATCTGCTTCGCGATGATTCAGTGGTGAAATTACAGCAAAATCGGTGGATCTGATTCGCGATGGTGAAATTACAACAGAATCGGTGGTGAAATTACAGGAGAACAAAGAAAAGAAGGGAAAGGTACAACGGTGCTACTCTGACGACGACACACTCCTACGACGGTGACGGCTGCGTCATTCAATATAACCACCGCCAAACATTGATTTGTGCAGAGTCGTCTATGCAGAACCACCGACGTTGCCGGTGTCGCCGTGGCGGCCAGCGACGTCGTCGGTTTCATAGACTTGTGACGGTAGAGAGAGAGAAAGTGTGTGTGTGTGTGAAGGTTTGTGTTGGAATGAATTAGGTTTAGGGAATGAATAAATTAAATTTCTCAAATATTATTATTTAACATTATTTAAAATATATAATTACTATTTGATTTGTGATTAATTATATTTTGGACCTGATTTTTGTAATGTGATCTTCAAAGGTTGGCTGTTGTGTAATTTCCACATAAATTAAACAGCAACACAAGGCGGCGCCTACTATTCCAATTTCTCATCTGGTTACATTTATTTGCATTTCTTGGTTTGTTAGCACTAACTCGATATTATAATTATTAATAGTACCACACCTTCCTAGATTCATTCTATTATTTTCTACTTTTTAGGCCACCAACATTATTTTTATTGAACAATATAAACATAAGGCTAGTTGTGCTTTGGCTATTCACATCACTCATACAAAATCACCCCAAAGAGAACAGTTCTAAATTATAATAACATGTAAAGTATTAAATGTCGTGTAAATTTATATATATTTTTGGATAAATTCATATTATTAATTCGTATAAATAATGATTGAGGATGCTCGCAACTATTCTCTATCATTGAGTTACTTACGAACAATGATTTTTGAGATGTTGCTTTTGCTTTTTTGTCCAACTTATATTACCGAAAAAATTATCTTTAATATTTTTGTCCAAAATGATGTCATCATGCATCACGGGAGGCGATATATATACCAACCTAAAGAGTCGCCACATCATCGTATCCTCAATCACAAAGCATGCTCATAACCTAGATTATCTTGAGTTTAACAAGTCATCATCCACTAATTACACAAATTAAATTCCACAAGGAAACAAAAAGCAAATGGTTAGGTGTAAGGACACCTAAATCATGAAAGTCAAGTTTGATACATAGTATTGAACATGATTAAATGTCTATAGTATTTCTAATTCATTGTACTAAACATGCTGCAAATGTCACACGGTAATTCAAACTAACAATGCTTAAATATGTGTCGTCTAATGCCAGTTCACACGTGTTCATGTATTGTCAAAGATTAGGCCAATCATAAAGAACCTTACTTCAATGGGAGTTAGGCACAAGGGGTTTATTTCTTGGGCAGGAATCTCCAGCTACAGTCCTTTATAACAAGTTGTATTGCACTTGTGCCATGCAATCTCTCTCTAAATCTCTCTACTTCCAAATTTTGTTGCAAGAATGTGGTTCAATATTAACATACTTCTCTTGATTACTGTTTTCTACGTAGTACAAGCTGAAAATAATTCTCAGATTTTAAATGATAGAGCATCCCTTGTACTGTTCATGTCTAGTATAATTTCTGACCCTAAACATGCTTTGGAGAGTTGGAATTCTTCTGATATTCACGTGTGCAACTGGTTTGGTGTGAAATGTGACAAGAATAGAAATGAAGTTTTAGAGCTTGATCTAAGCCAAAGGTCTCTGCATGGCACCATTTCACCAGCTCTTTCCTCTCTTTCTTCCTTAGAAATTCTCGACTTGTCCTGGAACTTCTTCGAAGGCCTGATTCCGACTGAGATTGGATCCTTTATCCGGCTCAAGCAGCTAAGTTTATCGTCGAATAATCTTGCAGGGACGGTTCCAAGTGAGTTGGGATATCTTCATCAATTAGTATATCTTAATTTAGGAAGCAACCAACTCACCGGAGAAATTCCTACGTCGATTTTGTGCAATGGCACTTCTCCTCTAGAGTATATAGACCTTTCCAACAATTCACTTAGTGGTGAAATCCCTTTGAAGAATAATCAATGTGGTCTTAGAGAGTTAAAGTTTCTTCTTCTTTGGTCCAACCAACTTGTGGGAGAAGTTCCTCCAGCCCTTTCAAATTCCTCAAAACTAGCATGGATTGACTTGGAATCCAATTTTCTAATTGGAGAGTTGCCTTCTCATATGGTAAGTGAAATGCCACATTTGCAATTTCTTTATTTGTCCTATAACAATTTCTCTAGCCATAATGGTAACACTGACCTCAAACCCTTCTTTGTTTCTTTAGTTAATTCCACGAACTTGCAAGAACTTGATTTGGCTGGAAATAATCTTGGTGGAGAGTTACCTTCCATCATTGGTTCCCTATCTTCTAGTCTTATACTGATTAATCTCGACCAGAACCTTATTTATGGTCCAATACCTCGAGAGATTTCAAATCTTTTTAACCTCACTCTCTTGAACTTGTCTAGAAATTTTCTCAATGGTTCAATACCACCTGAACTATGCCAACTGGGGAAACTTGAGAGACTATATTTGTCAAATAATTCACTCTCTGGTCACATTCCATCTGCGTTTGGAAACATTCCCCATTTAGGCCTTCTCGATTTGTCCAAAAATGAGCTCTCCGGTAACATCCCGGACAGCTTTGCTAAACTTCCTCAGCTAAGACGACTTTTGCTTTACGAAAACCAGCTCTCGGGAATCATTCCAACAAGTTTAGGACAGTGTCTTAACTTGGAAATTCTGGATGTTTCTCACAACAGGATTTCTGGGGCAATTCCTGGTGAAGTTGCTGGTTTGAGTAGTTTAAAGTTGTACTTAAACTTGTCCAGCAATCACCTACAAGGGCCTATTCCTCTTGAGCTTAGTAAAATGGACATGGTTTTAGCTATTGATTTATCATCAAACAACCTGTCCAATACCATCCCGTCACAACTTGGAAGCTGCATTGCTCTCGAATCCCTCAATTTATCGAATAATTTCTTCGAAGGAGCATTTCCAGCATCAATAGGAAACTTGCTGTATCTGAAAGAACTCGATGTCTCCTTCAATAAATTAATTGGAGAGATCCCGCAATCACTGCAGGCATCATCAACTCTTAAGGAGCTTAACTTTTCTTACAACAGATTTTCTGGAAACATAACGAACAAGGGTTCATTTTCGTCGTTAAGCATCGAGTCTTTCCTTGGAAACAATGGGATTTGTGGTTCAATAAAAGGTATGAAAAAATGCCGGAAAACAAAGAAACACAAATTGTTAATGGCAATTCTCCTTTCACTAATCATCACTCCCATTTTCTGCACTGTGGGATATCATCTACTACTCAGGCCAAAATTTAGAAAGCAACTGGTAGTGTCTAATGCTAAGACCATCCAAGATGAAGAAGAAGGTAGAAAGGAGATAAAATACCCAAGAATTTCTCACCGGGAGCTAGTCGAAGCCACCGGAGGATTCAGTGTTTCGAGCCTGATTGGCTCAGGTACATTCGGGCAAGTTTATAAAGGAGTTTTGAAAGATAACACAAAGATAGCTGTGAAAGTACTATATTCGACAGCTCGAGAAATTTCAGGGAGCTTTAAGAGGGAATGTCAAGTCCTTAAAACGACTAGGCACAGAAATTTGATCAGAATCATAACAACATGTAGTAGGCCAGATTTTAAGGCTCTTGTTCTTCCATTAATGCCAAATGGAAGCCTTGAAAATCATCTGTATCCAAGCCATGGATTGGATTTGGTTCGGTTGGTGAATATCTGCAGTGATGTGGCCGAAGGAATGGCATATCTTCATCATCATTCTCCTGTCAAAGTAGTGCATTGTGATCTTAAGCCTAGCAATATTCTCTTGGATGATGATATGACTGCTTTTGTCGCCGATTTTGGTATTGCAAGATTGTTGAAGGGTGCTGATGAGAATGTTTCTGTCTATGACTCAGCTTCCTTTGACTCTACCGATGGTTTGCTTTGTGGCTCAGTTGGTTATATTGCTCCCGGTTCGTTGAATTACCTTATCTAAAAGTTTTAAGTTGTCAAAAAGATGCACGTTAGAGTCCATTTTAGTGTGGGTAAAAAACCAACATTCATTTACTAAATTTAATTTTGAAATATTATAGCATAAATCCTAATATCAACACACTAGACATATCAGTGAAATCGAATTTTGGCAAAAAGGTCAAGAATAAGAATTGGAATTTTGTCGTGGTTGATCATTTAAACTAGTTAAATTAGAAGTAGGAATTAATAACTCCGTATATACCAAGTGAATTATCCTTTTCTTTTCAATAATACGTCTCATCCCAGACTATTACCTAATTACTTTTCTGTTCTACAGAATATGGAATGGGAAAAAGGGCTTCACCACAAGGAGATGTTTACAGTTTTGGCGTTCTTGTGCTAGAGATTGTAACAGGGAAAAGGCCAACAGACGTACTTTTTCAACAAGGTTCAAGCCTGCACGAATGGGTTAAAAATCATTATCCAAGCAAACTCGAGCCTATTGTTGAAGAAGCATTGATGAAGTATTCACCAGCACAAACCCCCATTCCTCCTTACAATAGCAATATATGGAGGGATGTGATAGTGGAATTGATTGAACTCGGATTAATCTGCACACAGTACAATCCTTCCATTAGACCAACAATGCTGGATGTTGCCCATGATATCAACTCTTTGAAGCAACATCTTTCGAGTAATTCTTCGACCCTATTGACTGAAAAAGTTCCAACAAATTAAGGAATTTGACAGGTTTAGGATGAGAGATTTCTTTCTTTTTTTGTCATTGTTGTCCACATTTGTTTCATTTTCTTTGCTCTAACCTGAATCATCGCGACATCAATTTCATTAAATACAGTAATTTTTCGGGCTTGCACCGTTGTATGAATTAAAGCTGATCATTGTTTGATCTGAAGGACATTGGTGTAACTTTTATTGGGTTTCCTCAAGTTAAGAACTCTTAGCTTAAAATGAAAGTATTTTTCGAAACCTAATTATCATGCTAATGAAAGTATCGTACGTAGCAATGTAAATTTGGCTGCAGTAACAGATAATAGTTGATACTCAGTTTCAACACTTGATCAAGATATGAGTCGTTGCTTTTTTGAAACCCAATAACCATAGGATTCAAGCCAAATAAAGTACAGCAACCAATACCAGGATAATCAGTGGAATCTACATCACAAAATGCATGGAGTTATTGAATTTTGCGATAAATAAATTACTATCAAAATTCGTGTATTTTGCCACATTTCAATTTTGTGGCCGAATGAAAGTAGATAGAGAAAACATCATAGACACCCCTGAAGTTTTATGACAATACGAGAGACACCTCTTACATTTAAAAGATCACAACATCTCATACTTCAAGTTTTGAGTGCCAAAAAGTCAAAATTGAAACGATAGAGACAATTTACGCAATGAAGGTAAATGATAGGGGCATTTTACGCCTATTACCCATATTTTACGGAAATATTTAACGGAACATGATGGAAATGACCAACTCCTCAAGAAAAGTTTGAAATGAAGATGTAAATGTCAAGTTTGAAATGATAGGGACTATTTCGCAACGAGTACAAATGATATGAATGTTTTTTTACTAATTACCCATTGAGCTATATATAATCTAAAATGATGTTGATATACCTAAACTGTCAATGTAAAGAAAAAAAAATGAAAATTTCTTTACATTTTAAAGGATCCACAATTATTACCACTTATCCACCACTTATTTTATTACATTATAATTTCAAAAGATTATAATGAAATCCGAACAAGCACTAATATAGTCATCATTTAATTACAAAATTCGAAGATTTATAATGTTTTAATGAATTAACATGTGCTATTTTTTAGCTAGATATTTTTTGATATGCAAAAAATACAGGTTTATATTTAACATTTTGTTTTAGTTTATAAGTTTATAAATAATATTTATTTATAAGTTTGCATTTGTATATATTTATAGTATATACATTTCATTAAAAAATTTAAATCCTTTATTACCAAATTCTTCGACGAAGTTTAGGTTTAAATTTTCACTAGTTTGCATATTATGAATTATGTATGTACAAAGTCTTTAAGTATCAATCTATTATTAAATGGAACAAATTAAATTGTAATTAGTTGTAGAAAACATATTTTTCTTCACAAGCACATTTTAAGTATATCAACATCATTTGATATAGCTAAAAATGTTGTTAGTATATATGTGATACTCAAAACTAGATATTAAAGTTTTTTGAACATGAGAGAGTGTCTATGATATTATGATAAAGTTGAGGAATGTCTCTAATATTGTTTCCAAAGTTTAATTTGATTAATATGGACCCTAGGATTTTGCAATTACTATCAAACATTAGGTCATGGTCATCAATAGAATCGAAATGATAGAGAAAGAGAAAAATAGCATCTGTTTGGTTTAGATAAAAAAAAAAAAAAAAAAAAAAAAAAAGCAGTTTCTTAGTAATTTTTGATAAAAATTGATAGGATGTATAATCGAAAAGTTGTGAATTTATGAAATGTGTGATCACCAATAATTATTAATTTGACTTAAATTTTAAACAACTTTTATAGCTAAACCAAACTGGAGCATATAATATATTGGTTTCATGTCATGTCTGGTCATATCTATTATGATTATTTATATTGAACAATATCATACCATACTTTATACTGAACAAATTTAACTTCCTTCTCTTGAGTTTATTTTTTATGTTTAGTGCTGAGGGGTAAAAAAAAAAATGTTTTGTTTTAGTACTTACTTTTCTTCTACTTCTTCTAATTTATTTATCTATTTTTCTTTCTACTATGATCTGTAATATAGTTGTCGACATTCATGATTCATATGTTGAACACTTATGGTTGACAGGGTGGTGCAGGTACTTGGAGTGATGTGAAGCTAGTGACTAGAATTGGAAAAATAAACGCCAGTCTCATGGCAGTGAGTGTTGCATTTCATCATAGCATCATTTGTCTTGTGTCAATGAAATGGATTCTCTTAAAATGGCGTCATTGAGTTTATACATTCCAACTTCAAATTTTGGAAACACTGGTTCATTTTGGAGCTCCAAGCAGTATATTAGTTGATGTGGAACCTCATCTGGAGACTGACAGATAATTCCACTACTACGCAACTTTCGGTGACATCGTCAAGAATTGGATGTGAGTTCCATCCATAAATTTCATAACTAGGAAATGAATATGTAGTGTAACATTCCTTTTAGTTATCTATATTTGCCTGCTCTTTCTATTTAGTTTCCATGTTTAAATCTAATTAGGTCACCATCAGATTCGAGACAAGGGTGGATTATCTGATAGTAGATGTTGAGCGTGTTGCGGGAGTTAAGGTTTCTGATTCAAGTTCTAGCGCAGAGTCTAGATGTCAGAAGCTGGAATATGAAGCTGTTGTTCTTGCAGTTGGACATTCTGCACGTGACACATATGGAATGCTTCTTTCTTATGACGTGGACGTGGTTCAAATTTTTTTTGCTGTGAGTTCCTTTATATCAGTAAAACATAGAAAAAGTACTTGTCCTTATTGCAGTCACATTATTGTCTATATGTGATACTTATGAATGAGAAATATAACTCATCAAAAATTCTAGTATAATTTATTGAAAATAAAATAGAAAATGTCGCCACCCATTTCCTTCTTATTCGATCTCTTCTCCGTGTATTCTACCACCATCAACACTACTGCCCAACCTCAAACCCTACAACCTCAAAAAACAAACTTACTATCATCTAAACCAAGTCACAAGCACCTCTGGGTTTGGTGTGGATTAGCAATTGTAGCAACGGTGGCTATGTTGGCCTTCCAGGTACCTATTATGGGTCTTGTTCTCTTTTGAGTGCCAAGATAATAGACACGAGTGTCATTCATTACAAGTTTTGAAGAAGTCAAAATGCTCTACTTGGTGTCTTAAATGTAGACTTGTGAAGATTACTCTTGAAGAAGAATCGTTGAAACCTGTTGCTCCACAATTATTTATTTACCATTGAATATTGAAAAAGAATGAAGAATCTATTGATTAAGTTTGGGTAGAGCCAGATCTAAGCGTTAGCTAGGTAAGCGTCCAGTAGTATTCATGTATGTCGAAATATACTTCTGATTTTCATGTCCACACATTTAGCCCCTGTTTGGTTTTGATAAAAATTAGATTTTTAGTAGATTTTGATAAAAGTAGATGAAATGTGTGGTTGAATGAGTTTGGCAAAAATGAATTTTAAGAAATGGGGTCCAAATAGTGGCTAAGTAAAATTCTCCTACTTCTAGTATAAGTGCGTTTTAGATTTGCTTGACGGAAACATTTTTGAGAAATTTGAATACTTAATTTTGTATTTCCATTTAGTAAAAAGTAAAAACTATAGATCTCTATGATGGATTTCATTATGTGGTGATCTCTCTAGCCTTTGTATTTTGCTAGATCTCAGGTGGTGATAAATGTATCACCTGGGTTGGGTTTTTCTAATTGAGTTGTTAGCATTTTCTTTCTTCCTATTAGTTTATTTCCATTCATTCTTACTTTGTTCGAGTACCCTTATTATCAAACAATATATACTCCAGATCTAACCCTTATATTGTAAAATATTAAAATATTAGGTTCTTAATTTTAAGATATTATTATTGAAATAATGTCGTTAAATTAGTGTAAATGCCCAGTATTAAAATTTTAGGATTTTTTTAATAATAATAATAATATCGTAACATTTTAAAAGATAATTTGAATTACATTTCACTAAATTAGTTTATTAGATATTTTACATATCAAAAAAATAATCATTTATTACTTAAATTTATAAATTTAGAATGATAAATTTTCTGTGTAAAAATTCTGAAATTGGTTTCTGAAAGAGTACATATTTAAAAAATACTTTCAGCAATTCTTAATGTACATTAAAAATGTGGAATTGGAAGAAAATGTTCTATGCCTGCCTATCATTATTATATCTCTTCCACTGAGAAATATTTAATTAGTTTGTTTTAGCATTTAATCAATATTTTTTTTATTTAATCATAAAAACAATTGGATTTTGAGATCAATTTTCATAAAATGATAGGGTTATATACTGTCTTGCAGATCCTCTAATACCTTGTCAATTACTGGTTGGTTTAAGTGTAGAGCATCGTCAAGAATTAATAAACAGCATACAGGTTTGCCTATTCAACAAGTTTTGTCCTAATTGAAGGTGCTGTGCTGATTGACTTGCTCTTCCCATAATTTACCTTGGAGGGACAATCTCATTCATTGTTGAGTGTATGTTTGGCAAAGATTTTAAGTGCTTATAAGTTGGTCAAACATCATTTTTAACTAAAAATTCTTTAAGACTAACTACTTTTAATTACTTTTTAGTCACGCATTATTTGGACCCACCGCTTATAAGCATTTAAAAGCTTGGCCAAGCAAATTCTGTACCTTTATGCTAGATTATGAAGAGGAAAACATGAATGTATATGTATATCTAAACAAACTGAAATATCCCTGATCCAGCAACCTATATTATGAGGCATGTATTGCAACTAGGAAGAAATTATCTAGAGGGATATAGTTTCTTCATTACCAACTCAGAGTCAAAGATAAACACAAGGATTTCAACATTCAGATCTTTAGAAAATGATTGTATAATTTTTCTTGACCTAGTGATATCGTCATTGCGCAACTCGTAAGACTTAACTTTCCCTATTACAATAAAAACCACAAAATTACCAAAGAAGAATTCTTTTAAAGAAAAAGGATGAAATTTCCATTTACTTTTTTGCTTTTAAGAATTGTGACATGTAAGCAAAGCATTATGGCATTTGTTGTTGGTTGCAGCATTCTGGATTGGCCAATGAGGTTCAGAGTGGACGTGGAAAAATACCAGTGGCTGATTACAAGGTTGCTGAGTATGTCAAATTAAGGGAAAGATGTGGTTACACCCTTGAATTCGGGGCCAATGGGATGTAGTTGTTACTCTTTCTGCATGTGTCCTGGTGGACAGGTGCACCTCTTCTTTTGCTCATGATACATCTTATGGGATTATATGCTTCATCCATGGCACGAGTTGGCTCGCGAGCTGAGCAAGCATGCGAGCCGGCCGCGTATACGGTGAGAAAAATGTAATTTTTAGGAAAAAAAAAATTTGCCAAGCTGCGAGCTGCCTCTGCTCGCCCCACAGGCTAGCGAGAGCCGACTCTCGTGGTGGGCTGAGCTGAGCCCAATGCTGGGCGAGTTGACTGGCTCGGCCGGGCTCACTTAACCCCCTTAGCTCTATTCAAGCTATTTTATAAATCTTTTAAAATTCTTGTTAATGCATGTTTCTTAAAGCTAACTGGTAAGAGTGGAAGTGATATTCTTGAACTCTTGTGCATGGAAGGTGTTAGATTTAGGTATTGGAATGAAAATAATTCTCATTAATTATTAATGAATATCCATCACCCTTATATATACAACATGTAAGCTAAACTAGGGAAGAAAATAAATGAATAATTACAATTGCATAATAAGGAAATAATTCTGCCTCAATATGGTAAGTAACCGTTAATACTCCCCCTCAAATTGGAGCATGAAGGTCAGTAATGCCTAACTTGCCAGTGAAATGGTGAAAGAGATCTTTTCCAAGAGCCTTGGTGAGAATGTCAGCGAGTTGGAGCTTGGAGGAGACATGCTGAGGAAGAATGAGCCCAGACATAAATCTTTCACGCACAAAATGGCAATCAATTTCAATATATTTAGTGCGCTCATGAAAAACAGGATTGTGTGTGATATGGAGAGCGGCCTCATTGTCACATTATAGTAAAATATGTTGCGGATGGGGGACAACAAGATCACGCAAAAGAGACTTGAGCCAGACAAGTTCACAAGTGGTCATGGCCATAGCACGGTATTCTGCTTCGGCAGATGAACGAGAAACAATCGCCTGTTTCTTAGTGCGCCAAGAGATGGGGCTAGCACCAAGAGTAATGAAGAAGCCAGTCGTGTAGCGACGAGTGGTAGGGCAGCTTGCCCAATCAGAGTCGGAGTATGCAGTAAGCTGGAGGTCACAATGAGCAGAATAGAAGAGGCCATGCCCCGGAGAGCCTTTAAGGTAGCGCAGAACATGAAGGGCAGCGAGGTGATGAGAATCCCGAGGGTTTTGCATGAATTGGCTCAACATATTAACAGAGAATGAGATGTCTGGCCGAGTAATAGTGAGGTAAGGAGTCGGCCCACTAATCTTCGATATGGACTGGGATCAGAAAGTAGAGTGCCATCATCAGGAGTAAGTTTCAAATTCTGATCCATGGGAAAAGGGGCTGGGCGTTAACTTAAATTGCCACAGTCAGCAAGAATATCAAGCGTATATTTTCTCTGGTTAACAAAAATTCCACGAGGAGACCGAGCGATCTCAAGACCAAGAAAATACTTCATGGTGCCTAAATCTTTGATTTTGAACTTGTTATCAAGAGAGGATTTAAGAGTAGTGATGGCAGATAGAGCATTTCCTGCAACCAAAATGTCATCAACATATACTAGGACGGCGATAAAGGAAGAGCCAAGAGGTCGAGTAAAAAGAGAGTGATCAGCAGCAGATTGAGTGAAATCAGCAGACAATAAGACAGCGGAGAGTTTTGAGTACCAATTACGAGAAGCTTGCTTAAGACCATAAAGCGACTTAAGGAGACGACAAACTCGAGTCTCACCCTCTCGACCATAACCGGGAAGGAGTGTCATGTAAACCTCCTCCTCCAAAGTGTCATGAAGAAAGGCATTATTGACATCAAGTTGGTGGAGATGCCAATTACAGGCTGCGCCAATTGCCAAAACACAACGAACAATAACAAGTTTGGCAACAGGGGCAAAAATGTCATGATAATCAAGGCCCTCAACCTGAGTGTAACCTTTGGCCACCAATCGAGCCTTATACCGCTCAATAGAACCATCGGCATGGAGTTTAGTTTTGAAGACCCACTTACAACCAATAGGTTTCTTTCCAAGCGGAAGGGGTGTAAGGAGCCAAGTATGATTGTTTTCAAGTGCCCGAATCTCAGCCTGCATAGCATCACGCCAGTGGGAATGCTTAACAGCTTGAGAGTAACGAGTAGGATCAGAGGAGTGTGAGAGGGCAGATAGAAAAGCAAAATGGTTAGCGGAAAAATTATGATAAGAAACAAAATGAGATAGAGGATGGGTCGTACCTGAAGAAGTGACTGCAGCAGTAGAAGGCGTAATGGATGAAGATGATCGTAAGGTAGGGCAGACATAATCAGCAAGATGAATAGGGCGCTGTGTAGTACGACGGGGACGGGTAGGAGGGGGTGGGAGAAGGGGTTCCTGTCCTGGAGGAGGAGAGAGATCTGAAAATGGAATAGGAGGATCAGGAACGGGAAGGGGTAAGACTAGGGATGATGGGGAAGGTTGGGGCAATAATTGGAAAGGAAAAACATGCTAGAGGAAAGTGACGTCCCTAGAAATGATGATTTTCTTGTTTTCTAAGTCATAAACCCGATATGCACTATGAAAGGAAGGGTATCCTAAGAAAACACAGGGAAGCGCACGAGGTTGGAACTTATCACGATGAACAGAGATGGTTCAAGCATAGCAAAGGCAACCGAATACACGTAAATGATCATATTTGGGTGCTCGCCGGTATAGGCGTTCAAAAGGGGAGATATTTTGTAGAGAGGATGACGAAATGCGGTTGATGAGATATGTAGCAGTGAGAACGCATTCTCCCCAAAAATTAAGAGGAATGTGAGCTTGAAAACGAAGACACCGAGCCACATTTAAAATGTGACGATGTTTTCGCTCAGCAACACCATTTTGTTGCGGTGTTTCCACGCAAGTGCCTTCATGAAGGGTGCCATGTTCTGCAAAGAAATCAAGAGTGGTACGAGCAAGAAATTCTTGACCATTGTCAGTGCGTATGTGACGGATTTTCGAATTAAACTGAGTGTGAATCATAGCAAAAAATGCACGAAGGCATTACAAGGTTTCAGATTTGAAATGCATCAAGTATAACCATGTGACGCGAGTGTATTCATCAACTATAGTTCAAAAATAATGAGCACCAGAGAGAGAAACAGTATGGTAACCACCCCAAATATCACAAAAAATGCGTTCAAAAGGTATCGAACTTTTATTAGCTACTAATTGAAAAGATAATCGAGTTTGTTTCCCACGACTACAAGTTTCACAGTGATCAATAATTTGTGGACGAGAAATAAAATGCGGAACATTATGTAAAGAGGGATGACCCAAACGGTGGTGTCATGTATCAAACAAGGCATGACTGGATGACTGGAGAGCAGTTGTGCGAGTATGTTTGAAGTAGTATAGTCCATTACGCTCTTCACCCACTCCAATCAGCATCTTCGTGGTTAGGTCCTGAAAAACGCAAAAGGTGGGAAAAAAGAGACAACACAAATAAGAGATTTTGTTAATTGACTGACAGATAATAAATTAAATTTAAAATCAGGAACAGATAAAACATTGGAAAGTGTAAGGTTAGAAGACAGAGAAATATCACCCGTACAGGTCACGGGGGTCTGGGCACCTGTGGGAAGAGACAAAAGATGGAAATGCAGTAATGTGCGATTTATTTAAAGGTGAGGTGGCGATATGGTACGTAGCACCGCTATCAATAATCTAAGGTGAGAAATTAAAAAGTGGGGCAGATTTTGGACCTGAAAATGAGGAACCCGTGGGCTTGAGGAGTTCCATCAATTGGGTCAATTGTTCACTTGAGAGCCCATGTATATTGGGGGAAATGCTTACTGTGGGAGACCCATTCAGAGTAGAAGCCTCGTTCAGGGAAGGCGGAGCTGCAGGGGATCGCACGGCGACCTGGTGTACACCCGCGTGCGACGAGGGCTTAACTGTCGGCTGGTTTCTCTTGTTTTTGGACGGCCACCACTCCGGGTAACCAAGAATTTCGAAGCATTTCGCACGAGAATGGCTGGGTTTTTCACACTCCTCACAAAGAGCTGTTCCAACTGGCCAAACTCGACAAGGTCGATGTGGGTTTTGTTGAGGTGTTGAGTGGGCGAGAAAGGCTGACATCTCCGACCGAGAAGGGGTTTGGAACAGTCGTTGAGTTTCCTCTTGGTGTAGTATTGCATAGCATCGCCCAATTGAAGGGAGGGGTTCTGTGGCTAGGATTTGTGATCTGAGTTGTTGGAAGCTATCATTCAAGCCCATTAGGAATTGATAGACTCGATCGGAATCTTGAATTTCAGAGATGGATTTGCTTGCACTGCAGGTACATGGAATGGTCGATTGTAGGGAAAATAATTCATCCCAAAGTTCTTTCAATTTGCCATAATATGCGGTGATAGGCAGTTGGTCTTGGTGGAGATTGGACAATTCACGCTTGAGCCTAAAGATCTTGGTTTTATTGCTCTGTTGGAACCGAGTTTCCAATTCTGTCCAAAGGTCATATAGTGTATCACAATAGATGAGACTCCCTGTAAAAGAGCGGTCAATAGAATGGAGGAGCCAGGACATAATCATATCATAGCATCGATCCCAAAGTTGAGCAGCGGCGGTATCATTTGTTGGACGTTTGATGGTGCCGAGGGCAAAACCGAGCTTGTTTTTGGCATTCAGGGCTCGGGTTATGGCACGACGCCAAGAAGGATAGTTGTCGCCATTGAGGGGTGTATCGACGAGGGATTGATTTGGTTGATCTAAAGAGTGTAAGAAGTAAGGAGATGCAGAATCTGTGGACGTTTTTGCAGCAGGGGCAGGCTGATTTCCAGCCATGGAGAAGGTATGAACGGCTAAACCTAATGCTCTGATACCATGTTAGATTTAGGTATTGGAATGAAAATAATTCTCATTAATTATTAATGAATATCCATCACCCTTATATATACAACATGTAAGCTAAACTAGGGAAGAAAATAAATGAATAATTACAATTGCATAATAAGGAAATAATTTCGCCTCAATATGGTAAGTAACCATTAATAGAAGGCGTCTTGCGATTTTGCTGATGCTTGATTGACCGCTAAAATGAATTAAGATTCTAAAGTTCTTGCAGGTGGTTCATACCAGTACAAACCCGTCAGAGTTTTGTATCAATGGCATGTCATTTTCTCAGCGTTCATCAAGATCGGTAAATGCTGTACTTGTCGTTACTGTCTCGTCAAAGGATTTCGAGGCTTTAAAATTCCATGGGCCTCTTGCAACGCTTGAATTTCAGATACTTTGGTGTCTGCATGTTTGTTTCTTTTTATTTTGATCATTCAACACTTTTTTCTTCCCCAGTGCCTTTTTAAATGTAATTGTAAGAAGATGATAAATAATATGTAGTGCTTATTTTGTGGACAATTCTCAATTTGAATGAATGTTAAAAGGTAGAACTAGAGTTTTGTGTCTAAGGCACTACATATTGGAGGTTTTAGATTCGGCATTATGGTAGTTTTCTTTGTTCCAAATGTAATGCATCATTTTGTTTTACAACTGGTCAAATAGATATAATAACTCAAATCTTAATTTTAACATTCTACTTTCACTCCGTAGAGAGAGAGCATTTGAACGTAGAACAGCAACAGTGAGCTATGCAATTTTGTTTTACCTGTTCAAACAGCAACTGATTTTCTGGATTGCAAAATGTCAGGTGGAACCTCTATTTTAGTTATACCCCTTTCCACTGCAGCAATTTGAATAAATCCTTATCCATGTTCCTTTTCCTTAGCAGAAACAGCAACACCCACGTCGAGCTACCGATTGGGCATTAAGGCAGCAAATCTCCACGATCTATTTCCTGCTCATATTACGGAGGCACTGCAACATTCAGTTCTAATGCTCGACAAAGAGGTTC